>JANHMN010000004.1:72683755-72704176 GCA_030674055.1 Rhabdomys pumilio | reverse complement strand
TGAAAATGGACTCCCAGAAAGAGTTATTAAATTAACAGGCTGGTAAGCCAAAGACGAGTAAGATTCTGCACAGATTCTTACCAACCTAAGACATAAGTGCATTGCTTTGATAATACATATTCCATGACATATAAGAAAGGCATTCTTGGCAAAACAACCTAAGACAGGCTCAGTTTTGTTTATGAAATAAAAAAGAGGGAGATGTGGAAAGCTTTTGGGGCTGTATCTTAGGAATCTGACATTGGCCAAAAACAAAGAAATGGGCTTTACGCAGAAATCTGACATTAGACTAGAACAAAGAAGTAATTTCAGGCAGGAATCTAAATATTAGGCTAGAAATAAGAAGCAATTTCAGGAAGGAATTTAATCTTAGGCTAGAGCAAAGAAATAACTTCAGGCATGAATATAAATCTTAGGCTAAAACAAATAAGCAGACTTCAGGCATGAAAATGACTTTGGACTAGGATAGTGAAATAGACACAGATATTTGGGTCATCCTGATAAGCCCTTAGAAATAGTAATCATGGGAGTGATCACGGGACGTTGTTTATTGCCTTGTTTGTTCTTTGACTATTTGTGTTTATTGTCTTGCTTGTTCCTTGACTATTTACATCTATTGTATTGCTAGTTCCTCAACCTATAACTGACCTTAATACTTACATGCAATAAAGATGGTATAACAACCAAAAGGAGGAGGAGGAGTGGGATAGCAGGTTTATGGGGGGAGGGATGAGTAAAGGGAACAACATCTGAAATGTAAATAAATAAAATAGCCAATAAAAAAAAAGAAGTTTGACTAGTCTAATAAAACTATCTTAATGTTTAATGAAATAGAATTAAAATATCTCAACTTGAATACTAATTTCTGTACATAATCACATGGCATTAGCTTGTATTTACAAGTACATTATTTGCTAAACATTCTGTACTTCCTACATCCTTCATCAGTAAACATCTCAGCATGCCTCTGATCTTTACTTGTTTAGATAATTCATACCTTTATTTTTGAAGGTTTGATCATCTAGTCATGTTGCTTATCTCATTCTAAACCTCTATCACTGGAACCATAATAATTTTTTTTTCAAGAGCCACTTGATCAATGAGGAGAAAAAGGCTGAATATATATAGAAAGTGTCATCCTATGTTCTAGATAAGTTAACACATCTACTGAAGTTGGATATTTACTGAATATTTACATGAGAAATGAGTATCATCATGTTTGTTGCCTTTTAAAAGAGATATATCTGCAAATTTCTTCCTAAAATATATTTTTTTCACAATTTTTCTTAATCATATCCCTTCTAGGTCCCACTGCTTGTAGCCTACTATAAACTGGATACCCCAACATTAGAGAGGTTAAGATCTAGCAAAGGCTGAATGTCACAGGCATATCTTATAATCTTATACTTGATATTATAAATATATATGTAATATATATATCCAAGTTGAGTACCAAGGTCAACTGTCACATGTAAGCCCTGGGAGAGGTATAATATTACATCTTTGACATAAATATATAATATGCTTGCTGGGTAATGTGGGAAGTTTGATTTTAGCTTAGCAAAAAAAAGCAAACTCAAAAAAATTGTCATTTTTAGTAATAAGTAATGAAAGGCTATGTTTTTCATTATTATAGAAAACAATTTGCATTATGGTTTTGCTACTATTATCATTCTTAGTATTATTTTAAGAACCAAGTGAATGTTTAGGCTAATTTGAATTTTTAATGTCTAAGGTATAGAATTTAATTTAATTCCATGTTATCCATATCTCATCTCCAGGGAAGCATCACAGTATCAGACCTACCTAAAGTCAGTTTAGCATTGATTTTTTTTTTAGACATAGTTTTATAACTCTTGTATCATTTTATTGGATATTTTATTTATTTACAATACAGATGTCATCCCCTTTCCTCATTTTCTCTCCCTGGCACCCCCTATACTATACCCCCTCTTCCTTTAAGCTTTTATACCATTTTGATTACATACATGTATTAAGGTCAGTTCTAGGTTGAGGGTCTAGCAATAAGATAAATGCAAATAGTCAAAGAACAAGCAAGACAATAAACACAAATAGTCAAATAAAATAGCAAGGCATTAAGCCCAATTATGTGAACACTCCTGTGATCACTGTTTCTAAAGGCTTATCGGAATGACCAAAGTATCTGAGCCTACTTCCCTATCCTAGCCCAAGGTCATTTTTATGTCTGAAGCCCACTCCTTGTTCTAGCCTAAAATTTAGATTCCTGTCTGAAATTACTTATTTGTTCTAGCCTAATATTTAGATTCCTACCTGAGATTATTTCTTTGTTGGAGCCTTTGATTTAGATTCCTACCTGAAATTACGTTTTTGTTCCAGTCTAATGTCAAATTCCGGGTTGAAGCCTACTTTATTGTCCCTGGCCAATGTCATATTTCTGCCAAGCAATCCATTTGCTTGTTCTTGGCCCATGTCAGCTTCTTGCTAAGCAGCCCCAAAGGCTCTCCACCTCTCCCATTTTTTTATTTTGTTAACAAGATTGAGCCTGTATACTATCATATCATCTGCAAATAGCGAAATTTTGACTTCTTCCTTCCAATTTTTATCAGTTTGACCTTCTTTGTTGCCTAATTGCTCTGGCTAGGACTTTCAGTACTATATTGAATAGGTAGAAAGAGAGTAGGCAGCCTTGTCTAATCCCTGATCTTTGTGGGATTGCTTCAAGTTTCTCTCCATTTAGTTTGATGTTGATTACTGGCATGCTGTATATTGCTTTTACTGTGTTTAGGTATGGGCCTTGGATTCTTGATCTTTTCAAGACTTTTATCGTGAAAGGGTGTTGAATTTTGTCAAATGCTTTCTCAGCATCTAGTGATATAATCATGTGGTTTTTTTCTTTGAGTTTGTTTATATAGTAGATTACATTGATGAATTTCCATATATTGAACCAACCTTGCATTCCTGTGATAAAGCCTACTTGATCATGTTGGATGTTTTTTGGATTTGGTTTGCTAGAATTTTATTGAGTATTTTTGCATTGATATTCATTAGGAAGATTGGCCTGAAGTTCTCTTTGTTCTGTCTTTGTGTGGTTTAGGTATGAGTGTAATTGTGGCTTCATAGAATAAATTGGGCAGTGTTCCTTCTGTTTCTATTTTGTGGAACAGTTTATAGAGAATTGGTATTAAGTCTTCTTTGAAGGTCTGATAGAACACTGCACTAAAACCATGTGGTCCCAGACATTTTTTGTGTGTGGGGAGACTTTTAATGACTGCTTCTTTTTCTTTTGGGTTATGAGACTATTTAGATGGTTTATCTGCTCCTGATTGAACATTGGTAACTGGTATTTGTCTAGAAAATTGTCCATTTTATCCAGATTTTCCAATTTTGATGAGTATAGGTTTTTGTAGTAGGATCTGATGATTTTTTTAATTTCCTCAGTTTCTGTTGTCATGTCACCCTTTTCAGTTCTGATTTTATTAATTTGGATACTGTCTCTCTGCCCTCTGATTAGTTTGGCTAAGTGTTTATCTATCTTGTTGATTTTCTCAAAGAACGAGCTTCTGGTTTTATTAATTCCTCTTATAGTTCTTTTTGTTTCTACTTGGTTGATTTCAGCCCGGAGTTTGATTATTTTTGCCATCTACTCCTCTTGGGTGTATTTTCTTCTTTTTGTTCTAGAGCTTTTGGGTGTGTTGTCAAGCTGCTAGTGTATGTTCTCTCCAGTTTCTTTTTATAGGCACTTAGAGCTTATAGATTTTCCTCTTAGCACTGCTTTCATTGTGTCCCATAAGTTTTGGTATGATGAGCCTTCATTTTCATTAAATTATAAAATGTCTTTAATTTCTTTTTTCATTTTTTTCCCTGACCACATTATCATTGAGTAGAGTGTTGTTCAGTTTCCACATGAATGTGAGCTTTCCATTGGTTTTGTTATTATTGAATACCAGCCTTATTCCATTGTGAACTGATTGGATGCATGGGATTATTATAAATATTTTTTTGGATCTGAGGAGGCCTGTTTTGTGACCAATTATATGGTCTATTTTGGAGAAGATACCATGAGGCGCTGAGAAAAAGATATATATATATATATATATATATATATATATATATATATATGTATGTATATATATATATATATTTTATGGTGAAATGTTCTATAGGTATCTGTTAAATCCATTTGGTTCATAACTTCTGTTAGTTTCACTGTATCTTTGTTTAGTTTCTGTTTCCATGATTTGTCTATTGCTGAGAGTGAGGTATTGAAGTCTCCAACTATTATTGTGTAATGTGTGCTTTGAGCTTTAGTGAGGTTTCTTTTATGAAAGTAGGTGCTCTTGAATTTGGCGCATATAGGTTCAGAATTGAGAATTCATGTTGGTTGACTTTTCCTTTGATGAGTATAAAATATTCTTCCTTGTCCTTTTTGATAGCTTTAAGTTGAAAGTCAATTTTATTCAATATTAGAATGGCTACTCCAGCTTGTTTCTTAGGACCATTTGCTTGGAAAATTATTTTCCAGCCTTTTACTCTAAGGTAGTGTCTGTCTTTGTCACTGAGGTGGGTTTCCTGTATGCAGCAAAATGCTGGGTCCTGTTTATGTATATAGTTTGTTAGTCTATGTCTTTTTATTGGGGAAATTGTGTTCATTGATGTTAAGTGATATTAAGGAGAAGAGATTGTTGCTTCCTGTTATTTTTGTTATTAGTGGTGGCATTTTGTGGCTATCTTCTTTTGGATTTGTTGGGAGAGGATTATTTTCTTGCTCTTTTGTAGTTCTGGGTTTGTGAAAAAGTCTTGTGTAAATTTGGTTTTGTCGTAGAATATCTTGGTTTCTTCATCTATGATAACTGAGAGTTTTGCTGGGTAGCCTGGACTGGCATTTGTGTTCTCTTAGGTTCTGTATGACATCTGTCCAGGATCCTCTCACTTTTATAGTATCTGGTGAGAAGTCTAGTGTAATTCTGACAGATCTACCTTTATATGTTACTTGTCCTTTTTCCCTTACTGCATTTAATATTCTTCCTTTGTTTTGTGTACTTTGTGTTTTGATTATTATGTGATGGGAGATATTTCTTTTCTGGTCTAGTCTATTTGGAGTTCAGTAGGCTTCTTGTATGTTTGTGGGCATCTCGTTCTTTAGGTTCTGAAAGTTTTCTTTTATAATTTTGTTGAAGATATTTATTGACCCTTTAAGTTGGGAACATTCACTTTGTTCTATACCTATTATTCTTATGTTTGGTCTTCTCATTGTGTCCTGGATTTCCTGGATGTTTTGTGTTAAGAACTTTTTGTGTTTTCTTTGACAATTATGTCAATATTTTCTATGGTATTTTCTGCACATGAGATTCTCTCTTCTCTCTCTTGTATTCTGTTGGTGATGCTTGTGTCTATGATTCCCGATGTCTTTCCCAGGTTTTCTATCTCCAGGGTAGTTTTTCTTTCTGATTTTTTTATTGTTTCTATTTCCATTTTTATGTCCTGGACGTTTTTTTTCAGTTCCTTCACCTGTATGGTTGTGGTTTTTTAAATTCTTTAATGGGTTTTTGTGTTTCCTCTTTAAGGGCTTCTACCTGTTTCCCTTTGCTCTCCTCAATTTCTTTTAGAGTGTTATTTATGTCCTTCTTAAAGTTCTCTATTATCATCATTAGAAGCGATTTTTAAATTTGAATCTTACGTTCCAGGTGAGATGGGAAATTCCGAACTTTCTATTGTGGGAAAACTAGGTTCTGATGATGCCAATTACGCTGGGTTGCTGATGCTTATGTTCTTGTGCTTGCCTTTCACCATCTGTATCTCCTTTGTGGTACCTACACTGTCTCTGACTGGAGTCTACTATCTTGGTTGTGTCAGAACTGTTCGGAGTGAATGTTGCTGCTGGGGTTAAAGCTGCTGCCTGGAATCTACTCAGTACATGGGTGCAGTTTGGAAGGACCCATACTCTGGGCCAGGAGTGAATTCCTGGGTCCCAGTGGGTCCCAGGTACTCCCTGTTTGGGGCGGGTGTTGTTGTCTCCTCACCTAAGATACTGTCAGGGTTAGAGCTCCTAGGAGGCCCACTTCCTCTGGGTTCTGTGAGATTGGGTGCAGAGCTTCTTCCCGGGATCTGCTCAGTGCTCTGGTGCAGACTGGAAGGGCATAACTCATATCTTATGTCTGACTATTTTTGACATTTCTTTGAACTTTATTCTTTGGCTTTTTTTTAGTAGGTTTTCCTAAGTAGTGTTTACAATATTGAATGCTAGAATCCATTTTCTGTTGCCCATTGTACATACACTAAATATTTGAGGTTTTGGATGTGATCAGAAAAGAAATGGCAGTGCTTCAATTGTTTGTAAAAAAAAAAGTGTACTTATAACACAAAGCATAGTGGCAAAAAGAGCTTATCTATTGTAGGAAAATAATTCATGCAGTATAAATATAAAATGAAAGATCATATTGAATTGTTTTTTTTTTTGTGGAAACACAAAAATTTCAACTTTTTACCAACTGAGTAGCCTCTGCCAGTCACACTGCACTTGTATGCTAAAATGCAGCCAAAATACAAGGATGCCATAATGGATAGATGGCATAAGAGTCAATGGATTGAGGAATACCACTGAAAAATACAGGGGAAGAGACAAAAGGCATAATTCATTACCTTTAGACATGTGCTTTAACCCAGAAATTTGACATCAGGATAGGAAAGGAAAACACAAAAAACAAGTGGTGTGTGGAAGAGAAAATGAATACAGCAGAGTCAACCAAATAGTGGGGGAGGAATCTCTAGGATATTCTGTTACCATTCCTGAAAACTCAGGAATAAATCTTTAATTAGTTTAAACAGGCAAACAGAATTGCTCATTTTAAACATAGGAAAGCTTTTATTTAGGGCAGTATCAATTTCAGATGCTTTCTCATGTGGTTCATTCCATTTTACTTATAGGACATCTGTTAGTGACTGTTTTCCCTTCTGTGTTTACAGATTAAAAACTGAGATAAAACTGTTTTAATAACTGGGCTGTGATTACAGCCTTGTTTGGGAATTAAAGTAATATATTGCCATCTCCAACCATGGTGACTTAATCCTACCACTCCATTTCTGTCCTGTGCTTACATTGTGCTTTAGTACTTCCAGATATTTTCTTCTGAGGAATTTCTTCACACTCTTTTACAGTGAACAAAAGGATCTTTACTTCATCTACTGCCAAAGAAGAAGGATTAGTGAATACCAGGGCATCTACTACTCCTTGCCCATTGTAGTATAACATTGGCTGTGTATTTACCAAACTGCTGAGACAAATCTTCTTTTTCTGTTCACGCTCAGGAACAAACCTCAAAAGCAAAATGATCGTATTCAATATATAACATGTCTGCTAAAACTACTTATCTTCCCGAGCATTTCCCAGTGTGGAATGAAGTCACCCTAGCACAACTCCTGGCAAGAATGTGCCATGGCTTAGTATTAGTGATTTTCAAAAAAGGATATAAAGTTATAGGTAGAAAATACAGAACAGATTAACATGATTTTAGATCAAAAGTGGAGAAACAGTCCATCCATGGAATTTGTTTTGGATTATCAAACTATTAAGATCTAAAATAAAGCCTAGGTCTTTTTATGTCTTGTATATTATTTTTCAATATTTATTAGTGGGTAGAAGAAAATGTAAAAATGTGTTTATTGAATATGAATATATTTTTAAGGCAACTACACTAGTATACTGTAGCCAAGCTTTGTGTTTATGATTTGTTAATATCTGACATTCAAATTACAACACTTGGTTATATTAAAACGTTGGCCAATGGTAGAAGTCAACTAGGACTAAAGTCAAGATTCCTTGAAGAAGCAAACTATCATCTATTTAATCTTATCAACTTTGGCTCTTTTTGCAGAAAGCTGTGAACTTGTGCTCCAAAAGAAGAATTTTTCTGTAAGTAGGAAAAATGCTGCAAACAGGTACCTGGTAGGGGAGCCAGAGTCACTACATGGTCCACTGCTCATTGATTGATGTATTTCCTCCAGTGTATTTAATTAAAGTTTACTTTTCAAGTGAATGAAGAAGTTTTTAAGTTACTAAGTGAAAATTCATTATACAAATCATTCATCAAGGGTCAATGACTGAAATTGAGGAGTTTGAAAATTCATATGAGAAAAACATGCACCTTTGTTTTCATATTCATTCAACTGAAAATATAGCTTTCTGATTAATCATATCTATAGGGCCAATAATATTGCTTTGCATTGATAAGTCATGTATTTTATATCCTTAATTATAACTTGTTGAGCAATTTCAGAATATCTAAATTAGCTTGTTATTTAATGTAATCAATGTATTTCTTTAAAGAGTTTGATAATTACATTTTAATATACTAGTTTTGTTTTGTATGTGCTTGTGTGTGAGTTAACATTGAGATGTTGTTCTTCAAACACTGTCTACATTTTTGTGTGTTTTGAGAAAAGTTCTTTAACTGGTCTGGAACTAGGCAAGTAGGCTAGCTTAGATGTCTAGAAAGAGCCAAAGACCCACCTGTTTTCATTCATTACAAGACTTTCTTTTAGGCATGTGCAACCAGGCCCAGCATTTTTTTTTTAAATTTATAATCCAAACTTGAGTTCTTGTGCTTTCCTGACTGGAACTATGTCTCTACTTTTCATTTTTCTTTAAATTTCCTACATTTTATGTATTAAAAACACAGTTTGGAATATCTACTATTGAGAAAATAATCCATTTTACAAGAAAAGCTGATCATTTCTGATACAGACTAAGTGATGCAATTTTTACTCTCTTTAATCTCTTACTCTCCTAGGTGAGAATTATCTTCATAATATTTCTATATTAATTCTTGCTCTTCCTATCATTCACTGTGTACTCAAATACCAGAGCAGTCTTTGGAATACATAAATGCTGTTTGCACTCAAAGTTATTTATGGTTTCTGAAAAAAAATAAAGTTCAGGGTAAAATTCTACAGCTTATCATGCCATTCTGCTCGTTTCTCCTCCCAGTTCCTCTGTCACTATTCATGTCTCATGTTTTCCTTTTATTACCACAGTTCTGGCTTTCTTTTAAGCTGTCAAACTGTGTTAAACACCACTAAAGACCTTTGGTTTGGCTTTGATTCTAAGTGCACACTGAAATTTTGTCCTCTAGCCATGGCTCCACATCTATCTTTGTATGTTTTGTTTACTTTTTCTGTTTCACTCAAAGAAAACTGCCTGAACTTATCACTGTATACTTCAACTAATGGAGTTCTTTTCCCCTGAGTTACTATCTTGTATATTTTGCTTAAGAATTCTTTCCATTACCAAATGTTATTCAGTAACATACCTATTTACATATTTATTATCTGTTCTTATTTTGCCATAAAAATTTCAAGAGGGCAAATACTTTGTTTAATTTATTGCTTTAAATCCTGTGGCACACAGTAGAAAACTTATAAATGTTTCTGACTGAGGAAATGAGCCTTATCATTTTATTGATGAGAAAACTAGATTACAGCGTGCAAAATAAGACTCTTCATCTAGAAGTGACATGAATGTTGAAAATACCTGTGATTAAAGTCTCAGTGGCCTGTTAGCATTTTAACTTTGAATACTGTCGTCTCTCCTTGTGAATGGGCTCTGTTTTCTTGGACTTACTTATGCACAGACAGAAAATATTTCAGGGTAAAAGCTATTCTTGCACTAGAAAGTCACAGGATCTTGGCTATCTTTGCCCCCAAGAAGTGCTGCACAGGCACTGTGTACAGAATTATACAGAGTTATAGTGCAGAGATGACTGCATTACATAGAAGCATGTGCACTGTGAATAATTTGCCACATCCTACTATGTGAGTCTGGGACTGATACATACTTACATATCCTGGAGAGTAGGTTACTTGGAAGCCATTTTTCACAGACATTGAGGAACAATTAAACAGTTAAACACATTGTCCATTATTTAAAAACAACTCTTTGGTATTAAATGAGTAATAGTTAATCCGTCACATTAACTTGTAACAGATAATATAAACAGAAAAGTAATTTTAAATAATTTTAGCTAATTTCCTCAAAATTTTTCTAAAATTAAAGCCTCTATTTAAAAATTTGTAGTTTCTCAGGCACATGTTGGGGGTTGGGAAGGTGTATTTTAGAGTTAAAGTATCCTGTATGCTCATACTACATGGGATATATCATAAGAAACTTTTTGGAAAATTATTTAAATTTAAATCACTTTTTTAAGTCTATGGTTAAATACATTTTGGGGTCCTCTATTATAGACAATATTATCAAGACTATTAATCTTTAACAAGTTTTTGATATATAGGTTTTGTTAGTTCTCAATTCATTAAATTTATGGAATTTACAGTTTTGTGTACACAGAAACAATGTACTCTCCTAGACCTTGTGTACTCTCATGCTATACCTGAGTGTCCACTGTGGACTTGAAGCAGATGATCTAATGAAACATGTCCAGCCTATTCTTCCACAGAGAAGCTCTCTAAAATTCTACTAACCATCAGCCATACTCATTCAGATTATAACTTGTAGACACGAAACACCAAATCATTGGAAATCTATATTTTGGAAAGCAACAAACAGATAAACTAAGTGGGAATAAACATTCATAGATCAGTTTCTTTCCAACAACCTGTTGCTAGCCTGGTGAGTTGATCAAAATCAGGTTACTGCCTCCCAGAATGAATACTGAAAAATGCTAGTCAGGCATGTGCAAACCTCAGGATCACAGTGATGACTATTTTTAATGATATAAAAATAGCCCGCTCGTCTAGATGGTAAAAAGTGAGTCATGCCAGGGCACATGAGTCAGCACATGAACAGTCTGTACATGTCTGTTAGGAATTCTTCCTTTGTTCTTTTTAGAACCACATGGCTTTTTAGTAATCTTTTGTTGCATAGAATAATAATTTCCAGAAATGTGATTAACTATGTCTAGTTCAGTTATGTCATCACATCAAAAGTTGTGTGAAATAGCTTTACTAATGACAGAAAAGCTGCATTTGGTAGTTAAGAACATCAAAGGGCTCTATGGTCCAGACAATATGGATGCAGGCCAATAGCACTGAAGTCTCTCCTCTACTGTGCCTTCTCTTAAGTGGAGTCATCTCCTAGTAGGCTGGAGAGAATGAAGTAGTTTCCTTAATAACCCACTCTTATAGTCTTTATCCAACCAGTGTTGTGACTAGCTGTGCTGCATCTTCATTAAAGGAAGATAAAATAGGAAACATGTTCATAATCTATCAGGAAAATCCCACTCTTTGACACTAGAAAAAACAGTGAAGAAGCTTCTAATTTCAATGCTTCCTGAGAACAAGTAGTACATTGTAGTCAGGATGCTTAACTTCTCTTCAACCATCTATGGAAGCATTAAAATTCAGAAAAAAACCTAGTAACAAATTGTAGATATTTGATTATATATATTGCCCACTTAAAATAAGTGCATGAGTGATATACATATAATAGACTCATAGGAATTCAATGAGGGTAACATTAATATGCCATATTGTATCTTGGCTGTGCCAAAAAAAAAATAGGTGAAAGAAGTTATACTAGATTATCATGCTAACTACAGGTTTCTAAATTTTTGATTTATGTTTATCACAGAATCATATCACAAGAATCAGATTCTGATATAAACATTTATGTCAGTAATTCATTAGGGAGTTTTGTGTGAAATAGCTGGTGAGTTGTATGAAATTGTGATTCACAAAGGAAAGAAGCTATGCAAGATCCTTAGAGGAGGCAAAATACAAAAAACTTGAGTTCAATTGTCTGGAGAAGTCAGGATTGGAGATTCAGACCCTACCTGGGAACCTACTGGCAGTAAAATCCTTTAGAGAACTGATGAAGAAATAAAGTGTGCTTTCTGATTGTAACAGTTGTTTTCTAGATTGTGTGAGATGAGATGACGCTGAACATCTAAGACGTTTGTTAAAGCATGTCATCTCACTGTTAAGATCTAAGTCTTAACCACCTCTTACAGCAAAAGGTTTTTTTTTTTTTTGAGTTGTTTCCCAACTTAAGCTGATTATTTGAAGGCTGTGTAGACTTGGGATTAGGGCTCAATGGGCAGATATATGTCATGTGTTTTGGGCTTTTGTAGGTTCTACACAGCCCTGATTTTGTGCAAGGTTTCTGCCTTCAGGTTCACACAGTAAATAAACCTCTACTACATGTTCTTGTCATAAACTCCACTATGCCAGCCATGATAGATTAGTAGCTCTCTGAAACTGTAAAGTAAAATACAACTCTTTGTAGTTGTTTCTTCCTTTGAAGCTGTTTCTGTTGTACATTTTACTTGTGATGTAACATAAGCAATACCCACCAATACCTACTTTACCATCATGTAGCAAGAATTATAGAGCTGGTGAGATGGAAAGCTTGTAAGGTTCATTCACAGAACCTAAGTTTCGTTCCCAACCACCTGAAACTCTAGTTACACAGTACCTGAAACCTTGTGGCCTCCATGGGCACCTGTGTGAATGTGCACATAGCTACAAAGACACATACACATGCACACAGTTGAAAAATGAACATCTTTAAAATAAAAAATAATGAGCCCATGATGGCAGCTTTCAAACTTGAGTCATCATCACCTACATGAAGCACAGCCACTTCACTGAAGCACAGTGTCCTTTGGTTAACTTGACAAAGTATGAAAGGAAAGAGCAAAAGTAGCATGGAACAATGAGATTAGGATTTGCATGCTATTCTTCTTTTAACCATGTAAAAATAAAATTCTGGAAGTTATGAACTTGGGCTTTTGAAATGAATCACATAGAAAGGGAGCCATTCTTATTTCCTTGTGCATCATAGAAGCATGCCAGAAATAAATGATTCTTCATGTTCTTGCAGCATCAACATACCAAAATCACCCTTAATAAGTGTTTGCTTTGTCACATTGAACTCTAAGAAGTAAATGTTCTAGCTTATCTTGATCAAAGACCAAAAAAACAACAAAATGTAACAGAATGGTGTGTGTTATAAGTTTACAACTAAAGTTCCAGATCATTAAATGCATTTCATGTTTTTAATATTTTTTTAAATTGTGCAGTTTTGTTTTATTTGTCACCATTTATTACTTAATTTTTATTTATTTATTTTATATCACTACCCACCCTCTTGTCACCCCCTTATAGAATCCCTCTTCCACTCCCTTCTCCTCTGAGAGATGTTCCCCTACATATCTCCTCCACACTGGTACACCATGTTTCTACATTATTAGGTGCATCTTCATCCACTGACACCAGACAAGGAAGCCCAGCTGGGGAAAGAATTTCACATATAGGCAACAGCTTTAGGAACAGCTCCTGCTCCAGTTGTCTGGGGACCCACATGGGTTCTGAGCTGCACAATTGCCATGTATGTGCTAGGGGCCTCAGTTCAGCCAGTCCATTTATGCTCTTTGGTTGGTGGCTCAGTCTTTGATAGACCCCAAGTTTTTCCTATGGAGTTCCTATCCCCTTTAGGGTCCTCAATCCTTCCTCTACATCTTCCATAGTATTCACTGAGCTCCATTCAATGTTTGACTGTGGGTCTATGCATCTGTTTCCATCAGTTGCTGGGTGGCACATCTGTCTTAGAAGACAGTTATTCTAGGCTCCAGTCTGCAAGCATACCAGAGTATCACTCATAGTGTCAAAGGTTGGGTGCTTACCCACGAAGTGGGTCTCAATTTAGGCAAGCTATTGTTTGGCCATTCTCTCAGTCTCTTTGTCCCTGAATTTCTTATATGCAATACAAATTTGGGATCATAAATTGTGGGTATGTTTGTGTTCTTATCCCTCAACTGTCATTTGTATTCATAATCAATTATCTTCATGTAAGTTTTATGGCTCTAAAAGGCTGGAATTTGAGAGTGAGGAGGTGGGAGTTGGGGGTGGGTGGGGGTACATCCTCATAGAAGCAGGATGAGGGGTAAGGGGATAACATCTGAAATGTAAATAAAATATTCAATAAGCAATAAAAATAAGAGGCTGGAAAAATCATCCATCTTTCTCTTTTGCCTGTTTTTATATCAAAATTCAACTTGACACATGAGCATTGAATAAAAATAACTTTTCCTAAAATTCTTCAAGCATAGCACCAGGAAAAAAAATTATAGTAAGTCACAACTAGTTAAAATGCAGAGAAGAGCTGAATGCAGTATGCCCAGTACCAACAGATTATCTACAGTGAAAATCCTATCCTTAAGGCTCAGTGAACATCACTGAAGAGGAGTGCTGATTGAAAGATTGTAAAAGAGAAGGGGGCAGGAAGTCTGCTGCAAGATTATGTCTTCTAGATATAGCAGAGAATCTGTGTCCAGGGAATCTGTATTTCAGCAAAATGACTACTTAACAAGACCCTCACGATGATAACATTAGGTGACATATCAGTGTATGGAAGAGAAATATCACAGGTTCTATCTCTAGATGAACAGCTACACACAGCTAGAGACTGTTGAGAGAGGGAGAAGTAGTTTTCTCCAGGAATGTGCCACCTAAATGATTATCCAATCCCAAGCAATGAGTCTTAAAAGCATACATACCAACAATACTATCTGGGTTAAGCAAGGTTACATTAATTTTTTATTCAAATACCTAACACATTAATGATTAAAAAGTAAGAGGGTGTAGATTTGATAGAGAGTGAGAGCATAGCAGAAGTTCAAAGGAGGAGAGTAATTGTGTTTAAATGAATTTTTAAAAAGTAACAAGAAAGTTTGAAAGCAAGATCCTGAGGGGAAGAAACAGAAGGGAACTTGACAGCATATAGTAAGACCCAAACCTAACCTACTCCATCATGAGACTGACCTCCATCTTAAAAGAAAAAAAATGCCTGAGAGCTTAACTTGCAGTTGAACCCAATCTGCACCCAAGTATCAGGAAGGACCCCATAGCTTGTCCTTGACCCATACCTCACAGTTACATACTACCTACTTCCTAGCAACAATTAATCAAAGATTAGTCTGATTGTTTCGGATGTTCTTTAGACCATTTCTCAGAATTCACAGTCTTTCTTCTTAGCACCCACCTATCAGCTTACAATAGCCATTAGATTAAATGATTGTCAAGATAGACACCTCCTCACTTGCTCCCATTTCTGATAAAACTTTGTCTCAATGAGTTTGGGGCTGCTTCACCAAACCTATCTTGAGGGTTGGCAGTGAGTAAGCCCAAGCTTGAATTTGTAATAAAGAGACCCTGATGAGATTGCATCGGAGTCGGCTCCTAGAGGCCATTTTGGGCTTTAGAATGAGGTACAACATTTTGGTGCCTTGGCATGGAAAAGTCCTTATGACTTCCAGGACCAACCTAGGAAGTCTTAGTAATCTGTCTGTGTAGCGCTACAGTTTGTCTCATGTTGTCCATCTTGTCGGCACAGCCTTGCAATATCTTTGGTTCCGAGCATCTGGGCCTGCCTATGCAATGCTACATTGGTTCTAGGTAGCCACATGGTAGCTTTGCTTGTGGGCAGCTTCATGGTAATTTTAGTTCTGTGGTTTGAGTCAGTGTTATAAACTCTGAGTGGTGTTGCATCTATCAGACTTGAGAATTGGCTTTGCATCTGTATCTGTGGCCACGGCCATTCAGGACTGCAAGACATTCTAAGTTCTAAGTCCTGATCTGGGGACCTCAATGTTCCAACCTGGAGTTGAATGATGGACTCAAAGAACCATTAGGGCCACCTTTTGATAATTTCCTGTTGCTCCCTAATAGAGAGCTTCTTTTCTTGTGTGTGAGCATCACCTTCTTGTTATTTATCTTTCCTGCCTGATAGAGAAGAGAGGAAAAACTTTTCTTGTGTGTTTTGTGTGTTGTGACTAATTGTGTTTGTGATCTCATTATAGAGTGACTTTGAGGGATTTTTAACATGGTACAGGTGCCTTTAACTCCACTAGATTTGCTTCTCAGCTATTTTAAGGATATTAAAACTAGGAGGAAGAATCTTTCTGTCAATATTTAAAAAGATAAATTAACCACATTTTGCAGGCCAGAATGATCCACTTTCAATACTGGATGGCCCTCACAAGGATCCTGTGACCTGGAATTGGTCCAGGGAACTAAGAAACACATTTTCAAATTCCAATCTGGCCACCTATCCAAATACCTTATGTGGTTGTTTGGTGAGACCTCCTAGGGGACCTGCCTTCTTGGCTTAAACTTTTTTCTCCCCAGACAACAGGCAACCCCACTGCAAACATAAGTTCTTACTTTGGCTAGCTAACAAGAAGCCAAAGATACAATGGAGGAGACACTGGACTAACCATCTTCTGCACCATCCTTCTTCTTGGTCCTTCAAGAAGGAAAGGAGGAGGATGTTTTCTTTCCAACCCCACCTTATTTAACTCCTTAGGTGGAGCAGTAGCCACTGAAGCCAGCTCTGCCAGAGGCAGCCCCATGAAGGCAGGGGAGGGGAGACCAGCTTCAGGGGCATGAATCTGAGGTGGGCTGCCTTCTAAGCTTGAGTCTATTATCCTGCCTTTGTGTGCAGCGGGACTGGTTGATGATATAGGAAACCAACCCCATCATTATTGACCCTTTGACACTAGTGTCCCTTATAACTGGAAAAGTCAGAACTTACCCTTTTCGGACAACGCACGAGGTTTAATTAATCTCTTAGAGTCAGTCCTTTTCATTCCCCAGTCCATTTGGAATGATTGCCAACCACTTTTACAGGTTCTCTTCACCACGGAGGAGAGAAAGAGAATCTATGTAGAGGCCAGGAAGCTGATTCCTGGCCCCACAGGGGAACCCACCAATAACCAAGCAGCTATCTTGCCCTAACTGGGACACCATTGAAGATAAGGGGAGGCTCTTGGTTTCTATCAGGCTCTGTTAGCAGGTCTCAAGGTGGTGGGACAGCCCATTAACCTGGCAAAACTATATAATATTAGTCAAGGAGATAATGAAAGCCCTGCAGCTTTCTTAGAGGGAGTCATGGAGATGTTCTGACAATATACTCCCAAGGACCCTGAATCACCAGAAGCAAAAGCTGCAGTAACCCTAACTTTTATTAATCAGGCAGCACAAGATATCAAGAGAAATCTCTAGAGAGTTGAGAGGTTAGGAGAAAAGTCTGAGAGACATAGTGATAGTGGTAGAGAAAGCATTTAATGGGAGAGAATGTGCAGACGAGAAGCAGATGAAGGCAGAGAGACGAATGGAGGAAAGACAGGTGAAAGGACAGAGTAAACAGACTTGTGACTTGGAAAAGCTCCTGTTGGCAGCCAAGGCCAAACCAGAATACCACAGGAGATGCCTAAAACAGATGGCTCCCAAAGAAGGAAGTAAGTGGGCCCTAAGGATCAAGAACACCCCTGCTTGGAAAAGAACCAATGTGCTTTTTATAAGAAGGAGGGCCACTGAGCCAGGAAATGCCCCAAGAAGAAGCCTGGCCTTAGATGATGAAACTAAAGATTAAGAATAGAGGGTGGGGCTTGGACTCCACCTATTCATATTCTGACCCCCACTCTAGCTGAAGAGTACTGGTTGTTTGAGCCTCTCTCCACCCCAAAGGACAAAATCACTAGTTAGATAAATTGCTTCCCCAACACTTGGACAGAAACAGGTGGAGACAGGATGGCTAAACATCAGACTTCAGTTTGAATTGAGCTCAAGACAGGGGGTAAGCCTTTATGAGTCTAAGAGTACTGCATGCCACTGATTCTATAAGGGGGGAAGGTAAAAACCCCATATCAGGAAGCTATTAAATGTGAGGATCCTGAGACCATGTCAATCGCCTAGGACACTCCCATCTTGCCAGTCAGGAAGCCCAGAACTAATGATTATAGACTAGTACCAGCCTTAAGAGAGGTAAATAAACATGTTGTAGATATTTAAGCAATAGTCCCTAACCCTTAAACAATCTTGAGGTCTGTTCCTCCCAAGTGCCAATGGTATAGCACTTGGGTTTAAGGGATGTTTTCTTTAGTTTACCCTTGGCACCCAAGAGCCAAGACCTCTTTGCCTTTGAATTGTAAGACCAGAGCTTGGGATTGGCAGAGAGCTGACTTGAACCCATTGCCTCAGGGATTTAAGAACTTGCCTATCTTCTTGATGAGGCTCTGCATGCAGACCTGAGTGAATACAGAAGCCAGCACACTAATCTGACTCTTTTGCTGTATGTAAATGATATCCTGGTGGCATTAGAGACCAAACAAAGATATCTTAAGAAAACCCAGGAACTCTTAGAGGTCCTGAGAAAGTCTCCAAAACTCTACTAAGAAAGTTCAACTCTGCCAATCGCAGGTTACCTATCCAGTGTACATACTAAAAGAAGGTCAGAGATGGCTCTCTAAGACCAGGAAGGAAACTGTCTTGCACATTCCAACATTCAAAAATTTCCACCAGGTAAATAAATTCTTGGGGTCCACTGGATTCTGTAGAATTTGGATACCATGGTTTGCAGAAATAGCTGAGCCACTATATGAGGCCACCAAAGGGTATCCTGAGAGCTTTGTATGAATGTAGGTACATTAAAAAGCTGTCCTGTGGGGATTCAATGCCCAAGTGTAGGGTAATACCAGGGTAGGAAGGCAGGAGTAGGTAGGTGAGGGGGGGGAGCACCCTCATAAAAGCATGGGGAGGGTGGACGAGACAGGGAATTTCTGGAGGGGAGACCTGGAATGGGGATAACATTTAAAATGTAAATAAAGAAAATATCCAATAAAAGGAAAAAAAGTCCATAATTTCTGCACCTGCCTTGGGGTTGTCAGATATGATTAAGCCTTTTCATCTCCTCTTGGATGAGAGATCTGGGATAACAAAAGGAGCATTCACTCAGAGCCATGGCATCAACCAGTTGCCTACCTCTCAATAAAATTAGACTTCGTAGACAGAGGCTGTCCCTCTTGCTCTTGCATTATCACTGCAATGACCCTCCTGGTCAAGGATGCTGACAAACTGTCATTGGGTCAGAGCCTGACCATCATCACACCTCATTCTATAGAAGGGTACTTACACAGCCCCCAGATTGATGGCTCATCAATGCCAGAATGAGTCATTAACAGTTTTTCCTCTTAAGGCCCTCTAGGATAACCTTTTAGGCACCAACTCCCCTAAACCCAGCTACCTTGCTGCCTGAGGCAGACCTCAATGGGCCTCTGCATGACTACTCAGACATTCTGGCTCACATCCAGGAAACTGGACCAGATCTTCAAGCCACCCCTTTGATAGATGAAGAGATAACATGATAGTAGCTTCATTTAGGACAGACAGAGGTATGCTGGGGTAGCAGTCATTTCAAACATTGAGTTCATATGGGCAGAGTCACTTCCAGCTGGAATGTTGGCCTAGAAAGCTGAACTAATAGCTCTAACAAAGGCATTAGAATTGGAAAAAGACAAGAGCCTTAACATTTACATGAACAGCTGGTATGCTTTTGCTAACTGCTCATCTTCATGGATCTATTTATGTATAGAGAGACTTTTTGATAGAAGAAGGGAAAACTGTCAAAAATAAAGAGGAAATTTTCACCGTACTAAGGGCCCTATGGGGTCCTAAAAGGTTGGCTATTATTCATTGTCCAGGACATCAAAAAGTTCAGGACAGGTGGAGAAGATAAATAGAACCCTAAAAGAGACTTTAACTAGATTAACATAAATGAAAAATTTCCACTTATCATGAATCTTAACTTTTATGTGTCATAATTATTAATTTTCTTCTTCATGGCAAATATTCATATTATTTATGTTTTTCTCTCATTTTGAGGGAGTACATTAACTGTATTTTTATTTACTTTTTATGGTTGAAAAATTTAAGACAATAATACTTATCCTACTATTTCAACCAGAATAAAATTTTTAAAAATCACATGTTCCTTTGTAAATATTCACTTCAATTCCCTCCAGCATTCTGATGAAGTTGTCCTATCTTTAGTGTTTTTAACTTATAGTATTTAGCTACACTTTGCTTTTAGATAGATGTGAAGTTTTTATTTCAGCCAGTGCTGGGTTGCTTAATTTGTCCTTCTTTAAATGTGTCATTAGCTTACTGTTATGGTTTGTATATGCTTGGCCCAGGGGGTGGCACTATTAGAAGTTGTGCCACTGTTGAAGTAGGTGTGGTCCTATTGGAGTAGGTGTGTCACTGTGAATGTGGGCTTTTAAGACCCTCATCCTAGCTGCCTAGAAGCCAGTATTCTGCTAGCAGCCTTCAGATGAAGATATGGAACTCTCAGCTCCTTCTGCACTGGATGCACTAGGCTGCCTGGATGTTGCCATGTACCTACCTTGCAGACAATGGGCTAAACTTCAGAATGGGTAAGCCAGACCCAATTAAATGTTGTTCTTATAAGAGTTACCTTGATCATGGTGTATGTTCACAGCAGTAAAACCCTTACTAAGACATTTACCATTATATTAGTAATTGTTAATGTTTTATATGAATGTGGTATAAGTGCCATGGGCACATTACAAAATTTACAAAACTTCTAAATGATATCTTGAATTGTCATGCTATAGAATTAAAGCCCCATTT
>JANHMN010000004.1:72563028-72683745 GCA_030674055.1 Rhabdomys pumilio | reverse complement strand
CACACACACACACACACACACACACACACACACACACACGGTTAAATGGAATTATTCTACACTGAGGATAAAACTTCTTCTTCCCAGAAACATGTTACAAAATGAAAAACCTACTGACAAATGTGGGGTATAACTCTTGAATTGCAATGAAGTCCCAGACCAACCTCCTTAAACCATATAGGCTATTGATATTGCTCTTGGTTGTCCACCAGAACTTGATGTTAGTATTTTACTGCTAAAGGCAACACAAACTTTGGCCACAGGGCTTGAAGAAATCAAACTAGTACTGACATGGAAGCATCCTCTTTGATAGCTACTTTTCATAATACTGGAATGTGCTTTTTAGGCATTTTAGGAAAAATATTATGTGACTGTGGAACCTGTAAGCTACAATAATGATCAGTTTGCAAGTGTGCCACGAATACTATGGGTATAACCAGCTACTTAATGATTGGATTTAAGGTCTACTCCTGTACTGGTTTTGTGTCAACTTGACACAAGCTGGAATTATCACAGAGAAAGAAGCATCCCTTGAGGAAATGCCTCCATGAGATCCAGCTGTAAGGCATTTTCTCAGATAGTAATTAATGGTAGGAAGGACTGTTGTGGGTGGTGCCATCCCTGGGCTTCTAGTCCTGAGTTCTATAAAAAAGCAAGCTGAGCAAGCCAGAGAAGCAAGCCAGTAAGTAACATCCCTCCATGACCTCTGCATTAGATTCCTGACCTGCTTGAGTTCTGGTCCTGACTTCCTTTGATGATGAACAGCAATGTGGAAGTGTAAGCTAAATATATCCTTTCCTGACCAACTTGCTTTTTGGTCATGATATTTGTTCATGAATAGAAACCATGACTAAGACAATTAAACAGGAAAAACTTCATGCATGGTACTCCAAATCTAGTTAAGAACACATGGCTAGGGAACTCAGGGTCTACGAGTAAACAGATTATCATTTTAAAAAATGAATATAGTATCAATTTGCCTTCTAAATGTGTATCTCTATCCCTATTAGGTCAGTTTTTTGTTCTTATTAGAGAAGCATAATAATGCATAATGTCAGTGAATACTCACAACTGGTAAAGAGGCAAGAATAAATGTCTGTGGAAATCTCAGGCATAACTGAGGAATCTACATAACACACCCCTCCTGACAATGCTCAAAGAATATTTTGCAAGAGTGGAAATACATTAAGAGTCAGAGATAGGGAAAGACTAGAGTGAGACTGTGTCTTCTGGACTTGATAGGATTTGCTTCACAAGACCTACACAATGGCAAGGGAGTCAAATTCCTTTATAAATGAGAAAGGGGCATATTTGTACCCAATCACAGCTAAAGAACTATTTTACAGTTATTGGTTATCAATGGAGGGAGAATTCACTTTCTTCAAAAGTGTGTTCCTTGTTAGATTAAACATGATCCAATGGATACCTCTACATTTGTGTTTATATGGGCAACAAAATTGAATTTATTAAACTCAATGAATTATAAAATAAATAAAAAAATTAATCTCGGAATATAATATCAAGAAATGATGTAGGAGGAATGAATGGTGGGCATCATGAAAATTCATTGTATGTATAAGGAATAAAAAATATTCCATATAAAAATAAATTTGCCTCTTTCCACAGACTATATGTGATGCCTACAATTTTTGTTCTGTCTAGATAGAAGGCTGTTAAGGTTTTATTATCTTTACCTTATAGGATAGTGAAATTTACTCAGAGTTTCTATGTTGGCAAACATAAATCTCTATTGTAAGTCTATGTGAAGAATACTTCTGCTTACTTGATGAAGTTTATCTCTTCCTCAATTCTTCAATAAATTCTGCCACTAACTACACATAAGTCATGCTTCACAAGTTTCTATTATCTTCTTATGTATATCTGTCTTCACTCCAGATACAAACTACCCATTTTGATCCCCTAGGCAGCCTTCATGGCTGAGCTACTGTCTACAAAATTCAAGGTTCCCATCATACCTTCCTGTTAAATAATTTGCTATTATGACTCACAAGAGTCAGGAATAAACCATCCTTATTATTGCAATTGTAATAATAAAAGGATAAAAATTAGTACCTTTAATGCACATCATGAAAAATCTAAAAAAATTCAAACAAAGCTTTTTTTGTCTCAGGACTAATGACTGACCAGGCACAAATATGCACCAATATGCAAAATATTACCAACAGGGAGAATTTCACTAACTTCTGCATCCAAAAATTTTGTGGAGCTTTCTACACACACACACACACACACACACACACACACACACACACACACATGTATATATAATTAATTAAATTACTGGTTTCTGAATTATCCAAAGGTTTTTAGCACTTATCCCCTCACCAGTGGTCAGCTTGATATCACATGACTCAAACTTCCCCAGTCCTTTGCTCTTTCCTCTGATGTTTCTGGGCTAGGCCATTCCCATCTTGAGTCATCCTGAGGCATAAACAGCCTACAAAGTTACCATAGCAAAGATTCTTCCTTCTATCACTTAGGAAATTCCTAGGATTATCCTACTACTTCTCAGGAATTGGAAACAAGTGAACAATAATCAGACTTCACCTGCTTCTGCTTTTTCTCTTTTTTGACTGGTGATTTCTCACAGTCTCTTGTTGCAGGATGTAGTCCTGTTTCTCTCACTACTCCACAGTTATCTTATCAGTTTTATATGTTTTATTATGAATTTTTAGCTGAAACATTACTGGATATCATTGTGTAGCTGAGACGTTCTTTGAATCTACAATCATAAAGCAAAGTCCTTACATGATACTTGACTTGAATGTCTAATGTACATCTCAGACTACAAGCTCCAGAATTCAGTTCTGATCTATTCCCATGAACATACTCTACTTGTTCATGAATCTGCCTTTTTCCCTCTTCGATTCTTACTGTCTAATATTAAGTCATATTTCATTTTATTGAAATAATACTCATTCCCTTGCTTCTTTCTCTTTCAGCAATGTATTTACAACATAGGATGCTAGTGAGTCCTTTTCATTCTTACTTGGTTATACTGTTATTCTGTTCAAAGATTTTCATTGGATTCTGTAAGAGGAGCTAAGGTGGGAGGAGTAAGCAGAGGAAGAGGAGGAGAAAGGAGAGGAAGAGGAAAAGGAAGAGGAGGAGCTAGAGAGAGCAGAGATGCAGGAGCAATGGATAGCCACATAGGTATGGAGAGCAGTCGTGGGTAATAACTTTTATTTAGGTTAGCTAATTAGGAAACAACTCTCTTTGTATGGGCATATTGTTATTGAGCATTACTAAATAAGCCTTTGATTAATATTTAAGCATTAGAGTCTCATTTTCTTACTGGGACCACGTAGATGGTGGGATGGTCAGGGCAATGCCCAGCTTTGCAGAGACATCGTGGAAGATTGGCAGAGCCATCTCCCATGCTGGTGTTTCCTGGGTGGCAGGGCTGGTGTTTCTGGTTGGCCGTTTCTAGCTGTGGCTAGCATGTGGCTAGCATGTGGCCTCTGGCCACAGAACATGGCAGCTGAGCTAGGCAGAGCTGCTGCAGCTTAGATAGTCAGTTTGACCAGAGGCCATTTTTTAAAAGATTATTTCAACAGGATTCCCATCAAAGTACAACAAATAGCCAAGATCGTTACAGTGTCCTAGAAATATTCTCTGGCTTCATTTCTTAGTTATCTAACTATGATTCTTAGCATATCAATTCTCTTTCAGGTAACTATGAAAGTTATCCATCATCTTCCTAACATTCACTCACATGTTTCCTTAGAAAGCAACGACCAGTGTAGAAGTTATTTAAAAGAATGAAAAAGTGACGTGGTTATCATATGGGTAATCACTATCTGTCTAATTAGACTTCAGAGTATCCTAATAGAAAGTAATTCATGTTTTGTTCTATAAATATAGCCAACTATAGATGACTTGAGAGAGACTCTCCTCTCTCTCCTGGAAAATAACATACCACTACCATTTCTTAAACCAATAGAAGTTCTAACTGCTATAAAAAATGAATTCTCATACCCATAGTTAAATGTAGCTCTCACTCCTCACCAAAGAAGGTTTTATTTATTTTTTTATTTGTTTGTTTGTTTGTTTATATCAGACGATATACACATACCCACAGCTAGCCAATGTTCAGTCAGTAATTGACTGTGGAATACCCAACTGGACCTGATACATACACAACATAACTTTTACACATTAGCCTCAAGTGGCACCAAGGAAGAAGGAGAAAAATATTTAAGCGTCAAAGAATCAGATCAGAACATTTGCTGTGAGATTGTATCTTTAATATACAATGAGGAAGCTACATTCATGAGATCCCAACAACATTGTGGCCAGAACAACACCTAAATAATGACAACACATGTGGACATGCCAAGATAGAATTGGGAAAATCACACATAACTCTAGTTTAGATGAAGAACTACAGGAAAGTATTGGATGCTAAAAGAGGAAATATTAGTCTTTTTCAGAGACAGGCAACCTGATACATAATGGATATCAAGTTGCCAGCTCTAAACATATATTCATATGAACAACACTAAATCAACTTTAGAAGGTTGTGTGAGAGAATCCATGGTGTGTGTGTGTGTGTGTGTGTGTGTGTGTGTGTGTGTGTGTAAAAGAGCAATAGTTAAAAAAAGAAGTCAATAATATGTAAGAAAGGTAAGGACAAAAGGAGAGTTATAAAGAGGTTAAGGAATGGTAAAAATAATGTAAATATAATATTCATATATAAAATTCTCAAAATTAAAATAAAACTTTTAATAAAAATAATTTTAAAAAGAAAATTAAAAAATATTCCAAGTGTATGTGCAATATAATTTACAGTTGCCTTTTGCATTTGTACCCAAATGTCACTTTGCTAATAAATGTTTCTTTATCATACTTTTAATATGTAGCATCCTCTTTAGTGAATCCCAGTCACTCTCCTGAATTATGTTGCTCTTCATTGAATTTACCCTGTGTCAACATTTATTCATTTACATTTTGATATTTTATTATCAATCTCCCACAATAAGATAAGCTCCAATAAGGAAAAATATTTTTGATTGTATTCTGATTTTTATACTGCTTCATTTATATTGCTTCATACTGTTACTAGAAAGAGTGATATCTGACCTGTTGCAGATAGATATTGGATTTTTATTGAATGTACTAACATCAGTATATTGGGACCAACTCTGATTTATTGTTATTTAGCTTATTATTCAAATATTCAAAAGTGCAGATATAGAAACATTTGTACCACCTTCAGATCCCTGAAAATTATTCCTGTTTGCTGCATTTTAATGTAAAATTTAGAAGTCTATTTATTTCCTAAATTGTATCTACTTGGTCTTACTATTTGAAATGTATGAAATTTAGAGTCATTTGGAAGAATTGGCACTGATAGTGCCCATACAGGATGAATAAATGAATACACAGATATTTGTATTAAGTTACTTTCACATCTTGCTGTAAATTGCAAAGAACCTAAAATTTTTCATGATTTCATAGAGTAAAAGCTGACTTTTAACAGCTTTTGATAGATTCTCCAATACTAAGTCTGTGGAGCTGACCAGCATGCTATAGTGTGTCAGGGAAAAGGACCACAACCATGAGAACCACAAGGCTATAGCCCAGCTCTGCTGGGTTCATATAATGGTAACTTCTATGAAATACCATAGGCTATGTTGTGTGTTGAAAGAAGGCAAGCCACTTTACTGTAGATCACAGTGCAGTTTACCTAATTATTAAAATCAGGGTAAACAGACAGACAATAACATTTTCTTTCTTGATAATCTATCCTCAATAGAAAAAGTCCTACTCAGGAAGAACTATATAGAGATTTCAATGCATGCAAAAGGCAAGGAAGACACTTTCTGAAGACTGGAGACACACATAAGACTAAACTCAGATGATAAGCATTGGATCATACCACATGGTACTTAAGGTATTTCATAATTATTAGTTACTATTGTCCATGATTATTTTTCTAAGGCTGTTAGAAGCAGAGCACCTGTCAGGACAGGTGAGCAACAAAGTTAACAGACAGATGGAAATGTGAAGCATTTTCAGGAAATGCTAGAATCAGGGAACTCTGTGACATAAGCAAATGAGAGTTTTGGTGGTTTCATGGATAAACTGGACATTGTTAAGGAAAGACTTAAAAAGCTTGAGGTTATACTGTGGAAATTCCTCAACTGAGGTTCACAGTGGAAGAGAGCTGTTTGGTTATAAGCTGATTTGGCATAAATTTTAAAATTTGGTATATAGGTTTCCCCAAGAAATTGCTCTCATTAATGTTGAACAATGATTTTGTTTAGACTGATAAACTGTAGGCCACTGGAAGATGGTAACATTGTTTAGTATTGTTTATGACGGCGTCATTTCCAAGGAGGAACAATGCTAGTGCCAGAAGTCAAATTAAAAACAGTATAAAGACAGAGGCAGAGATTCTCAAACAGTACATTTAAGGAACTAGTAACATATTTTCAGTAGACAAAAGACAGTCAATCTTAATATTGTTACATACAAAAAGAGCCAGATTGACTTTCAAATGCAAATACATGCAAAATACAGAGGAAATCAACTAATGGAGACTGAGCACAAGAACTATAAACCCACGCTTGGGCAAATGAAAACTATTTTTCTTATAATGTCCATGACAAAATATTTGCAAATACAAGAACCACTAATTTAAAAATTAGAACCACTCATTCATACTTTTACTTTTGAAATATTCTCTGAGAAAACATAAAAGCATTTTCATTCCAAGGTAGATATGTAAAACTGATTTTAAAATAAATACAACCTGAAACCAAAGAAACATGAAAAATAGTACAAGTTCCCATGCCTTGGTAAACTGACAGCCTACTTTCTTACTTTCCCAAATATTTATCATTGTCATGTCACAAAACTATTTTAGGCCATGAAATGAATAAACAAATGAGAAAGGAATTGAATATTATGAAAGATGTCACTATGCAAAATAAGCCCTATCTCCCAAGAACTATTGCACAGGCAAAAGGTGATTAGTTCTAGAAGACTCATGCGGCTCACATATCTACTGCTTAGAAACAGACAAAAGCTTCATAAATAAGGGGGGGGGGAGCATCAGAAGGAGGCAGCATGAGCCCTGCACAGCAAAGGGGCTTATAGCTCAACATCACCTACAAGCTTGGGTGCTAAGACTGCATAGTCACTCAAATACAATAGGATAAAATAATAGTTACCTAAATACATTAAAGAATTTCTAGCGTAATATGACAGATTCTCATGTGCATTATATTACATTTTATAAATTTATTTACGACTGTACAAATATCCCTGTATGCTAAATTCATTTTCCTAGCTATATTTCAGAGATAACCACAATAACTAATTTATTACAGAAGTTACTATCTCTCTAGAGATTATTTTGAGATTAGGTTGAGGTGGAATCTTGGCATGGCAAGAACACACTTCATTTATACAAAATAATGTAAATAGTACAGGCCTTGTGAATTCAACATAGTAGTAAGTCCAATATGAAATAACTGGAAAAGGGAAGATAGAGAAAAGGGAGGGTGAAGGAGGGAGAGAAAGATAGGGGAAAGGAGAGAAAAGGGGAAGGAGGAAGACGATAATGAGTGAGGAAAGGAGATGAGAGATAACAAGGAGGGGGAAAGAAAGATGAATAGAGATAAAGTCAAGTGAAGAAAAGGGAGAGAGAAATGTTATGTAGATATGATGAGCATCCTGAAACTCTAGCTTCTTTGCTGTGCAGGATTCTCTCTTTTATTCTATAGGGTCAATTAGGTCCTTCTGAACCACATGCTGGACAATCCGCATCTGGAATCATGTGCATTTTGAAAGTAGTAACACATAAGTACGTTTTAAAGTGAGTGGAGAACAAAATCTGGTAATCTTGTTATTTAGGGAATAAGAACTAATTTCACTGTGGCATTCCTGGTTTTAAATATAGAAAGACTACTATGTAGAGCACGGAATTTTACATTATTCCAACAAGTACTCACTGATTTTCAGAGTTGAGAGGGTAGAGCAGACACCAGCATTTTATTTTATTTTTTTTAGTCTCAAAAGTTTGTTTTACCTTTAGTTTATAAAATACTATTTTAGGATAAAGCAGATTGTATGGCTATAACTACTGAATAAGTAGATTTCCAGAAAATTAACTTAATACAATAGTAACATCATAGAAAATATCATTAATATAATGAACAAAATAAAGCTTCATTCTTGTTAGAGATTTTTAATTAACTGGTATAAATCTAATTGTATCTTTTTCTTATTAAGGAATGCATTTCAGTATAACATCAAATATCAAAAGTTTTGTTTACTGAATGAAATAGTCTCCCCTAATGTCAATCTGAGAAACTCAGAATATGATTTTGTTTTAAAATATGTTTATATGTTTATTTAAGTTGACGAATTTAATAAATTAAAGATAGTCCTGAGTCACCCAATTATTGGTGTCCATATGAGAACAGAGGTACACACTGGACAGAAGGTTGTGATGACCCATCAGAGATTGTAGACTGCAGTAGTTAGGCTATAATCCAGGGTGTACTGACAACCAGTCTTCTGAAGAGACCTAAGAATGGACCAACCATGCCAATGCCTTGATTTTGAATTTCTGGCCTCCTTAACTATGAAAAAACAGATTACCATTTTAGTACATTTTCTTACTCTGCTCAAGAGGGAAGGGGTTGGCCTAGCAGTAAGCAGATGTTGTACCACACCTACAGCCACCTTTGTATGTCATTCATTTGGACAGGTGAATATCAATTATTTGCTATCATAATGATAGAAACAGAAAACTAAGTTATAGAATTTGAGGAGAAAAAACACTGAATCAATGTTTATAAGAACATAATTAGAATAAAACCAAACTATTTCCAATAAACTGCTTATGTTTGACTGTCTGGAATTTGTTTCAGATACAGAATTTGTCATAAATTTCTTCAACTTTAAAGACTGCTGAATGTATAGTCAATTCATCCATTAAGCGACATTGATGAAGGGTTTATTACCTCCCACCTAGATAAAGTTCCCATGTTCTCTGAAGTCAGAAGTAAATGGACTTATCAATTTCTTCTCTGATATGATATTCAATAAATGTAAGCAAACAGGAATTTGAAGAGAGGATGGTTTAAAAAGCAAGCTCTCTTTACCATGGAGCTGTGAAGGTATGGAAGAGAATTATTTCCCAGGTACATAACTATTATCCCCAAATACGAGGACCATTCTATGTCTACAGGATTTTAAGAGATTTTGTATTGATTTTCTGTCATGGCACTATCATCTTCACTCTTATGGATGTACAAGGAGAGGGCATATATCTCAGGTAATTTCTGCATTTTTTGGTATAAGGTTTTCTTTCTTTCCCCTCCCTCTTTCCACTTGGTGTTAAGTGTTCTTTTCAAAATCTGTGAGTGATTGCTTTTAAATAGAACTAGTCTTCAGATACTAATTGTTAGTAACATTGTGTATGTTCAATAATCAATGACCACATTGAAATGCTGGGTGACTATTTCACCTTTTTGCTCTTTGTATGAACTCCTGGAGTACCTAAAAACATCATATCTTATTACCCAGGGTTCTGCTGTCTCGTGGGACCCTCCTACATGTTAACAGAGTTAAATGGACAAATCGACAAACTGCACTCCATTCTCTCATACTTCTTTGAAAGTATATACTTTCAAATTACTACTGACATTAACTTACTGTCCTTCCAAATGGCACACAGAGTAGATTTCAAGTATGAAGTTACACTGAACATAAAAATCACAATTATTCCATCTTCATTTTTTAAGCAAATGATGCAGAAAAGCTCCTTTAAAAAATGTTTTTTTTTTTCCTTTTTCTATGCATAGCAACCATCCTGACACCAAGCCACCTTGCACTAACAGTAAATGTCAAAACTTGGAAAAAATATTAACTAAACACTTTGAATAGTCAGTGTTAGAGGACCAAGAAAATTCAAGAGCTCATAAAACTTCAATGGTGTCTATTAACTACCTGAAGCCTACTAAATCATATAAATCATAGTGTACCACATTATACCTAGATCTCCTTAGTGTGCCTGGTTCATTGTTAAAGTAACTTTTATTTTCCTGCTGAAATTGCCTGTAAAATTAACTTTTATTTGCCTGTTGTAATTGTCATTTCTGAAGCTTACTGCTTTCATACATCCTTATCTAGACCTAGAATGTTTTCACCTTTTGAGGTTTAGCGATTGAATAGGCTCACCCTTTCTAGCTCTTTCTGATCTCTGGCTGGCTAACTCAGCTCATCTGTTCTGGCTCAAACTCACCTGATCCCATCTAACTTCTTCTGCTTTCTCCTGAATTGCTTTGCTTTGTATCCTACTAACTTTGGCAATATATTCTAATCTTTTGGCTCCTTTTCGTTCTCTGGCTCATTCTGTTTTCACCTGGTCTAGCTTGTTCTTTCTCTGCAACCTGTCTCTGAACAACTGTCCTGGTAAAACTGTTCTCTCTCTCTCTCTCTCTCTCTCTCTCTCTCTCTCTCTCTCTCTCTCTCTCTCTCTCTCTCTCTCTCCTTCCCTTTCTCTGCTTCTTTCGACAGTTGGGCAAATCCTACTTTGTCAAATCTTTCTCTGATTCATCAGTTTTCCTGCCACTCAATTATACATCACATTGGAATATGAGGCTTACTTCTACAATAAAATTTTACCTTTATTTGAGATTAAAGGTAAGCACTATGGATGTTTCTATTTCTAGCCAGAGAGATTAAAGGTGTGTGTGTAGGGCCAAGCCATACCACAAGTAGAAACAGGTTTTTCTAAATAAATAACACAATCTCAGTGTTCACAGGCTGACCAAATATACTGCAACAGTTCATAGTCACTATCTCTTTTTTGCCTAAACTGACATAGCTATTTCTTCTTTTCACTTTCTTTTGAGTTTTATCCTATAGGCTCTGAGCTTCCTGCATACTGGGGACCAAAGAACCAATAAATGCATATCAAAAAGCAATGCACCAGAGGAGAGGATTAATGACACTAATAGGCTCACAGTTTTTACACTAGGGACTTTTAAGGTATAAAGTACTTTCTGTAACAATAAATGATAAACTTTATAGGATGCTACCATACCCCATTAATTAATGTAACACAATGTTTCCTTTCCAAAACAAAACCTGTTCAGAATGAGAAAATAAAATATTCATATTCTGTATGCTAGTTTTATTTAATGAGTATTAATGTTTGACAATGGTTTTTTTTTTTTTTACTTTTTATAACTGTTTTCATTACTTTATTTATTTATTTATTTATTTATTTATTTATTTATTTATTTGTAGTCCAGTTGTTACCCCCCTTTATGGTCCACCATCCAACAGTTCCTCATCTCATTCCTCATCTCCCCTGTCTCCAGGAGGATGTCTCTACCCCACACACCTCCACTAGGCCTCCCTCTCCCTGGGGCCCCAAGTCTCTCAAGGGTTAGACATATCTTTACCCACTGAGGCAAGGCCAGACAGTCCTCTGCAGTATATGTGTCAGTGGCTTCGGACCAGCTCATGTATGCTGTCTGGTTGTTGACTCAGTGTCTGAGAGATCTCAGGGGTCCAGGTTAGTTGAGACTGCTGGTCTTCCTATGGGGTTGCCCTCCTCCTCAGCTTTTCCCAGCCTTTCTCTAATTTAACCACAGGGGTCCCTGACTTCAGTCCATTGGTGGGTGTAAGTAACTGTTTCTGTCTCAGTCAGTTACTTGTTGGGCCTCTTGGAGGACAGCAATACTAGGCTTCTGTCTGTAAGCACACCATAGCATTAGTAATAGTATCAGGTATTGGAGCCTAACCCTTGAGATAGATCCCATCTTGGGCCAGTCACTGGACTACCTTTCCTTCAGTCTTCTCTCCATTTTTGTCCTTGCAGATCTTTTAGGCAGGAACAATTCTGAGTCAGAAATTTTGACTATGGGTTGGTAACACCATCTCTTCACTTGGGGCCCTATCTTTCTATTGAGGAGGATTCTTCAAGTTTCTTATGAAATGAAAATTGTCCTTTCTTGGTCTGAGAAAAATTGTACTGGAATTTTGATGGAATTCAATCTGATGGGGGATTTTATTGATTCTGTAGATTATTTTTTGTAGGCTTGTCATTTTCACTATATTAATTCTATTCATCCATGAGTATGAGCATTCAATGTTCTGATATTTTCCTCAATTTTTCTCTATTTTTAAGGTTTATACCATGCAAATCTTTCAGTTTCTTGATTAAATTCAACCCAAGATGTGTTATACTGTTTGAGGGTACTGTAAAATGTGTTATTTTCTTGATATCATTCTTAGAATATTTGCCATTTAATATAGGATGCTGCTGATTATTTTGAATTAATTTGTGTACAACTAAAACTATGATGTTGATGAAAATGTTTATCAGCTGTAGGCGTTTTCTGGGGAATTGTTAGGATCACAAAAGTATACTATCATAACATCTGCAAATAAGGACTCTTTGATTTCTTCCTTTCTTATTTGTATCATGCTGATCTCCATCAGCTGTCCTATTGTTCTAGCTAAGACTTCTAATACTATATTGATTAAATAGAGAGTAGAAAGTTTTGTCTTATTCCTGATTTTTAAAAAATGCTTTGAGTTTCTCTCTAAGTTGATATTTACCTATGGGCTTCCTGTCAATTGCTTTTATTATGTTAAGGTGTGTCCCTTGTATATCTAATTGCTCCAAGACTTTTATCATAAGGGGGTATTGGATTTTGTCAAGGACTTTTTTTTTGTTTCTAATGAGATGTTCTTATGTTTTGTCTTTTAGTTTGTTTACATTAATCAATTTACATATGTTGCACCATCTCTATATCTCTAGAATGAAGCTTACTTGATAATGGTGAATAATCTCTTTGATATGTTCTGAATTCAGTTTGTGGGTACTTGGGTGAAAATTTTTAATCTGTGTTCATAAAAAAATTTGCTCTGAAATTCTTTTTCTTTTTGGATCTCTATGTAGTTTACATAAGCGTAACTATGGTCTCATAAAATGTATTGGACAATGTTTCTTCAGTTTTTGTTTTGTATAATAATTTGAGGAGTATTGATATTAATTCTTCTTTGAAAGTCTGCTTGAATTCTGTGCTAACAACAGATAGTTCTGGGCTGTGTTTTGTTTAGGAGACTTTAAATATTTCTATTTCACTAACGGTTATCTGTCTATTTAAATTTCTTATCTGCAGCTGGTGATATGGGTCAGTGGTTAAGAACACTAACTACTCTTTCAGAGGTCTTGAGTTCAATTCCCAGCAACCACATGATGGTTTATGACCATCTATAAAGTAATCACTGCCCTCTTCTGGTATGCAGGTATACATGACAGAGTATTCCTACATTTAAAAAATACATACATATGTACATATATACATACATACATACATACATTTAAATTGCTCATCTGATTAGATTTAATTTGGAAAGTAACACGTACTAAAATATTATCCATTTCTTTTAGGCTTCCCAATTTTTTGAAGTTCAGGGTTTTAAAGTATGTCCTTATAATTCTCTGGATTTCCTTGGTGTTTGTTGTTATGTCCCTCTTTTCCTTTCTAATGTTGTTAAATATGGATATTTTCTCCCCATCTTTTAGTTAATTTGAATAATGGTTTGTTCTGTTTTCCAAAGAAGCAACTCCTTTCATTGATTCTTTGAATTTTGTTTCTATTTTGTTACTTTAAGCCCTAGGTATGATTTTTTTTGTCATCTATTTCTTTTATGTATGACTTCTCTTTGTTTTAGATCTTTCATGTGTGCTGTTAAGTTTCTAGTAGAAGATCTGTTCTTTATTTTTTTTAATGTAAGCACTTAGTACTGTGAACCTACCTCAGAAAATCAAACCTTAAAACAAGACTTCCTTGTGTCTTTTTATAAGTTTGGGTATTAAGAGTCTTTATTTTCATTCAGTTTTAAGGAGAAAATCTGCAAATCTGTATGATCCACTGGATATAAGAGAAAATAGAGGAAGACTCCCATATGTGGTCTGCTACAGATATCAGGATGAAAATGCAGAATTAAATTTGGAAGAGGGGGGAGATGAATATCCACAGTTAGACTACTTGATTTCCTGGTCAGAGTATCCTTGGAGCCTATAGGTCTTCAAGCATGGGTCTCCCTTCTCTTCGGGGACCATGAAGACAAAAAGAACTGGGTTCAGAAGCCTATGAGTACAAGCAGATTAACTTCTAAGATCATCTTTGGTGAGACAATAAACTTTATTGTTCCAGGAATAAGGTGTATAAGGACTTTTAGGTGTATGGTAAAAAGTTCTAATTGGTCAGAATACAGTACCTGAGTATCATGTGTGTGAGAAGACAGAGCAGGTACTGAGTTAAACAGCTCTTCATAAGATCATTCTTCAGATAAGAACAAATGCTTGTGTTCAGAGATAAAGTCAGGCAGAAAGAGGAAGTTTAGATAAGGCCAGGAACCTGTGTTGAGGTACACTCTATACTCAGGAAGAGAAAGGAAGGCCTTTCACAGAGAGGGAGTCCTCCATTTTGCACCACACTCAGAAAATTGTTCATGGGGGAATTTGACCTTAAAAGAAGGGTTCTTCAACAACCAGGGAATGCCTGCTGGATGATGATGAGATGATGACATCATGATGATGATGATGATGATGATGAAGATGATGAAGATGAAGATGATGAAGATAGAATCTCTGTTCTTTGCACCTAAAGGAAATAGTGTCTTGATTTTGAATAGTTTGGAAATAAGTGTACTACTATAACTGCTAGAATTATTTGATGAATTTCTTATAAAAGCATAGTACCTTTTTCAAATGTTCTCAGTAAACCAAAGTCTCAAACAAGATATAAATTGTGAAATAAAATGGTCAAAGAATGCAGACATGAAGCTGCCTTCCCAGGTTTATACCAGCTTCTGTTTAGACAACATGCTGTCTCCTTGAGTCACTGGAGAGGGCTCTCTGTCTCAGTGACACTCTTCTACCAGTGATGCTGCAGAAAAAAAAAAAAGCTGGTGGGGTGGGGGAGAGGACAACAAAAAATGATTGAAATATTTTCTCTATAGGTAAGACTTTCTGTTAATGTTGTTTATACCAATGGGAGAATATTTGATTTTCTGCCTTTTTGTAGAAAAATAAAATCAACAACAGAAACCATGGTTTTTAACCAAATTCTAAATCTTATATATTTATTCTTTGGATTATTTAAAGATTATATATTAAATGATGGTCAAATTTGAGTACGTGGGACTAAAACAGCTTGATTATATTAAAGTCTGTGAGTATTAGAAATGGTTTAGATGTTGTATTACCTTAAATAATACCCTCCTGCTACTAATGAGACAGAACAATGTTCCTCTTCATTATCAGCCATTAGGCCTTATTCTGAGTTATTGGATCATTACTTCCCATTTTAAAATACAGTTTTAAAAAAATGTGTGTATGTACGTGAGACTCCCTGGGTTTATATGCACTGCAGGTCTGTAGGAGTCTGCAGAAGTCAGAAAAGGGCTTTGCTTTTTTGTCTGTTTAACTTCTCTGATAAGGTCTAAGACATATTAATTCTATTAAATAAAAATTTAGAGGACTAAATGATTTTATGTTCATTTAACAAAATAATAATAATTGGTCTACCGCTGGGGCCTGTAAGTTCTTGGCAAGATTTACAGTACCAGTTCTGTGTTTCCTCTTGTCAAGTAGGCTTTACATTCAATAAAAAATGAGTTGGTTACTCCTGTAACATTTGTGCCACCATTGCACACATGAGGATATCTTGCCTTTCTAGGAATCATTGAAGTTCACAGCATTCATAACTTGATAAAGAGATATAGTAGGTGAAGAGGTTTAGGTTGGGGAAAGGATGAGGAATAAACTAGATAAAGCAGTATGGGCAAGAATAGCTACTATGTGGGATATCTTCTCTCTTTTTTTTATTGGACATTTTATTTATTTACAATACAGATGTCATCCCCTTTCTCCATTTCCCCTCCCTAGAACCCCGTATCCAGAAGTGCATTGCTTTTAATAATGCAAATTTCACGACAGGTAAGGAAGCATTCTTAATGACTTAAGAATGACCTAAGACAGGCTCAGTCTTGTTAATGAAATAAAAAAGGGGAAGAAGCAGAAAGCCTTTGGGGCTGCTTGGCAAGAATCTGACATGGGCCAAGGACAACGAAATGGGCTGCTTGGCAGGAATATGATATTGGCCAAGGAAAAGGAAGAAGGCTTCTGGCAGGAATCTGACATTAGGCTAGAACAAAGAAGTAATTTCAGGGATATCTTTTCTTATGTTATTGGTGGGAAGTGTCCTAGAGAACAGATTTTTGACATTACTCTTTATATTGCCTTTTGACTAATGAAAACTGAATCATAAGATTATTTTACTGAAAATGATTTTGGTCACAGGTTATGAAGAAACCAAGTTGGTTCCTACCAAAAAACTTTCTCCCTGATGGCTACTTTTCATAGTGTTAGAAGATACCATGCAGTCTTCTAGGGGAAAAAGTCATTCATAGTATTACTAATATGTGATCCTTGTGGACTGCATTATATTCTTAATTATTAATTTTTTTGTTGATTGACCATATAAGACCTTAAATTTTTTCATTGTGGATTTTAGTTTCTATTTGCATTTGAAGCATATCTTTATATTTATATTTTCCTACTATAGTTCTTGAAATGTGCATTTTTCATTATTACTGAATTAGATAATATTCTAAATTGATTATTCAGAATAGACTAATTAAATAAATACTGTAATAAGCTTCTAAATGGTATGAAATTATTATTTAAACATCTCTTTCAATTACATAAAATTATTCTTTAAACGTCAAGGTAAGTTTTATGTTTATTAATCTTTCTAAACAATAATTACCTAACTACATCAGTTCACATGTTTATCATTCCATTTTCATGAAAATATCAATTATTTGAGCAACTTGAGCATTTTCAATTTTAATTGACATAAAAAATTGCAGAGCAGCTCTCATATCATTACAAAGTTAGAATATGGTAAAATTTATGAAATATCTTTGTCATCTTTTGGAATTGTTATAAAGCAGTACTCTGTTTGTAAACCTAATACTGCATCATAGAATGGATGAAACTTTATGTAGCAATTTTCATCTGAATATTTCACATTACTTGATGTAATTGACCATATAGTTTAATATAATACCAGAATGTTGTGCTATATTAACACTGTGGTAAATAGGTAACAAATGTGTTCCTTAAGGAAGAAAAAAAAGCAGTATTTGTTTGCTTTAGGTACTTGAAACTAGGTACTGTTATATTTGATAAATATGTAAGCAATAAAAACTTCAGATTTATTTTCCTAAATGTATTTGAGAAATGAAAACTACTATTTAACACAGGATCCTGACAAGAAAAAAAATTATTATTTTAATACCATTATATCAATTAGACTGTGTTTTACAAGTTTGTAGAAACTATGCTTCTGCAAAAAAACATTTTTGAATTCAGAATTATTTCTTATCAATTAAGATGAAAAGACACCTTTTTACAATATTGTTGTTTTAGTTACTTTTCTGTTACTGTGATAAAATATCTGACAAACACAATTTATAGAAAGAAAGGGTTATTTAGTTCCAGAAGATAAGAGTCCATCACCATTCTGAATATAGGAAATGGAAACAGGCATCTTACTTTCTGTCTTTTTATTTCATTTTATTAATTTCATTTTATTAATATTTATACATTTTGCATACATGTGTACTCCCCCATTGTGGTGGAAATATGTCTAATATTTTGACAAGCCTTCATGCTGACTTCCATAATAGTTGAAGTAGTTGGCATCCCTGTCAACAGTACAGAAGGGGTCTATTCTCTCCACCTCCTTTTCAGCATTTTTTGTATGTAGATGTATTTGGTCAAAGGACAGGTTGCAGGATTCACATTCCTTTGTACCATCTGGTCTTTGGAGATTGAATGCTAATCTTTAGTCTTAGTGGCAAGCACAAAGTGCCAGTTGTGTCTTCTTGCTTACTGGCCTATTTAAGATTGTATTTATTTTTTCACTTTTCTTTTTTTAAACAGTCTGGAAGCCAGTCTTTAGCATCCTATTTCAATTAACCTAATCAAAATAATATCTCACAGTTCAGTCTCCTATCTGATTCTAAATCCTTTTAAGTAGATTGTCACTATTAATCATCAAAGCTTAACCACTGGTCATCTTTCTACCCTAATACAATAAAATTGTAACCTTCTAACCTTAATTCCCAAAGCCTATGTTCATTTTATAATGCAAAGTATAATCCAGCTTTAAAAGTTCCCATAGTTTTTAATGTTTGGAAGTTTATAAATCCAAAGTCCACATTTCTGGTATTCAATATAATCTCTTAAGAGTAAACATTTACAAAATTAAAAGCAGGTTACAACTTGGTATTACAACATTTAATGTTATAGAACAAACATTTCCATTTTGGTACAGAAAAATCAAAGTATATCAAGGGATGACTAGAGCAAAACACAACCAAAGTCAATTAGGACAGACACTTACATATCCACATCTGGGTCTTGCGATGAAATTTGCTTGGCTCCAAATGGATCATGGTCTTACCCTTCCAGATATCCTGAGCACAAGACATATATATTCTCTCTTAGGCTGGGCTCTACTTGTCTAAAAATTTCTTTGGTGGACATCTCCAAGTCCTAGCACTGCTAAAATCTTGTATCTCCATTGCTACTTGGGCCCCACACTCAGTTTCACATAATTGCCTACCAGAACCTCTTTATAGTGAAACTGGTACAGACAGTGTATTATTACTGTTGCACACCTAGACAGTTTATACGTGGGATGTTTGAAATTTGAGACTAGAAAAGTCTTTGAATGTCCAGAGTTCAGTGAAATATTTTTCAGAGGGAAGTTTCAGTGTCCCTTTAAGAGTATATTGTAGATATTCAATATTTGGAATTAAGAACTACAAAAGTGAAACTTTCGTCTTATTGGGATAATTTATATTGGTCAGCTGCGGCTGAAGAATCAGCTGTGATTAAGAAGAGACTACCATTATTGATATAAAAACTCTGGGCAGTGTTTCTTCAGGGTTAGTGCACATAAACTGTGTTCCAGATGGTATCAGGTCAATACTTTGTGCTGGTAGCCAAATTTTGTAATGTGATGGATAATTCCTATGGAATTATCAGCTGAAATAAACATTTTTCTTCCCAAGCTGTTCTTGGTTATGGTACTTTATCACTAATTAAAAAAAAAACCTAAATTAAGGCAACACCCTAAATCTTTCATCCTCCAGACCTGCCTACAAAACCAGTACCACGAGGAAAATACTGCCAAATTCTTCTGCCAGCAGGTGATGTGGTCTTAATGTCATCCAGCCACAGATGTCTTCACTTCTGCATGTTGGCCCTAGGACTTTAAGAACAGAGAGCTTGTGAAATTGAGGTTCTTTTTAACAAAATGAATTTGGATCTTAACAAGGTAGAGTTTGCAGTGGGTAGAATTGTGCACTCAGGATATTTTCTGCTATCCCCGTAACCCACAGGAAATTTCATTGTCAGGGAAATCTCTTTTAAAATTATAGCTGCTTTAGCAATGCCAGCACAAGTTTTCTTGTGTCTTAAAGTTTTTCATACAAAACAGATTATTTTCATAACCTTTGTACCTAACTTTACTCTTAACTTTACTCAAGTTCTCAGGATATGGGCAGAATGAAGTCAGACTCTTGCCCAAATTATTATTGTTCCAGCTCCTAGTAGTGTTCTTGTTTCTACCTCCACTGTCCACATTTCTTCCAGAATTCATATCTTTGACCTTCCACCAGAATAACCTATTACATCTTGTTTCCACTGTAATAAGTTTTTTTTTCTAGACTTAGTTTTGTATTAATAGTCCTCTACATCCCATCTACAAAACAGTTTTAAAATTGTGATGGTTATTGATAATTGAACATGACTTAGAATCATCTGGGGTATGGGCCTCCAGGAATCACTTGGAAAGATTGTGTTGGTTTAACAACGTTGGTCCCTTTAGACTCATGTGTTCAGTGCTTACCCCCATAGCTAATGACACTAGGATGTGTGTCCTTGTTGAAATTGGTGTGTCTTGGTGGAGGAAGTATGTCACTGAATGGGTGGGCTTTGAGGTCCTATGCTCATCAACCCAATACAGAAGCCACTGTTCTTCTGGATGTCCTATGACCAAGATGTAGAACTCTAAAAAATTCCTCTTCCAGTACCATGTCTGCCTGCCTCTGTTGTGCTTTCCTCCATGATGATAATGGACTGAACATCTGAAACTCTAAGCCAGCACCAATTATTTTATTTTATTTTATTTTATTTTATTTTATTTTATTTATTTTATTTTTTCGAGACAGGGCTTCTCTGTGTATCTCTGGCTGTTCTGGAACTCACTCTGCAGACCAGGCTGGCCTCGAACTCAGAAATCCACCTGCCTCTGCCTCCCAAGTTCTGGGATTAAAGGCATGCACCACCACCACCTGGTTCCAACACCAATTAAATGTTGTATTTGGTCATGGTGTATCTTCATAGTGATAAAACCCTAAGACAGAAATGATCAGGATTACATTAAATACCACTAAATTGTGGGTGGCACTATTTTTTGTAAGATCTGCTAGTCTATACAAAATTGAAAAAGTGAGGTGACAAGCTGACAACTGGCTTGATTTCATTCCTTTCATTTCTGCTTGTGTGTGTGTGTGTGTGTGTGTGTATGTGTGTGTGTGTGTGTGTGTGTGTGTGTGTGTGTGTGTGTGTGTGTGTGTGTTATAACCAATTGTTTTCAAGTTCCTGATATTTTGACTTTACCATAATGGACTGAAATCTGACCTAAAAGTTAAAATATAATTTTTTCCTTAAATTATTTTGTCAAAGTATTTTATCATTAAAAGTGAGCATTGCTGTGACAAAGGCAATGACTAAAAGCAACTTAGAAAAGAAGGGCTTTATTTTACCACACAGATTTACAGAAGTCGAATGGAAACTCAAATTAGGAACCTGGAAACAGGAACCAAAGTAGGGGCTATGAAAATGCATCTTATCGCCTTCATTAGCCCACTTTCTTAAATAACCTATGACCACATTCACAGGAATGCCACTGCCACCATTGGGCTAGGACTTTCCACATTAATCCACATTATTACTCAATAAAATTCCTTCATAGACTTGCACACAGGGCAATCTGATGAAGGCATTATTTTTTTAAATTGGGGATCCCTCTTCCAAGGTATCCCTATCTTGTATCAAGCTGATTCAAAAAAAAAAAAAAAAACAGTTTAAATGACCTATTATCAAACTAAGTCACAAATATATTATTATTAAACCATATCCTTTTCCTTGTTTGTACCTAAGATCTCATATTAATATTATATATAATCTAAAGCATAGTATAATTTTTTAGAGTCCCACAGTCTTGAAAGTTCAGTTACTCTAAACCCCAAAGTATCCCAAAAATCTAAAATTTCTTAAGGATGGGATCTTGTGAAATAAGCATAATTTACATAATTATTACCTAAAGATGGAAGCTCCAGGGTGAAGTAATAAATCAGAGCTAATCAGTCAAACATTTTTACAATACTGTAAAAAGTTCAGAGCTTGGCATTCAAAATTTATTCAAAATCCTCTGGGCTCCAAAGGACCTACACAGGTCTACTTCTCTAGCTCTATTATTTTTACATGTGCATACAAAGAAATTCCTTGGCCATAACAATATCTTGTATTGTATTTCAACTTTCTTCCTACTTTTCCAAGTCTTACATTTAAGGTCTTTGATCAACTTGAAGTTGATTTTTTTGTAGGGAATGAGAGATGAAAATGTTATTGAATGGCTATCGATTTTTTCAGATCAATATTTAGTGAAAAGAATATCTTTCTTTCCATGTGTATTTGGGCATTTGGGACAGGAGACTATAACTATATGGATTAATCTTGGGTGTTCTAGTCTGTTCCAGTCATCTGCCTATCTGCTTTTGTATTAGCATTGGTGTGTCTATAAAAAGATAAAGAGAGGGGCGATATGTTTTGTGGATTTGTGGTGAGGTGTGGGGGGAAGGAGGTGCCTCAGTGAATATCTCTTCCCTCTGTAGGACCAGCAACATGACGGTATAGTATAGAATAGAGTTTATTCAAAGCATGAGAAGGGAAGTTTGAAAGCCTAGCAGAGGCTAAGAATGGCAGAGGAAAGAGAGGTAGGGAGGGAAGGAGGGAGGGAGGGAGAGAGGGAGGGAGAGAGTGAGAGAGAGTGAGAGAGAGAGAATAGAGAAGCATAGAGAAGTAGAGGCTGGCCATGATCATGTGGAGAGAGAAGGGGGAAGGTAGTGAGGAGAAAATGGGCACAGGGAGGCAAGAACAAAAGCAAGAGAATGGAGGTGGCAAGCACTTCCTTTTATATTGAGTCATGCATACCTGGCTGTTGTCAGGTAACTGTGGGTCAGAGCTTAGACAAAATGCTAACAAGCTCTATACTAGTTTTCCTATTGTGAGTTACTTTGTAACTTGAAATCAATGTTCAGCATTATACTTTTTCTCAGGGGTGATTTGGCCATCTGAGTTTTTTTGTGTTTTCATATGAAAATTAAAATAATTTTTGTCAGTTTCTCTGAAACTGGCATGTTATCATTAGTGAGGATTGCACTGGATATGTAGATTGCCTTTGCTAACATATTCCTTTTCACAATATTAATTCTTCTAATTCATGAACAAGGGGCCACCTCCCATCTCCTAAAATTTAATTTAATTGAATTAAATTGTGTTTAATTCAATTTCTTTTGTTTTTATATTTTCTTATAGAAGTCTCTGTTTTCTTGTTTAGGTTTATTATAAAGTATTTTTAAAAATCAACTAATAGTGGGATTGTTTTCCTAATTTCTTTTTCAACATGTTTGCTATTCTAAGACTATTTGAAAACATAAATCAAAGAATCTAGTAGCTGTTCAGTCTATGAGGCTGGATGTCTCAACTAGTCTTCAGTATATGCCTAAGTTCTGAAAAAGTGGTCCCTCATGCTCGTGAAAGAATGGACTTCTATTGAGAGCAAGTGCAACGAACAAGCAGAGGTGTAAAGAGAGAAGGAATGAGGAGAAAGAGAAAAATGAGAAGGGGGAGAGTGGAAGAGAAAGAGGGAGAGAGAGATAGAGACAAAGATGGGTGAAACATGGGCTTTTGAAACTTCAAAGCCCACCTCCTGTGACACATTTTTTCCAACAAAGCTATACCCTCTAATCCTTTTAGTTTTTTCAAATAAGCCACTCCCTGTTGACTAAGCATTCTAATGTATGAGCCCATGGGTGACATTCTTATTCAAACTACTACCCAGACTAATATTGTGTTTAGGTATTCTGTAGTTTTATATATAATATTATCTGATCTATGAAAGTATATGCTCCTGAGTTAGTTGCATATGTATTTAAAATTGTAATGTTTCCTTTATGTATTGGTTCTTTAATCAGTATGAAATAACCTTCTGCATTTCTGCTGACTAATTTTTGTTTAAGATATATTTTGGTGATATTAAAATGGTGACATTTGCTTCTTTCCTTGTATCATTTGTGTGAAGTGCCTAATTCTAATATTCTCTGAAAGCGAGGTAAATTTCTTTTAAGCATGCTCAAATTCTTTGTTGAGGCCATATGATTAAAGGTGCCATGGAGCTTTCTGGTAATTTTGTGGATTTCTGTTAATTTTCTTTCTTTTTGGTATGAGATGTTCCTAGTTCTTCACATATGGTGTAGGCTTGAATGAATATATATAATTTTGATCATATTCTTTCCCTTCTCCAAGTTCTTCAGACCGTCTTCCCCTCCCTACTGTACTGACAGGAGCCTGATATAACTTATAACTGTCTCCTTAAAGGTCTGCCAGAGTCTGGAATATTCAGAGGTAGATGCTTACAGCTAACCATTGAACTGATCATGGGGTTCCCAATGGAGGAGTTAGAGAGAAGACTGAAGGAGCTGAAAGGGTTTGTGGCCCCATGATGAGAGCAACAATACCAACCAACCAGAGCTCCCAGGGTCTAAACCACCAGCCTGGGAGCACATAGGGAGGGACTCATGGCTCCAGCTGTATACGTAGGGGAGGATGGCCATGTTGGGTGTAGGTGGAAGAGGAGATACTTGGTCTCATGAAGACTGGAATTCGAGGGTGTGGAGGTGGAATTGGGGGGTGGGCACACATCCTCATTGAAGCAGGAGTAGAGAGGATGGGATAGGAGGTTCCCGGGCAGAGGGGAGGATGGGGTAAGGGGATAGTATTTGAAATATAAATAAAATACCCAATTAAAAAAAAACAATATGTTTAGTCCCCAGGGTGGAACTGTTTGGAAAGCATTAGAAAGTATGTACTTGTTGTAAGCTGTGTGTCACTAACAGTAGACATTCAGATTTCAAAAGCTCACACAATTCTGCTTCTGTCTCTGTCTCTTTCTCCCTCTTTCTCTCTCTTGGTCTCTGTCTCCCTGTCTTTCTCTTTTTCTCTCCTTACCTCTTGCTCCTATTCTAATGCCATGCTTGCCTGATGTTATACTCTCTGACATAATGGTTGTAGACTGTAACTCTATGGAATTGTGATCTCCAAATAAAATATTTTTTTATGGAAAATTAACTAATTTTTAAAAGTAAAAAAATGCATTATAAATCAAAGATGTATTTTGAGATGTTCCTATTTCAATATTCCCTTGTTCCTCCATAAATTCAGAATATCAATTATGATTACTTTTAGAGATCAATGTTCAAAAGGAGACTTGGATTTTCAGCACTCTATAGGATTGTTACACTACTCTGTTCCACTGGAGTACTACCCATACTCTAACCAAACATTAGAATGTTTTCAACTCTTGGCTTCAGTCTTCAAACATTTAAAGTTTTACTCTGCATGGCTGGATTTTTTTTTTAACAAATGAAATTGTTCATACTTCTGCAATGTACTTAATATAAAAATTTAGCATTACTGTTAAACACATAGCCTAATGCATATATTTTCAATATACTCTCTGTTGGATGGGGAAAGCAGATTGCCTCAAATTTGGCCTGGGAGTGGTGAATCTCATCCTAGCCCTGGTTCCAAAGTTGTAGGTAGAGAGAGCAGTGAGTTTACCTTGAGACTGTGGGGATGGTATTAGAGCATCTCTGTCTTCTCTCTCCAGTAGCTTTGTGGCTGATGGCCTATGAAGGGAATACGACTGTTTTTGAAACTGCTTATTCAGCAATAGGTATCTGTGGTCAAAATAACTTTGTCACCTTATGTTGTAATATTTAATTCCATTTTGCTAGGAAAAAAAAGGCTTTTCTTCGGACTCTGTTTTTACTTGGTTGTGTTTTCTGGCTGCAAGTCTCTCAAGCAGTGATGCTGGCATACATAGAGTTGTAAATGGCAGCAGTAGCTTGGATAACTCACTGCTTGGCTGTTTTCAGTCCTGCAGTCAGCAATGAATTAGCCAAGGTTTGTTAATCTTTCTGTAGTAGTCTATGAAGCTAAGTTTTCAAAATAAATTTATTTAAAATTACTACCCAATAATTACAAAAATATACATTAAGAGAACTCCCAAATTGTGAAACTATAAGTATCTCTGAAGTTTAAGAATATGCAAAATTTATTTCTGGTATATAATTTTACCCAATTTGTCTTTAATCTGACTATATAATATTTAGTTTTTCAAAAGTTGAAAATAAATACATATTTAGGAATATAAAAAAAAATCTTCTAACTTAGCCAAAGCCCAAGAATTCTAATGCAGTCATTTGTAAATGATGTGCTTTTCACTTATCCTCAGGCCAACAATGTATATAATTTAATATCAATATTCATTTTCTGAAGCATAAAGATTATATTATAATCCAAAGATTTAGATATTATGCATTTGTGTGAATAATTTACAGCAATTGATACTTAATAATTAATATAGCTAATGTAGAGATTTGACTATCTTTGACTTGCAGAGACACATGAACATCTGCCTCCATATTCCCCCTCCCTCTCTCTTGTCACATAACTCCTCCTCTCCTTCTCCTCCTCCTCTCCTTACTCCTCCTCTTCCTCTCCTTACTCCTCCCACCTTAGCTCCACTGCTTATCATCCTTCCTGTTAAAATAAAACTTTTCTCTTAAAATACAACTAGAACATATCTATACCAATTTGTGTCAGTAAGGTACAAGATAGACCTAATACCCAGTCCATCATTTTGTTGACTAACCAGAACCTCTGTCATCTCTCCTAAAAAAATGACTTATTTCTGAACCTGGCTTTTATTCTTGGCTTTAGAATGAATGTCAGCTGAAAACCATGCTCTCAAATCTTTTTTCTCAAAGTAAATAGCCAGGATTGACTATGAGACTATAAGTCTTCAACCACATCAGAAATACAGAATGACTGAGTTAACTGAAATTATGGGAAGCACAAAGCATAGCTTCTAAAACTTAGCCAATTTTTAGAGACTGTTGAACACCTGGACAGTCCCTATACTACAAAACATTGGAGCATCCAATCTTTAGCCTTCTGACCCAGGATCATCTGACAGACCTAGTGATGCAGAATTATTAAGGGCCGATTACTCTGTCTAGGCAGATATAATCAGTCAACTATTACATAAGTCTGTCCTTTTCTGGACAGTAATTTGTCTGTAGATATAAAGAGGCTATGCTTGCCTAGTGGTGTCTCTGCACAACTGGACTAACTCCAAAGATGCTCAATTTCTTCTTAGAATCTAAGACAGGAAGCTTTCAGGAGCAGCAAGTCTTTAATCAAAATGAACATTAATACAGAAATGTTTGTAATGTCAATTCTGTGGATTTCTGATGTTTTGAAAACCAACTATCCATGTAAGGCAATCTGGACTGTTGTCTATTAACTCCTCTCAGCTATTTCTAAATAAAATATAGAAAACACCCTAATAATAAACTCAAAGCCATGAATTTGCTATAGGACCTTAATTCACAGGCTAACCATCTCAAATAGGTTAGAAAAGTTAAAGAAGAATGGAGTCTAAGCCTTGTATTCCTAAATGTGTTATACAGGCACAATGCCTATGAGAGTAACAATATTAATTTCACTTTAATATTAATAAGAAGCTCATACCAATGAAAACCTTAAATTTGAAATCAACATAAATTTTCTACCATAATTAAGAAATTATAACTTCATCTTAATAACAATTATACATATTTCTACAAATAGGTTATGGCTATAGAATAAATCCTAGTTAATTCTCCTTGTTCCAGCAAAACTACTACTTTTTTTCTAGAAAGACAGCCCAATACTAACTACCTCAGTCCTCAAGCCCAGGGAATAGGGGAGCCAACTCTCCATTGACTTCTTCAAGCTGATTATGGGAATTAAGATATTAGAAGAGGGGCAGTGGAAAGAGTAAATTGATAAGCTTCTGATGCTGTGTCTTCACTGCATCCAGCTGGAATTCTAGGACATCAGAAGTTCAAGCAGGTCTGCTCAGCTTGCTTGATGAGTAGCCACACTGAGGCTGTGTATTCTGCAATATACAATTCTCAAAACAAATATCAAGATAATTTTTTGTTTGAATTCTGGAATCTAGTCTTCTGGTGGCCTGCCTCTGTCATGTCTAATCTATATAATTCTGGGAGTTTCTATGAGGGTGTGCTCCCACCATCCTCCCGCCTCCCTGCTCTCAAATTTTCCAAAGTTAAGGAATCCAAACTTTCAGGCACCAAGGCTGTCTACTTCCACTGATGCCTGGCAAGGCCACCCTCAGCTACCTATACAGGTAGAGCCATGAGTCCCTCCCTTTGTGTTCTTGGCTGTGGATTTTAGAATGGCTACTCCAGCTTGTTTCTTAAGGTCTTTTGCTTGAAAAAATTGTTTTCCAGCCTTTTACTCTAAGGTAGAGTCTGTCTTTGTCACTGAGGTGGGTTTCCTGTATGCACAAAATGCTGGGTCCTGTTTACATATCCAGTCAATTAGCCTATGTCTTTTAATTGGGGAATTGAGTCCATTGATGTTAAGAGATATTAAGGAACAGTGATTGTTGCTTGCTGTTATTTTTGTTATTAGAGATGGAGTTATCTTTTTGTGGTTTTGGATTTATCTTCTTTTGGATTTGTTAGAAGAGGATTACTTTCTTGCTCTTTCTAGGGCATAATTTCCCTTCTTGTATTGGGGCTTTCCCGCTATTATCCTTTGTAATTCTGGGTTTGTGGAAAGATATTGTGTAGATTTGGTTTTGTCATGGAATATCTTGGTTTCTCCGTCTATGGTAATTGAGAGTTTTGCTGGGTATAGTAGCTTAAGTTGGCATTTGTGTTCTCTTAGGGTCTGTATGACATCTTTCCAGCATCTTCTAGCTTTTATAGTATCTGGTGAGAAGTCTGGCATAATTCTGATAGGTCTGCCTTTATATGTTACTTTGCCTTTTTCCCTTACTGCATTTAATATTCTTTCTTTTTTTGTGCACTTGGTGCTTTGATTATTATGTCATGGGAGGTATTTCTTTTCTGGTATAGTCTACTTGGCATTCTATAGGCCTCTTGTATGTTTATGGGCTTCTTGTTCTTTAGATTAGGGAAGTTTTCTTCTATAATTTTGTTGAAGATATTTATTGGCCCTTTACGTTGGGAATCTTCACTCTCATTTATATCTATTATCCTTAGGTTTGATCTTCTCATTGTGTTTTGGATTTCCTGGATGATTTGTGTTAAGAACTTTTCGCATTTTACATTTTATTTGACAGTTGTATCAATATTTTCTATGGTATCTTCTGCACCTGAGATTCTCTCTTCTATCTCTTGTATTCTGTTGGTGATGCTTGTGTCTATGACTCCTGATTTCTTTCTTAGGTTTTCTATCTCCAGGGTAGTTTCCCTTTGTGATTTCCTTATTGTTTCTACTTCCATTCTTATGTCCTGGATGGTTTTGTTCAATTCCTTCACCTGTTTGGTTGTGTTCTCTTGTAATTCTTTAAGGGATTGTTGTGCTTCCTCGTTAAAGACTTCTACCTGTTTACTTGTGTTCCCAAATTCTTTGATAGTGTTATTTATGTTCCCCTTAAAGTCCTCTATTGTCATTATTAGAAGTGATTTTAAATCCAAATCTTGCTTTCCTAGTGATATGGGGAATTCAGGACTTTCTCGTGTGGGACAACTAGGTTCTAATGATGCCAAGTACCCTGAGTTGCTGATGCTTATGTTCTTGTGCTTGCCTTTTGCCATCTGGATCTCCTTAGTGCTACCTGCCCTGTCTCTGACTGGAGCTTGTCTTTCCTATTATTTTGGTTGTAGCAGAACTGTGTGGGGTTGGTGATACTAGTGAGGTTAGAGCTGGGGCCCAAGATCTGCTCAGTGCTCAGGCACAGACAGGAAGAAATCAGTGCTCCAGGCCAGGAGTGACTTCCTGGGTCCTAGTGTGTTCAAGTTACTCCCTGTTTGGGGCAGGTGTTGCTGTCTCCTTACCTAAGATACTGCACAGCTTAGAGCTTCTGGGAAGCCTTCGTCCACTGGGTTCTGTGAGATTGGTGGTGGAACTGCCACTCAGGATCTGCTCAGTGCTTCTCATTTTTATTTTCAATGCATACAAAATGCTGTCCTAGAAACTACCTAGAAAAAATTGTGCTAATATGTTGAATTTTGGTAACAGCTACTACTTACTACACAAATAAGAATTTTACAGACAGTTTACCCTGTGTGAGGTTTTATCACAGAGATTCCTGTTTATACTTATTTGATTTATATTTATTTTTAATACACAATAATAATTTTGCCTAAAGCTTTGATAGATTATATGTATAACTAAGAGGAGAATGTTAGAGCTATTTCAAAGTGCTTTAGTTGTGTGAAAAATGCAGACAATATATGTTATAATCCCTTTCCCCTGACTTTTTACAGAATTATATACCATATACCATATACCATATACCATATACCATATACCATATACCATATATCAAGCTATGGCAATAGGATGCAAAGTTAGCTTAGTTCTGGAGTTTGTATTGTTTACTATCCAGAGTGTAGGTTTTTGATATAGTTCAATAAGATATGAGGCAGGTTAAGCTCATAGTATCCAATTTATGAAGGGTTTTTAAATAAAGAGCAGCAAAGAAAGTAGTCTAATTATTTCTTTTATTATGTTCTGAGAATCAGATCTGATGATGGTGCCTTATCCATGGATTTCTCCATTAGTTACTCCACTAGATTCTTTTTCTAATTATGCAGGTTTGATTTATTTTTTTATTCAGAAGAAAGTTCAAGATGCACGAGGATCCAATTTATGTAATTTTTGAATCTAAGAACCATGTGATTTATAGAAGTTCTGATATATAGTATTCTAACATCACATAAATTTGTAGAGTTTTCTGTTGACAAGAAAGCTGTAATTTTTCAAATTAAATTGTAGTCATTAAAGCATATTTTTTCAAAATGTCTGCTGTGCTTGTCTTTAGATTTGTAGGAAACAGTTATTTCTAAATTAGAATGGAATCTATACGACAACAAGAAGACTCTCCCTGATTCTCTTTGTTTTTTCATTGTGATGGTTACTTTTGTTAATTTTATACAACTGAGAATTACCTTGAAAGAACCTCAGTGAGGGACTGTCCACATGAGTTTGGCTTGTAAACACATCTGTAGGGATTATCTTAATTAAATTAATAAGTATAAGAAGATTCTATCACTTTGAGCAGTGCCATTTCTTAGGCAGGAAGTCTTGACCTGTCAATCAATCAAGCAAGAAGTTTGTATGCATTTGTTTCTCTCCTTTCTTGACTATAGATATGGTGTAATTAGCAGTTTGAATTCCTGTCTTGATTGACCCCTTTTCCTAATTTGCTTTTTTCTGCAGTCTTTCTTACAGCAACATAAACAAACAAGGATGTTCCTCTTCCCTTTGCCTAATTATAAAAATTAACTGCACAGTTTTTTTTTTGTTGTTGTTTATCACCATGATATTTTGACATGACTGCAGACAGATTAAGTCACATCTTCTGTGATTGGCACTCACTAAACCTAGTGTTTTTTCTTATAGTTTCCTAGCAAATCATAAGCACATAAAACAAGCAGTCCTGTTTGAACTTTACATCTGAATTTCAGCAATAGAAATATACCTGCCTTGATATTAGCTTAAGATCAATCAAGTCACTCTATCTAATATCTGGTCACTTTGTCCCAAACTACATATCTTCTTTTCTTCTAACCCAAATTCTGGGGATATACTTGATCTTGCTGCATCCATATTCATGATTCTGTGAATAAAAGTCTCCCAATAAGTGGTACTTTGTGGAACTGAAAAATTTGGTTTTCCCCTAGTTTTCTTTAGTTCCATGGCATTTATTCCAGATTCTCATTATGGAGGGTCAGCTTTCTATGAGGCATGCACAATAATGGTAATCATGGTAAATATATTTTAGGTACATAATCACTCATTGCATTATTTATGCCTAAGTTCATTTCTCACAGATACGTTGTTAGGTTTGAAAGGAAAATTGAATATAAGAATATAACTTGTGTTATTTCCTTCAGAGGTAAATAAAACACAGTTTGAGCATTCTTTAAGATAGTTATATTTAGATGACACATATTAAATTTAATATAAAAAGAACTGAGGTACAAATGATTTGGTTTGTCAATGTGAAACTTGAGTTCTTTTGGAGTAAATATATCACTGTTAGGAGATACCAATACACCTCTTATGGGTAATTTGTGGCCAATTTTGTCATGATTAAATTTAGCTAGTAAATTTTTCATTAAAAGATACAGTACCTCAGTTTCTTTAATATTAACGGATTTTTTTCACAGTTTCTCTCAGTGAAAGTCACTTCCCACCTTTGTGCATGTGCATGAACATGAATGCATGTATGTGTGCAAATATATGAGCATCAAGGTAGTGCTCTTTTGTATATAAGTACATGTGGAGCCCATTCTGGGGTATGCCTATCTCTTTCATTAATGTACTGGTATTATAGGCTAATGTTGCTTGCCAAATGCTAGGTATCATAACTTAATTTCTCATTCTCAATATGCAAGCACTTTACCCGCTGAGCCATTTTTTTTTTTTTACCCTAAAAGCAATACTTTTATGGTGAGTAATAATTTATCTTCCAGTGGTGTTCAAACATAATTTCATAAATACCATCACAGCAGCTGTTTATGTATGGAACATTTAAAAAATTTCATTTCACTCTGTAGGTATTAGAAACAGAAATGTAACTAACATACTCTGTCTTTGAGAAAAGTAAGACTTTAAACATATTTTACAATTTATAACCTTATGTAGTTGCATAGAGATTAAGACTGAGTGAGACAGGAGTGCATTGCTTTAGAAAGAATATTTGTAGCAGTTACTGATGCAGGGTATCAAGTCATCACAAAACAGACTAAAGCCTTACAGGTCTACTCACAGTTCCCATTGCAAGGGTCTCAAAGCAAGATGTTATTAAGAATGGCTTCATTCTGGACTTTTGTAAATAAAATATATTCTTTATTTTATGTCATCAAGAGCCCATTTAAATGTCTTGGTTCAACCCTTCTCCCTGTCACGCTGGACTCTTTGTTATCACATATCTCATGTTGCCATGGTAGATAACACAGGATAGCCTAAAATTTCTTAAAGCAATTCTGCAAGGTTATTTTTACACTGTGAGGAAACACATTCCCAGGAACCAAAGACAGTGCAGAGTCACCAATGATGGTTCATTATTCTGCCTTTCACAAAGCCTTCAAAATTTACTCTAGATTCTTATAATAAGCTCTATGTTCTGGGTATAAAACATTATTATTTGGCTTTGATTTTCTCAACTTAGCTGTTTTGTCCATGAAGATGATTTCTTGCACATTCTCTAGCTCTGACACTTGATGTTTCTATAACCACAGCCATGAAACCCATGGCATACGGTGCCCAAAATATTTCTACACAAATAAAAATTTCTATAAGAAACTTTTCTTAAACTAGGGAAGGAATTTGGGCATTCTACTGTATCACAGCCACACATATTTCATTTATCTTATAAAGAACATGAGAAAATTTAAGATTACTTGTATATATGACCTTATGGCTGTTCTATGATTATCGAGAGAATCTTGAGGATCAACATTATAAATTTTTAAAATAGTTTTTAGGATCCCATCTCTAAGAAGCAGAGGAGGCTGATATTAGTTTTAAGTCTTAACATCTGTTTTTCATGCCAGACAGGAATTCTAGAGTTCTCTGCCCCTTTTCCTTTATAATATGTGCCTTCAGAAACACAATGAGTTAATGAGATTTAAAAGAACAGTGGGTAATTATCTTATTTGTATCCCAAACTGAGGTACATGACCTATTTCCCATAACCCACATTAGTGTTACAGATAATATTACTCTATCTTTCCATGAACAGTTAAAAATTACAATATTTCATGTCTTCATTTGTGTGGTGTGATGGCTGGTGTTAAATATCAACTTGACAGAATCTGGAATCACTTAGAAGGCAAGCCTCCAGTCACACTTCTAATGGATTATTTAGCCTCTAGACATGTCTGCAAGGAATTACATTGATTTTGGTAATTGAAGTAGAGAGACTCACTCTAAAACTGGAGGATACCATTGGCTGGGATGGAGCATTAGACTGAAGGAACAGGAGAAAGATAGCTGAACATAAACACTTGTTGTTTCCCTTCCTGACTATGAGTGCAATGTGATTAGATGCCACAAGCTCATGCTGTTGTCAATGTTACTTTATTAAGCTTGATTGTGGTGTTTTCTTGTTTGTTTTTTGTTTGTTTATTTATCCAAGAAAAGCCTTCTAGGTGAAGCCCTGGCTGTTTTGAAACTCATTTTGTAGACCACATTTGGCCTTGAACTCACAACAATCCACCTGGCTCCACTTTTCAAGTACTAGAATTAAAGATGTGTGCCACCACCAGGTATTTTATCATAGCAGCTGAAAATTAAACAAAGATAATTGACTAAAATATGTTTGCCTTTGCTAGATCTAGTTTTCCTCAATTCTGAAGCAGTTTTAGATTTCACAGGGAAAGTTAAGAATTTAAGAAAAAGTGAATTTCTACATACTTCAGGGAATTTGAAGGAACACAGTAACTTTAATAAATATCATTGTCTATCAGTTAGTAAGTCAGAAACTCCAAAGCTCATCTTTCAAGTTTTACAAATGGTAACTATGCTTTTCTAAAAACTATTTTTGTATAAGTAGATGTAAAACTCCTCATTTCCTTTAAGACTTTAAGACAAGGCTTTCTACAGGGTATCTTTTACAGTCTTCTCCTTTTTTCTCCACACTGATCATTCTGCTATACTTTATCTTAAGCTTATATTGACTCTGATTTTATTATGTTATTGAAGTACTTGTTTGAAAATGTGCCATGGTAGATAGGTGTCAGACTTTAGATGCTCATTCCCACACTGAGTGAGCTTGATCTAGACACACAGTATCTTTCAAAGTCAGTTTTCTCATTAATAAAATGGCTTTCAATAATTAACTTTAGAGAGTCACCAAAACTGACATTCAAAGGCTAAATGTTTTATCCTTTCTAAACTTAATTGAATGACTAGTTATATAATCTACTTTGCCTCCAAATTTATTTCCTTCTTCAGTTCTTATTCTTTTAAATTTGCATACTGACTCCATTTATGTAATACAAACATTAAAAACAAAAGACAATGTCTTGAACTTCCAGGACAAAATATTCTATCTTAGATGTTAATCTTTAACCCAGTGTACTATTTTTAGGCATATAAACAGGTTACCTGAAAAAATACATCAATGATAACTTATGTTTTTAGGAGTATAACTGATTACATCAAAATAAATAATAGCTGTCTTGTTTACCATGAAGAAACATATTTCATTAGCTTCACCCAAACATAAGCCATGGGTCTAGAGTTTAAAATGCACCAGTATTTCTAGGACTTAACAAGTGTCTGGGCCAGGCAGCAGTTGGGGAAAATCTGATACAACTGTTATCAAAAGATTTCCCCCAGTGAAAGAAGTGACAGGAAAAGCAAGAACCATTTACTATAAAATTATCTAAACTGTGTGAGAACTTGAAATATACATTTAGTAACAGAACTGCCACAAGTATATAAGGAGAAACAAGCCAAAGAAGAATCTGAACTAAAAAAAAGTGAAGCTCTCTTGGTGCCCACTTTAGTCTTTTGTCTGTGTTCACTAATCATTATTCATTATTGCTTTTCTCGGGAATTAAATGGCAGGATATTTACACAGTTTACTTCTGGGTTAACTCTCCTATGTTCTTATCTCCTCTTTCTTGCTTCCACTATCTGCTGTGCTTTCTTATCTGAGTGGTCTCCCTCTTATCAGAGGATTGGGGCTCTGTTATTTCATGTGTAATTTATATTCACTGATAGCCTTAAGTTCCTTTGTGTATACCTTTGCTCCTCAGAGATATGAGCCATCAGGTAAGATAGAATTTAGTTCTTACTTTGTACTATGCAATGTTACAACTGATTGCTTATTTCAACTATAATCATACATTTGAATATTTACTGCTGTAGATAAAATGTTGTTACCAAGTATTAGATTAACACAATTCCTAGGTCAGTTACAAGACATAAGTGGAAAGCACTGTTGCTTCTTTGTGGATTCCTGAATCTCAGGCAGTTTTTGTGTTTTTGTTTTGTTTTAAATTTTGCTTTTTCCTTGAGATATTAAAAATAAAATAATAATGTCTTTATCTAAATAGGACCCATTTAAATAGGATATTATTTCTGCCTCAAGCTTTACAGTGGCTTTACTTTTATTTATAAGTATAAATGAAAACAGTAATTCTAGAGGTCAACATTTTCTATTTTAAATGTCATATTTTATAAGTTCTAAACATAGGAAACATGATTAACAGCTTCCTGTCTTGGATTCTAAGGAGAAATTGAGCATCTTTGGAGTTACTCTAGTTGTGAAGAGACAGCCACAAGGCAAGAATTGCCTCTTTCCATCTACAGACAAATTACTGTCCAGAAAAGGACACACTTGCAGAATAGTCTACTGACTATATCTGCCTAGACAGAGTAATCGGCCCTTAATAATTCTGCATCACTAGGTCTGTCAGATGATCCTGAGCCAGAAGGCTGAAGATTTGATGCTCCAACATTCGGTAGTATAGGGACTGTCCAGGTGTTCAGCGGTCTCTATAAATTGGCTAAGTTTTAGAAGCTATGCTTAGTGCTTCCCATAACTTCAGTTAACTCAGTCATTCTGGATTTCTGACGAAGTTGAAAACGTATAGTCTCATAGCCAATCCTGGCTATTTACTTTGAGAGAAAAGTTCTGAGTGGATGGTTTTCAGTTGACATTCATTCTAAAGCCAAGAAAAAAGCCAGGTTCAGAACTAAGTATTTTAGTTAGGAGAGATGACAGAGGTTCTGGTTAGTCAACAAAATGATGGACTGGGTATTAAGACTATCTTGTAACTCACTGGTACAAATAGGCATAATTATGCTCTAATTGTATTTTGAGAGAAAAGTTTTATTTTAACAGGAAGGGTGATATGTAGAAGGAGCTAAGGTGGGTGGAGTACCAAGAGGAAGAGAAGGATTAAGGAGAGAAGAAGAAGGAGAATAAAAGCTAGGTGATGAGAGAGAGAAAGAGAGAGAAAGAGAGGGGAGGGACATGGAGGCAGATATTCACATGTCTCCACCAGTCAAAGATAGTTGATATATCTAGTTTGGGTAATGGGTTACACTTCTGACTGAGCATTACAAAACTTATAAAGTCTTCGATTAACATTTTTAAAAAATTGTATAAAAGCAAAAAGGAAAAGGGGGCATGGGATAGGGGTTTTCTAGGGAGGGAAAATGAGGAAAGGAGATGGCATCTGAAATGTAAATAAAATATCCAATAAAAAATAAAAAAAGAAAATTAAATATTAATATTATATTCTGCAAATGATAGAATATTTGAATTTGTTTTATTTTAAAGTTGCATTCATTACTTAAAAGGAACTATTTGTAGATAATAAGACCCTATTGCTGAATACATAATATACGTTAGTTGAAGGAAATAGATAAATCTAGCTGGTGTTTATCTGAAAACTTTCTCTCCAATGACTGGCTAGATATCTTGTATTGTAATGTGTGAAATATATTATCAAAGAGGAAAAGACATCAATAGTTGTGCTCAATGCTAGATGCTGAATGCTACAATATCAACCTGTCAGGGTATATGTGTCCAATGGTACAAAATTGGCATGATATTATACGGATATACAGTTTCTTAATGGTTGGCTATGAAGCTTGTTACATAGATAGGAACTGACAATTTTTACTGTTAATATGCTTAAGAGTCCATACCTCAGGGGATTATAGGTTATGGCCTATCAAGCAACCTGCTATTATTAGTATAGTTAATTGGATATCCTGTCTGTTTTCTAAATATTGCTGCTTATGTCTATAGATAAGTGTTGCTCTCAACCTTAGCTAGAAAAATGTTTTGCAGCAGGCTAAAGTAAATATATTCATAAGTGGTCAAAATGCCAAGAATAAGGGAGAGTTGAGCACTTAGACTCAAATGCGGTTTTGTATCACCCATCCCCGTCCTTAAATCTCATAAAACAGGAATAGGGATAGAAAAAAATGTTGGATGAGGTGGAGTATTGTGAAAGTCTGCCTAATGGACATAGTATAGATATTATGCTTGTAAACTCACAGCAGCTGTGGTTACCTGTGCAACAGTTACAGAAGGTCAAGCTAGGAAAATCAGTCATCATTTCAGTAGGGAGCACCAACTATACTCAGTGAATTACAATCAATTAGTAGCTTATTCATTTGATAGGAGACAGATTGTGAAGGCGGGAAGAGAATTATTAGTGGTGTTTCGGGGAGTATGAGGAATTGTTACATGTGCATATGTTCATGAAAAATTATAAGTATATGTATATATACACATAGTATTAAATTGTCAAACGATACATAAAAAGTTCTTTAAAAGTCTTAAAAACAAAAAAGAACTTGTCATTCTCCCCTTTCAATTTGTTGTAAGAATAGAGACAGATTGATGAAGCCTGAGGTCAATTGACTGACATAAGTAGTTTTTCACTTAGTCCAAAGTTGAACATTTCAATTTGGAGTTTAAACAGGGAGTTTCACATTCTCATCTCCTACTGAGACTCATAAATTACATAATGGGGTAAATTGCACCCCATGCCTCGCACTCAATTTCCCAACCTCACAACTCTGACTGCTTTACAGAAGATCTACCAGCACTAGGGACACCAGGTAAGATCCTGCCCTAAGCCATTCGCTGCCGACTCTTCTGAAAACACATGTAAGAGCAGTAAACTACACCCTGTATTCTGTGCTCCATTGCAAGCACTGACTGTTTACCCAAGTTCACACAGGGACCATGAACCCCAAGGGCACACTGTACATGGTACAGCAGGAACAACTTTAGGACCCCAAACCCCAAAGACTGTGAAGGCCAAAAAATCCATACTGGAGACACCTTACTGCACCCGAAGCCTCAAACAAAAACAAACATACAAGAAAACACTCATCAAACAAATATAAGCTCAGAAATCAGCATCTAAACCTATAACAGCCACAAAACACAGATGGCTAGATGCCAGTATTAGGACCCAATCAATAAAAGCCAAGGCAATATGCCACCACCAGAACCCAGATATCCTACTACAGTAAGCCCTGGATATCCTAGCACAGCTAAAGCACAAGAAAATAGCCTTAAAATGAATTTTATGAAGATGATAGTGGCCTTTAAAAAGAAATGGATAAATCCCTTAAAGAAATAAAGGAAAATAAAATCAAATAGGTGAAGGAAAAAAAAGAAAATTATTCAAGACATGAAAATAGAAATCAAAGCAATAAAGAAAACAGAAACTGAGTGAATTACAAAGATGGAAATCTTAGGTAAAAATACAAGTAGAGGCACAAGCATCACCCACAGAATACAAGGGATAGAAGAGAGAATCTCAGGGATTGATAAAAAAAATAGATACATCAGACAAAGAAAATGTTATATCTACAAAGTTCCTGATGAAAACATTAAAGAAATTAGGGACACTATGAATAGACCAAGCCTAAGAATATAGAAATAGAAGGAAAAGACTCCCAGCTCCAAAATTGAGAAAATATTTTCAGCAAAATTATAGAAGAAAAAAATTCAAAGATACAGAGATGCATATACACACACAAGAAGATTATAGAACACCAAACAAAATGGACCAAAATCAGAATCTTCCTGACACATAATAAATTATTAAATTTACAGAAGAAAGAAAGAATATGAAAAGGTGTAATGGAAAAAGGCCAAGTAAAGTGTAATGGCAAACCTATCAGAATTACACCAAACTTGTCAACAGAGACCCTAAAAGCCAGAAAGCCAGAAGGATTTGAGCAGATATCTCGCTATCCCTAGAAGACTACAGATGCTAGTCTAAACTACTATATCCAGCAAAACATTCAATCACCATAGATAGAGAAACAAGAAATTCCATGAAAAAAAAAAAAAACTTAAACAATATCTATCCACAAATCCAGCCAAACAGAAGATACTAAAAGGAAACCTGCAACTCACGAAGGTTAACTACATCCAAGAAAACACAGGAAATAAATAATTCCACACCAGCAACACCAAAAGAAATGAGGCATATATGCATGCACACACCCAAATACACACACCTAACATCAAATAACAGGAATTAACACTCAATGGTTTTTAATAACTCTTATCATCAATGGACTCAAGTCCTCAATAAAAAGACACAGACTGACAGAGTGGATGTGAAAACAGGGTCCATCATTCTGCTTCACATAAGAAAAGCAGTAACTCAGCATCAAAGATAACTACTACTTCCGAGTAAAGGAATGGGAAAAGAATTTTCAGTAAATGGGACACAAGAAGAAAACAGGAGTAGCCATTCTAATAGGTAATAAAATAGACTTCCAACAAAAGTTAATCAAAAGATATAGGTATGGATACTTCATACTTATGAGAGGAAAGCTCCCCAAGATGATGGCTTAATTCTGAATATATATGTTCAAAGAGCAAGGGCACCCATATTTGTTAAAGAAACTTTACTAAAATTTACATTGCACATTGAACCACACACGTTAATAGTGGGAGACTTCAATGCTCCACCCTCAACAATGGACAGGTAATTCAGAAAAAAAAAACTAAATAAAGAAATAATAAAACTATCAGGTACTGTGAATCAAGAGGACTTAACAAATATGTATAAAATATTTAACTCTTACACAAAAGAATATACCTTTTTCTCAGGACTTTTCAGCACCTTCTCCAAAATTGACAACATACCAGTTACAACACAGGTTTTAATAGGTACAATAAAACTGAAATAGCCCCTGTATCTTAAAAAAAACACCAGAGATTAAGTTTGTACTTGAACAACAGAAACAACAGAAAGCTTACAAACTCATGAAAATGAAACAACTCTTGACTTAATGAACAATGAGTCATGGAATGAAAAAGAAGAAATTAAAGACTTTCTAAAATTAAATGAATGAAGAACATTCTCAAACTAATGGGCACGATGAAATGAAAGCTAATAGAAATGTTCATAGCATGAAGTGCCTCCATAAAGGCATTTAACAGATCTCACATTAGCAACTTAACAGTCCACCAGAAAGCACTAGAATAAAAAGAAGCAAAGACACTCAAGAGGAGTAGATTGCAAGAAATAATCTAAATCAGGGCTGAAATCCATAAATTAAAAACAAATAGACCAATAAAAACAATCAACAATACTAAGAGCTGGTATGTTGAGAAAATTCAACATGATATACAAACCCTTAGCCAAACTAAAAGACACAGAAAGAATATCCACATTAACAAAATCTGAAATAAAAAGGAGGATATAAAAACAAACTCTGAGGATATCATAAGAATTCTTAGGTCTTACTTCCAAAACCTGTACTCAATAATATTGGAAAATCTAAACAAAAAAGACATTTTTATTGATAAATGCCACTTACCAAAGCTAATCAAGATCTAGTAAATAATTTAAATAGACAAATAATTTTATTAAAATTTCTCCAGCCTCCCCCCAAAAAATGAAAATGGTTTTAATGAGAATTATAGCAGGTTGTAAACAGCTAATACCAATACTCTCCACATTATTCCACAAAATGGAAAGACAAAGAACATTGCCAAATGCTTTTTATGAGGTCATAGTCACCTTAATATCTTTACCACACAAGAGAATTTGGAACATTTTTCCTAAAAACATTGATGTAAAAATCACCAAAAAATAAAAAAAAAAAAAATACAAAGAGAATCCAAGTCTTTATTTCTAAAACACCCCTTCATAATAAAAGTCTTGGAGAGGTCAGGGATACAAGGCACATATTTAAACAAAATAAAGGTCATATATACCAAGCCAGTAGTCAATATCAAATAAAACAGAAGAAAATAAGGGACAAAACAAAGCTATCCACCTTTTCAATATATATATTCAGTATATCTAGATTTTACTACAGCAATAAGACAACTAAAGATAATCAAATGGATATAAAATTGGAAAGTAATGTCAAAGTATTACTATGCATAGATGATATGATGGTATACATATCACCAAAAATTCTACTAGGAAACTCCTAAAGGTGATTAAAAAAAAAAACCCTTTAGCAAAATGATCAGATACAAAGTTAACTTTTAAAATAGTTCTTCTATATATGAATAATAAATGGGCGAGAAAGAAATTAGATAAACAATGCCCTTTATGGTGTTCACAAATAATATAAAATATATCGGTTTAACTCAACTAAGCAAATGAAAATCCTGTATGAAAAGAACTTCAAGTCTTTGAAGAAAGAAATTAAGGAAGATATCAGAAGATGGAAAGATTTCCCCTGCTTGTGGATCTGTGGAATTGGCATAGTAAAAATGAATTTTTTAAGCAAAAGAAATCTCCAGATTCAATGAAATTTCCATCAAAATTCCAACACAATTCTTTACAGACCTTGAAAGACAAATATTTAATTTCATATGGAAAAACAAAACAAAAAATAAAAAACACAGGATAGTTAAAACAATACTGTACAATAAAACGATTTCTAATGATATCATCATCTCTGATTTAAAGTTGTGTTACAGAGCAATAGTAATAAAAACTCCATGGTATTGGCATAAAAACAAACAGGTTGATTCTGGGACTCAAATTGAAGACTCAGAAGTAAATCCAGACACCTATGGACACTTGATTTTGACAAACAAAGCCAAAACTATACAATGGAAAACAAAAATATACTCAACAAATGTTACTGGTCTTACTGAATGTCTGCTAGTATACGAATGCAAAAAGGCCCATATCTATCACCCTGCACAAAACTCAAGTACAAATAGATCAATGACTTTAACATAAAACTGAATATACTAAATCTGATAGAAGAAAGAGTTGAGAATATTCTTAAGTGCATTTGTACAGACGACAACTTTCTGAACAAAATACCAATAGCATATTCATTAAAATCAACAATTAATTAGTGGGATCTCACGAAACTGAAAAGTATCTGTAAAGAAAAGACCACCTTCAAAAGGACCAAATGACAGCCTAGAGAAAGGATAAAGATCTTTACCAATCCTATATCAGACAGAGGGTATCCAATTTGGGTATTTTTATATCCAATATATACATTAAACAAACAAACTCAAGAAACCAGATGCCAAAACCAAAGAATTCAATTATAAAATGAAGCACAGATCTACACAGAGAATTCTTGAGAAAGGATAACTAAAGGGCCAGAAACACTTAAAGAAATGTTCAACAGTCTTAATCATCAGGGAAATGCAAATAAAAAACTCCTCAGAATTCATATTACACCTTTCCGAATGGCTAAGTTCAAAAACTCAAACAACAGCACATGCTAGCAAGGATGTGGAACAAAGCAAACATGCTTCCATTGATGCTAGGAGTGCAAACTTGTACTTTGGAAATCAGTTTGGTGTTTTTTCAGAAAATTGGGAATAGTTCTATCTCAAGACCCAGATATACCACTCCTGGACACATACCCAAATGATGCTCCACCATCCCACAAGGACACTTGTTTAACTATATTCATAGCAGCTTTTTTTTTCCTTTTATAATAGCCAGAAACTGGAAATAACCTTGATGTCCCTAAACCAAAGAATGGATTTAAAAATGTGTGGTACATTTACACAATGGAATATTACTCAGGTATTAAAAACAGTGGCATCATGAAATTTTCAAGCAAATGGATGGAAATAGAGGAGATATTCCTGAGTGAGCTAATCGAAATTAAAAAAAAATCAACTGTGGGAACCGGTGGCTAGGACACAGAGAAGTTTTCCACGGTGGGGCCCCCAATAGACACATGGAGTCTGGAATTCTAAGAGCTTTATTTTCATGGTGGATGGTAGTTGAATCTGGATGTGCAATCCCCCTTCCTTCGCCCCTCTCCTCCCCCCACCCCTTGAAACTCAGGGCAGACTTGAGTTAAATAAGGAGGGAGAAGGAAGGAGAGTCTGAGGAAGAATGCTTAATTGGCTATGCCCTCTGGCCTTCAGGTATCTCATTAGTATGTAAATCTCTTGAGGCTGAGGCCTGTAGTCATGCTCTCTACCTGTGCTCTTTGGGAGGTACTGCATTGCCCTATGTGACTGAACGGTGCAGATTAATGGAGATCTTTGCCACATGTCAGGAGATTGGATTCTGGGAGTGCAGCAGAATAGATGCCCATCCTTCACAGGCAAAAGACACCTGTTGGGTCTCCGGGCTAATTCCAATCAGAGTTTGAAGCTATTCTATCATGGCCCCACAATTCCCTCTTTTCTTTTATAAAAGGAGAGGCGTCACTGTGTCATCTGTAATGAAAATTTTGGATGAGGAAGTCAAAAGAATGCACTATGCAGGCTGGAGGGGGTAGCACAATTAAGTCACAGAGTATAGGGAGTTAAGGGTGGGTTGGGAAGGCAAGGGATCCTTGAACCAATTAAATACAGGTTGTACAGTTTGGAGGTAATAACCTCTAATTAATCTAGATAGACATGTTTTCCTTACATGTAACTTTTAGCTATTTGATTTTGGCAAGAAAGTTCGTCTGTAGTTGGAAGGTCTAGATCTGTCTTCTCTGGGTCTCAGCATGAGACTCTGGATTTTGGTGTGTGTCATGAGTCTTCAGCAGATGGTGTATGGAAGAAAGCAGCTTGGCATCCCAGGCAGGTTCCAGAGGTGGCATTGTCTCTGCTGGATCTATGGGTGTACCTGTAGGATAATCACAGCAGGAAAGCAGCACCCTGGCAAGGGGATGTCTGCAAGGGGTGGGTAGCGAGCATTAGGCTACTTGGGAGCACTTCATTGTCCATTGTTAAGATCCTAGAAAAGTAAAGGTGTTTGAGAAAATTTCAGTCCTTTGAGTCTGCTTTGGATGGCTGAGGGAGAAAATATTATGTTAATTATGTATCTGGGATAGGCTGCGACAATTTGTCTGTAAAAGGAAACTAGTTGTTAATTAAGGATTGAAAAATGATGATCAGCCTCTTGATTTGACCTGTGGAAGTAGATTAGATGATTTTTGAACCTTAAAGAAATCTCAAAAGTTGAAAAAAAATGTTGGACATATATCATGAATGTTAGAGAGAAAAAGAAACATTTAAACAAAAAGCAAAAATAAATTTTTTTGGTTGAAAAGCATGAAAGTTGTTGCAGGTATTGCTGTTGGGGAGAAAAAGCATTTAATGGTGAGTTTAGAAGCAGTGGACGGAGGGGCTTGCTCTGCCATGTGGGGTCTGGGTACTCTGGCAGAGAGGTCAGGGTATTCCCCATTTGTTTTTCTTAGAAATCCTAAATGTAGAGAAGAAAAAGGCCAACCTTGAAGAAAAACTCAAAGCAAGAAACATAGGGGCTTAGAGCCAGCAGCTCCTGGGAGGAGCTGGCAGGCACCACACAGTTTCTCCAGGCCCCATTTGGTGTTTTTAGCCACAAGAAGGAATCTTGTCTCAAAGCTAAAAAGGGGAAAAGTCACAGGCACTGTTTCAGGAAAGTGGCTGAACTAGGTAGCTGTAGCCTGTCTTAAATGGGAGGAGAGAAGCCAATGCTAGCAAGCTGTGCATGGAAGGCTGAAGTCAGCGCTCTTGAGACGCTAGCTAGCAGGCTGCGTTGGAAAGACTGACCCATGGGTGAGGGGCAGAGACTGGAGATTAGGGAGTTGCTGCCATCTTGTTGAGTTGGAGAGAGAAAGAGAAAGAGAAAGAGAGAGAGAGAGAGAGAGAGAGAGAGAGAGAGAGAGAGAGAGAGAAAGAGTGAAGGGAGTCAAAGCAGAGAAGCTGAGCAGGAACACATGGAGAGAGATAGAGAGGGGAGGGGAGACAGAGAGAGAAGTTACTCACAGTCCATGGAGACGTCCCCCCTCCCACCTCCCCCCACCCACAGGTGCCAGCAAGGGGTGATCTTGGAGCTGGCTCTGCACCATCCTCTACCACCTGTAGGAAATGATGAAGGTCCAAAGGTGTGGGTACATGGGTGTGGATCTCTGTTGTGTTATGGGTCCGAGAGCCTGTCTGCCATAGCTTGGTCCACTGGAACTGCAGCTCAGCATGGCAGAAACATGCCGGGAATGTTGACTGGGCTGCTGCTGCTACGAAGGGGCTTGCACCTGGCCAAGATCGAACTCAGTCTGTGGTTCTGCGAGGCAGCACAGGGCTCTCAGGTGGAAATCCCTGGGCCACTAGCTGCCTGGGACTGATTGGTCTCAATTCTGGGGGCCTTAGACACCGCTGGGACGCCTGAAGGTAGGCACACAAGCACTGCTTTGTGAGAAGCGGCTGGCCTGCAGTGCTGAGAGAAACAAGGTGGAGAAAAGAAGCCCTGACGGCTTCATTTTGCAGGAAGAGACTCAGTTACTGTACATGCTTAGCAGACCCTCTGCCTGGTTAGCTTGCTTAAAGATGTAGGCCTCCACCACATGAATGCAGAGAAGCCTTCCAGAAGGCTCAAGAGTTGAGACCTTCTTCACGCTTACCCATGGTATCAGTTCCTCCAGTTGTGTCACTGTTTAAGCCCCATGTTGGTTGTGCCAGTTATGGGAACCAGTGGCTGCAATGCGAGGAAGTCCTCCATGAGGTCCACAAGACGGCAGGCCCCAATAACAATGGAAAGTCTGTAGATTTCCAAAACAGCTTTAAGCGAGCACTTTCCACAGAACTTCAGACTGAGTGAGAACTCACCCTGCCAGGTGGATCCCTAAAGCACCTGCGCATGGAGTGAACTCAGTCAAGATTCTCAAGCTCCAGTCTACTTGGAGTCATGAGAATCACAACAACCCAACAAGATTCAGAAACCCACCCCTGTGCCTGTGTGTGGGCACAACGTTTCCAGCAACCAACTTGGTATGTACTCACTTATAAGTGGATATTACCCATAAAGTATATGATAAACTGCTGCATTTCACAGACACAAAGATGCCAAATAAAAAGAGTGTCCAATAGGGTGAGGAGGATTTTGAATCTCACTGAGAAAGAGAAATAGAATAGACATGGGGGCAGGGGTTTAGATGATTGGCGTGACTAGGTGGAGGATGTCTATGTGGAGGAGAATAGAATGTATCAAGTGGTGTGGGAAGGATGGAGGGAGAGAGTACTCAGAGATGTAACTTCAATAGGGCTAGGGGGCATCTTTGGAATGAGCTAGAAGTAAAGAGCAATGGAAGATTCCAGTAATCTATGAGGGTGGCCCTAGGAAAGAGTCCCAGCAATGGGAGATATGGAGCCTGAACTGGCTATCTCCTTTAAACAAGCAAGGTGAAGGGATTGGGCCACAAAACCTTTTATCCTGCCTACAAGATGTGCAGGGGTAAAGATGGAACAGCACTTGAGGAAATATCCAACCAATAACTAGTCCAGCTTGAGACCCATGCCATGAGAAGGAGCCCACCTCTGACACTCTTAATGCTATTCTGCTTGCAGACAGGAGCCTAGCATATCTGCCATTAGAGAGACTTTACCCAGCAACTGATGAAAACAGATGCAGAAACCCAAACATCAGGCAGAGCTTAGGGAATATTGTAAAAGAGGGGGAGAAAAGACAAGAAAACCAACAGAGTGAATTAACCTGGGTCTATAGGCTGAGAATGAACAGCCAGAGAGCATGCATGAGAATGGAGTAGAACTTCCGCATGTATGTGTCAGGTGTGTAGCTTTGTCTTCATGTAGAATTCCTACAGTAGGCTGTCTCTGACTCTGTTGGCTCCCTTTGAGATATTTTTCCCAATTTGTTGCCTTATATAATCTCAATAGGAGAAGATGCACCTAGTTTTTCTGTAACTTGATATGACAAGGGTAGTTGATACCCATGGGAAGACTTCCCTTTTCTGAAGAAAAAGGGAGGAGGAATTGATTGGAAGGTGAGGTGGGGTAAGAACAAGGAGGAGAGACAGGGGAAACTATAGTTGGGATGTAAAGTAAATAAGTAAATTAATCAGTAATGAAAAATTACATGATGTATCTTGTTGACAGTAATATCTGTGAAATACTCTCAGTCCCTGTATGTTGAAGATGTCCAATCTTACAAAGGGTCCTTTCAACAGTCCTAAGGTAAACAATAAACTTCTTGAGAATATTGGAAATCCATAACTTGACAATGAAAGGGATGATATCTTAAAGTCTGATTATAAAGACAGAAAAAAAGAAACAGAAGTAAATTAATAAGAAATAAATGCTAATGTGTATATCTTTTGAAACAGATAAAGCTGTATCACTCATAAAAATGGAGCTAGTTTGGTTATACCCTTATGATGTGAACCATTCAGATAAATCTTTCTAAATTTGGGATTTTAGTTGATACGAAAGATCTTAAGTAAAACAACACTTGGTATTTAACATTTATTCTTTTTTTCCTGTATGTTTCTGTAGATGTGCCACAGGGTAAAAATAAAAAAGGATACATTTTATCTCTCACTCCTGAAAAATAGAATCTCAAATTGTTCAATGCCACAAGAATCAGAATTTTTTCTACAAGGCAATCAACAGCCAAGTAAGTACTGTGTGTGATGTCAGAAATCGTGGCAGGTCCCCTCTTTGGCTTTAAGATGTTGGTAGCTGAATTTGGTTTATTTTTTCTGTAAGTGAACATCTCTGGAACTTGTGTCTTCCCAGTTGGCAGAGGTTCTTGAACCTTCCTATATATTCATAAGAGCAAATTGTGTGCTTCCTAATTTCCCAGAGTGGCTGGGTCTAGAACTAAGCTCAAGGTAGGCAAATCAAAGTCTTCTTCCCTGAAGTTGAAACCTGGCAAGAACAGAGAGCAAATAGAATAAGAGCAAACAATACTCCTGTGTGAGTCTGTCACTCAGCAGGGACAGTAGTCACTTCTGCCAGACAGCCAAGTGAAAATGTAGGAACACTGAGGAAGGGCAGAAAGAACAATGGGTAGAGAAACAAAATAAAGCAGGGCTATTCATCATTACCCATATAAGATCAAGTTTAAAATGGTTATTGATGGAGAAAAATGAAGTAGATCATATTTCACATACATGTAAATTGGTATGATGCAACCATTCAATATTAATTTGGGGGAATTTTAATAATTGATGGTTATATAAATAAAACATAACATTAAATGTTAATAGCTTTCATCTGGATTAATGCATTACTATTTATATCTTCAGTTTTTTCATTTTATCTTCTAAGTTGATTTTTAATAAAATAATGTCTTTTGAATATAAAATACAAATTTTTTCTCTTTTAATTTTCTAAACTTCACTTGTTAACAAATAGGACCTAAGTGCCCAGAAAAATCTGTTTGAAACTCAAGCACATTTTATTTTGTATTATGTAATTACTAGCTAGCTGTAACTTCTCTTACCTTACTTTTAATATTATATTGATATTTTATAAGGGTTTCAGAAGAAATACACAAAATACTAAGCAATGATTTTTGTTAAGTGCTCTGTGTTTACAATACAAGGAGAAGTAAGCATACATAGCCTGATTTTTCATTCCTATAACAGGGTGAGGGACTGGAAAATAGGGAGGGAGATAATGTTCCCAAATGCTAAGTTTTAAGAATAAGATTATTTTTTTCTTAGTTAATATGTTCCTCTGGGCAATGTTATGTTGTCCTATGCAACTGTTCCATTAAATAATGTAAAGGGAAATAGACAAAAGTAATATATATATATATATATATAATATATATATATATAATATAATATATATAATATATATATACACACACACATATGTGTGTGTGTGTGTGTGTGTGTGTGTGTGTGTGTGTGTGTGCAGTAATGTGTGCATTCAAATTTCTGTCAAATGCATGGTGGAAATAATATTTGATTTTTACAGTGGAAAGATGTTCTGTTAATGAGTTTATCTGATTAAATTCTTTATAGTGCTGGTGACACAATTGTTTTTCCTCAAATAATGAGGAAAAATATATATCAGTTAAAATAATAACCTTATGTACATATGGGCTCCAAGACTAGAAGGGCCCATACATTTGAATGACACCTATCTTGGGCTTTTATTACTTTGACAAAACACCATGACTTAAAAACAAGTTGAGGAGGAAAGGGTTTATTTAATCTTACATTTCTAAATTGCTGTTCATCACCAAAGGTGAGGAATTCAATCAGGACAGTATCCTAGATACAGGAGCTGATACAGAGCCATAGAGGCATTCTGCTTACTGCCTTGCTTCCCATGACTTGCTCAGACTTCTTTATTACAGAATCTGGAACCACCAGCCCAGAGATGTCACCTACCATAATAGGTTGGGATATCTCCCATTCATCACTAACTGAGAAAATGCCCTACAGCTGGATCTCATGAGGGCATTTCCTCAACTGAAGCTCCTTCTTCTCTGATGACTCTAGTTTGTGTCAAGTTTATACAATACTAGTGAGTATAGTGCCTAGGAAAAAATCTTAAAATTTGTTCATTGCCTGAAAATATTTGTACAATCAAAATAACAGCACATCTATTCATAATAGAGCTGGAGACATGTTTATGACAAGGGAAGATAACCTGTATTCAATTATTTTTTTTAAAAAAGCCCTAAACAGTAGAGCAAATATAAAAGACAGAGAATGAGGGAGATGACGCAGTATTCATAAGGGAAACAGTAAAAAACACTTTGAGATCACCAACTCTGTATGGCGAAGCCAAGAAAGAGACAGAAATGAATTGAAACACCAAAGTGGGCTCCGGTACCCAATTTGTTACTCTGCATATGGGCTGCTCATGTTTCTTCATTTCTTGTATTTGTACACAATTAATTCTCATCCTTTTATACTTCAAGTAGAAAAATAGTGAAGCAAAATTATGTGCCGTTTTTGAACTCCAGGTAAAATGTTTACATCAAACAGTTTCTCTCCAAAGCAATTAGTTCAGGGCTGAGATTCACACATTGACTATATTCTACTTGTCTTCTTGCCTCCACATCACAAGATAGCTTAAAGCTGAACCAGAAATATTTTTGAATAATTATGCTCATTGTGAGCAATTAGGGTAATATTAATGATCACTGGAATATTTCTTTTAACCTGCCAAGTGATTTCACATGACATAATCTTCCACCAAGCTATTGAAGTAATAAATAATTTATATTGAAGTAATAAATACATCAAGGAGCAAGTGATAGGACATTCAACTCATCCCAATCTTTGCTTGTCTTTGATGAATTTCCTCAGCATCTGCTTTAGGGCTTGAGATAAAGCACTCTGTGAAGCTGTTTCTGTGTGACTGATAAAGAGGAAACACCCATCATCAGAATGAATTTTTATTTAAAACATCCCTTCTTTGTTTTTTGTATTGAATTCAGGAAATGGTCAGAAGCTTCCAAAGGATCAAAAATCAAACAATTTAAATGTTATTATATTCATCTCTCAGTAGAGAGAGTGTTATTACTCTCTCAAGAGATGACTTGCCAATGAGCAATTTGGTGGAGAATTTTCATTGACAACTCGATTGGAATGATGACAACATCATCAAAACTGACCTCAGGGTATGTTAATAAGAATGTTTCCAGAAAGATTTAACTATGGAGGGAAGAGCCACCTTTAATGTGAGCAGCACTGGAGGCTATGGACCGAAACTGAGAAAATGGGGAAAGTGAAACAAGTATCAGTAATTCATCTCTCTGATTTGTGACCATTGCTACAGTGATACCAGCTGATTCATTCTGCTGTCATTATGACTTCCTGTAATGATGGAATGTACCCTAAAATTGTGAATTAAAACTAAAACCTTCTTTATTTAAGTTACTTTTCCCAAGTATCTTGTTTAGACATGAGAAAAATCTCTAACTGAAAGTTGTGGTTGATGCTGAGGTAAATTTAATCCTATGGTTCCTAGGTCCTTGTAGCTTTTGTGTAGGAAACCTGGCTTTATGGTTCTAGGCTGTGTAAACTGTTGCTATGAGGACATTGATCCTATGGTCCTCAGGCTCTTCTGCCTGTTTCTGTGAATGAAGCTAACCCTGTGGTTGTCATGTCCTTGGGGCTGATATGCAGGAGGGTCAAGGACTATGGAACTTTCTTCTAGGAAAATACTACATTGTTTTATTCATAGTTTTAATGGGTCATGTGATAGATAGTTGAGGTATCAGAATAGTGAAACAAATGTGAACCCATTCATGAGGCTTCAGAAAAGAATATGGGCTCAAATGAGAACTAATAGATTTAGTCAGGGTTTCTGCTACCAAACTGTAGTAAATATAACTGTAATAAAACACCATGACCAAAACCAGCTTACTTAGGACAGTGTTTACTTCATCTTACAGCTTGTAGTTCAATATAAAAAAAAAAAAACAAAATCTGGGCAGGAACTCAAGGCAAAAAAGTAAGAGACAAGAACTGATACAAAGGCCATAGAGGACTACTAGCTATCATTTTGCTTCTTATAGCTTGCTCAGCCAGCTTTCTTATAGCACCTTGGGCCATCCCAGGAGTGGCACCACTAATCATGGGCTGGGCCTTTCCACATCAATCATCAATCAAAAAAAAAAAATTGCCCTACAGATTTGTCTGCAGGCCAACCTTATGGAGGCATTTACTCAATTATGATTTTTTTCTTACAAGATAATCCAACTTGTGTTAAGATGATATAAATCTAGCCATCAGACTAGGCTATAGACCACTGCTTTTGAATTATGTAAAAAACAAACAAACAAACAAACAAACAAACCCCCCCAAAAAAATTTGGCTTCATTTTACCTAGGTCCTAAGAACTTGAGAGAGGCTGAATTAAAAATGATGGTGTTAGGTCTCAAACCTGGTACAAAGGCTATCTGTGGTGCTTATTAACATATCAAAGCAGACACTTTTCAGCCAGTCTCTAAATATGCTAGGACCTGGCATAACTAGACCCTACCATGAACTCTCCAGTGCAGGAACTAGGCTGCTGTTTCCTTCCCCCTTCTCTGATTTCCTTATAACCCAGTCATTTTGATGATGCTGGCCTCTAGGTCTCTTTGCTTCTTGGCCTCTACTCTTCATTCCTCCTATTTTGACTTCCTGATTCCAGTCTCTCCCCTTCCCCTTCTCCTCACATGGCCAAGTTTAGTCTGCTGGGCATGTTCTGGACTTTTCCAGGTGCCTCCTCCTTTATCGCTGCTTCTGCTTGTCTTTTTTCTTACGTATCTATTATCAAAACCTTGACCCCTTGGGGGGGGGCAGTCATGCCCTCTTTTTCCTTTCTCTCTCTCTCTCTCTCTCTCTCTCTCTCTCTCTCTCTCTCTCTCTCTCTTTCTTCCCATTTTGTGGGAAGCCATGACAAGGCCTTATTCTTGGCAAACACTCACCCTTGACTCTCCTATCTACTATTCTTCTTTCTGCTTGCCTTCCATTGATTCACTTGCTGTATTTTCAGTTCTCAGAACTTCAAACAAGGTCTCATAGCAACCCACCTTAGTAACCCTTCCTTCTGATCTTTAGATTTAGCCAACATCCTGCTAGATAGATGTTTTAGAAGCCCTGGTAATGGCAAGGCTTTGTGAGAATAACAGGTATAACCTAGTTAGACCCCACAGCTGCAGCTAGTTTCCTCCACCTGCAAAGCCCCCTTTTCCTTCCTGCCCCTCCCCATATCCTGTTTTCAGAGTATATAACCTGTTTGAATAGTAAAATTTTTGCCAGCTTAATCAGACTTCTTGACTTGCTATGCCTTCTTATTTTCTCATGCATCTCAGTCCTCTCCACAGGGTCTAAGGGTACCACTTGATTGTCCAGCTGGACTGGACACCATTTAAATGCCAAGATAGCGTTACTGTTTACTTTTCTATTGGTTCGACAAAACACTATGATCAAGACAACAAAGAAGGCACACACTTGGCTTACATGATGTGTGTGGAGGCATGACTGCAGGATATAAATGAGTGTTCCCATCTCCAGCATCAATCAGAGAACAGAGAGCAAACTGATAATAGCAAAAGTCTCTTTTCTCAAGCCAGCCCCATAACACATCTCTCACAACAAGGTCATACCTCACACTGTTGAGTTAAAGTGGTGTCTAGTTTCCACTCTGGCACACTGCTCAGGAAGGTGGGCACCAGGAAGGAGGCAGGCTATATTAAGCCACTGGGACACCACTCCCAGGTCGGGGAGCGCAGTCTGAGGCTCTGAGGACAGTCAAAGCTGGCTGGGGGGGGGGGAGTTCCCGGGTCTTCAGTGTACCCAGGAACTATCTTGTTCTCAGGCTCTTGGGCACACAGGCACATCTGGAAGCTGAGAACAAAGTGGGGGCCCATGGGCTGGACTTAACCTTCAGCCTAAGGGGAGAAGGGGAGAGCTTCCAGCTGGGTCCTGCAGGAGGGATGAGGGTTCCTGGCTTGGTCTCAGCCTCAGCGGGCTGGCTTGCTTTAGTTGGTGGTCACTGTGGCTGGGCATGCACAGGTCTTCTTCAGGAGATTACATGCTTCTCTTTAGGCAAAGGCCTGTTCCATGGTTCTCCACAGTGGATCCCTATGAAAAGAGACAGTCCATGATTTTAAGGCATTTATTGTCATGGCAGAGAGTGGCAATGAGTGAGACTGTACCCCATTTTTGCAGGGCAGGGCAGGGTGTCTGGGAAGGACAGCTCAGTTGTTTAAGCCCTTCTGGCCTTAAGATACCTCCTTAATATGGAGATCTGTCTTGAGGTTACATGTCTGTGGTCCTGTCCTCTACCTGTGTAGTGGCTTGGGGTATTGCTCTTACATGACTGATGACCACAAATTTATGGTGTGCTGTGGACCTCTGTCAGGAGCCTGAAGTCTAGGAGCATGGCGAAATGCCTGCAGTCCCTCAGGGTCACCTGAGGTCACCCCAAGGTTTCCAGCCTGTGCTTGTCCAGAAACCAGGCTGCTTTTCACAGTCCTATATCATACCTCCTAATTCTTTCCCAACAACTCTATTAACTGGGGACCAAAATTCAAATATATGAGTCTGTGGCGGTCATTCTTATTCAAACTACAATGTAAAGAGAATATTTGTTCTATGTCATTATAGTTAGAATTCTATCACTTGTTTTTCTGACTATTATGAGAGCACACAATAATGAGGTTTTGTTTTGATTTTTTTGTTGTTGTTGTTCCCAGAGAAGATCTAGGCATGTAGATTTTTTGACATTACTGATATTGTCAAAAATTTTGGGTGTTTTAGGGATGTACTTAAATACATTTAGAATGATGAGGTTAAAATGAGTTTTAGGGATCAGGGGTAGAATGTGATGACTGAAACTCAGTAATGTGTTTGAATGTTATGTGGAGAGGAATTGTGACATTTAATCTTCACTGTCAAGTTGACTGGGTTTAGAATTATCATGGAAACACCTATAGGCATGTCTATAAAGGTATTTCCACTGACTTTTAACTGAGGAGAAAGAAGCATGCTGAATATGGATGGTGCCATCCCATGGGTTAGAATCCTAGACTGAATAAAAAGCAGAATAGAAGTTGACACTTGGTGTTCATCTTTCTGCTTCCTGACTTCTTTCTGTGATGAAGCAACGCACACTCACACTGTGAGCCAGTAAAGTTTTTCTTCTTTGAATTTCATTTGTTATGTATTTGATCACAACAATGAGAAAGCTATTGATTACATGTAGCAATTACTTATTTGGATGACAACTAAACTGTTGCAATAATATATAGTGGGGTATGTATATTTTGCAAACTCTTTCCTGCCATGTGCTTTTTATGCCCTAATGAAAGTGTAATAAAAAAATAAAACTTTCTAAGAAGTTTCAGATTGAGTGTAGTGACAATCCCAATGCAAAACATTTGAGAATGAAGCAGTTTGGAAGATATTTTTGGGTCAATTAAGTATTAGATAGAACCTCCACACATAAGGCAAAGAAAAATAAAATCTGTGGGTCCATAAAGTTCAGTAGAAATTGTGAAAATAAGTGAAGAAAGGGCTGTGTTTGTATTTTATGACCTACACTTGCTCTAGGTCAATGGTCACAAATGCAAATGACTACAGGGAGTGAAACATATAAAAATAAACCAATCTTTCCACACAGTGGACTGTGCAAAAGGGTAGAGCTTAATGATAAAGCAGAACCAGCTATGACTACGATCTGTCTCTCCCCTAGTCCCTTAGACTGAAACTTAAATCTCAGTGTAAAACACTAATAATGGGGCTCTGAGAGGCACTTAGAATTGAAAGGGGTTGTGAACCTCTGATCCCATATTGACACTGCTGGTTTTCATAGAAAGAGGAAAAATACATGTGTATTGCACTCCATCTTTCTTAACAATTGACATACACTAGCATGATATGGCAACAAGGTCTACATTGGATGCCAAGAAGATGTTGGTGTAATTTGCTTTGACTTTCCTAAGCTCAGTTGTAAACAAAATAAAACCTTTACCAAAGCTACATCTTTAGGCTCTCTCATGAAAATCTTCAGAACATTTCATAGAGCTGTCAGAGTAAGCTATGGCTGAAGAATTCAGCAAAACATTATAGGGCCATCATAGTATGTAAAGTTTTGGTCTCCCCCATTGTTTCCCTCTTTTTTCCTTTCTTCTTCTCTCTTTTCTTACCTCTCCCTTTTCTCTTTCTTTCTCTTTATAACTTGATGGCACCATGCTTAGTCAGTATTCCAGAAGTGTTTTTACTGCCCTCTCCACAACCAATGCTAACCACCTTTCTCCTTTCCTGGCTTTTATATTTGCCCTACTGTTTAAAATTTTTGGTTTTGAATTAAAATGATCTGCCTTTGAAATAAAAATGTCTTCAGTTCGATAATGAATAGCTATGCAATAGACTAATTATACAATTGTTATTATTATAAAATGAAAACATTTTAAAATATTTTTGTGAGTATTCAAAAGTATTGGCCTTTCAGAGATTAAAGGTCTTACAGATTCAAATTTTCATTTTAGTTTTTTTTTTTTTGATTTGTGGCATGAAATGGGAAGAAAATCAATTACACGACAGAGAATTCACATCAAAATGTGATATTTAATAAAATCAGTTTATATGTTATAAAGAGAAATGATTAGTAAAATGTTACACATTTGTACAGCCATCAAAAATTCAAAACTGTTGAGAATTTGTATTTGGTGCAACATTTTCAAAAACAAACCATTGCATCTATAAAACTTAAACCTATGATTGGACATCACAAAATTCTGGGACATTTACTAGGTCATATGCTGAGGACATAAAAATTTGTTAGGAAGCAATCACACAAAAAGTGTCTGAAAAGCTCTATTTATTTGAAAATTGTTAAAATATAACCCAGTGAACAAAATATCAAATTATCAAAACATATAAACATGAAAAGTAAATTTATAGCTCTAATAATAACTAGACTTGAAAAAAATGGGAATATAACATATTTTCATATATAGTATACAAATAATGTATTGTTTATAAATAAATATGAAAGCTAACATGCTATTAATAAGAAAAATAAAATCTTTACAAACTAAAGGTAAAACAACCCCCCCATCTAAATGTCTCCTTTTAAAAACTAAAATGCATATTTATTAAACAAACTAAAAATATCCAGAGAGATAAGGGGAAAATTTTATTTTTTAATTTATTTTATATTTTATTTACATTTCAGTTGCCATCTCCTTTCCCCATTTCCCCTCCCTAGAATACCCCTATCCCATGCCCCCTTTTCCTTTTTGCTTTTATACAATTTTTTTTAAATGTTAGTCAAAGGTTTTATAAGTTTGATAATGCTCAATCAGAAGTGTAACCCAATACCCAACCTAGATATATAAACTGTCTTTGACTGGTGTAGACATGTGAACATCTGCCTCTATGCCCCCTTCCACCTCTCTTTCTCTCTCTTTCTCTCTCATCACTTTGCTTCTCCTCTCCTTCATCTTCTCCTCTCCTTACTCTATCTCTTCCTTTCGGTACTCCTTCCCCCTTAGCTCCTCCTACATATCACCCTTCCTGTAAAACTAACACTTTTCTCTCAAAATACAATTAGAGCATAATTATTCCTATTTGTACCAGTGAGGTACAAGATAATCCTAATACCCAGTCCATCATTTTGTCGACTAACCAGAAACTCTGTCATCTCTCCTAACTAAAACACTTAGTTTTGAACCTGGCTTTTTTCTTGGCTTAGAATAAACATCAGCTGAAAACCATCCACTCAGATCTTTTCTCTTAAAGTAAACAGACAGGATTGGCTATGAGACTATAGGTCTTCAACCCAGTCAGAAATCTAAAATGACTGAGTTAACTGAAATTATGGGAAGCACAAAGCATATCTTCTTAAACTTAGCCAATTTATAGAGACCACTGAACACCTGGACAGCCCCTATACTACAGAGCATTGGAGCATCAAATCTCCAGCCTTCTGGCCCAGAATCATCTGACAGATCTTAGTGATGCGGAGTTATTAAGGGCTGATTACTCTGTCTAGGCAGATTTAATCAGTCAACTATTCTGCAAGCGTGTCATTTTCTGGATAGTAATTTGTCTGTAGAAGGAAAGAGGCAATTCTTGACTTGTGGCTGTCTCTGCACAACAGGAGTAACTCCAAGGATGCTCAATTTCTTCTTAGGATCCAAGACAGGAAGCTGTCAGGAGCAGACAGGTCTATAATCAAATTGACCATTAATATATAAATGTTTGTAACGTCAATTCTGTGGACTTTTGATGTTTTGAAAACCAACTATCCATGTAAGGTAACCTGGACTGTTATCTGTTAACTCCTCTCAGCTATTTCTAAATAAAATATAGAGAACATCCTAACAATAAACTCCAAGCCATGAATTTGCTATAGGACCTTAACTCACAGGCTAACCATCTCAAATCTGTTAAAAAAAGTTAAAGAAAGACTGGGTCTAAGCCTTGTATTCCTAAATGTGTTATACAGGCACAATGCCCATGAGAGTATCAATATTCATCTCATTTTTACATCAATAAGAAGCTCATTCCAATAAAAACCTTGAATTTGAAATCAAAGTAAATTTTATACCATTTAAGAAATTATAACTTCATCTTGATACGAATTATACAGATTTCTATCAATAGGTTATGGCTATGTAATAAATCCTAGCTAATCCTCCCTGTTCCAACAAAACCTCCACTTTTCCCTAGGAAGACAGCCCAACATTAATCACCTTAGTCCCCAAATGCAAATCAAAACAACCCTGAGATACCACCTCACACCAATCAGAATGGCTAAGGTGATAAAAACTCAGGTGATAGTAGATGCTGGCAAAGATGTGGCTAAAGAGGAACACTCCTCCATTGTTGGTGGGATTGCAAGCTGGTACAACCACTCTGGAAATCAGTCTGGCGGTTCCTCAGAAAACTGGACATAGCATTACCTGAGGATCCAGCTATACCACTCCTGGGCATATACCCAGAAGATGCTCCAACATATAATAAGGACATATGTTCCACTATGTTCATAGCAGCCTTATTTATAATAGCTAGAAGCTGTAAAAAACCAAGATGTCTCTCAACAGTGGAATGGATAAAAAAAAAACTGTGGTACATCTACACAATGGAATATTACTCAGCTATTAAAAATAATGAATTTGAGAAAATTTTAGGCAAATGGATGGATCTAGATATTATCATCCTGAGTGAGTTAACCCAATCACAAAAGAACACACATGGTATTTACTCACTGTTAAGCGGATGTTAGTCCCAAAAGCTTGGAATAGCGAATACTCAACCTGCAGACCACAAGAGGAAAATTTTAAAACAACAGCAAAAAGTTGTGGAAAGCCGCGGTGAGCGGTGACAGCATTCGCCATTGGAACATGGTGCTGGCACCTGGCACTCGTGGGTAAACAAGTAAAATTGCACATGTGCAAGTGGTGAAAGCACCCAAGTCACCGCCCAACCCGGGGCGTCATATGGGGTTTTGAGCAAGCAGCCAATCAAATATGTCCACGCCACTCTAGGGTGTATATAAAGCAGCGCCATCTTGGGTCGCTGTCTCTCTTCCTCCTCACATGGTAATAAACGCTTGCTGCAGAAGGATCCTGGTGCCCGCATGCGTTCTTGCTGGCGAGACAATTGCGCGGGCCACAAAAAGTGATATTGGAAAGTCATTAAAATAAGATAAAAGTTGTAGAAATGACTCAGCTAAATGAATGTTAGCTTAAGGTCTAATAAAATAGGAAAATCATCAACAAGATTAAGAAAAATAAGACAAAGCATCAGAATAAAAAAAAAGACAGTTCAAAATGTTGATGTCATGAATTTTAATAAGAGTACCTAAAATTAAATAAAACTTTCTTGAACTTGATTGTGTAAATTATGTAACTTCTATGCAGAAGAGCATCATGATACACCCGACATACAGTAAATAAAGCAATCTATTTTGACCCATTTGAGAATTCATTTGACATCATCAGTAAACCAGTTACTACAAATCAATGTTATAAAATGATTTAAAACATACATAGGAAGCATGATAAAAGTTGGCACTCCCCCTCTTTTTTTTTTTCTTTTCTTTTTTTTTTTTGTTAAAACCTCTTTCCAAACTAACATCAGAAGCTATAAAAAAAACCAGTGTCACACCTGGCTTCTATTTGATTTCAGTGCAGTTTGAGTTTTTTATGTACTTTTTTGTACTTGATTACACATTTCTCTGCTTTATTCCCCTGGAAATTAAACCAGAAAGCAAGAATGTTCTTAATCATGGCATGAACAGCCCAGAAAATGCTAAGAATTTATGCACAGTGGCAATGGTTAACTACTAGATTTTAGAATACTTAGAAAAAGTGAGTTGATTCAACAAAAAAATTAAAGAACATAAAATTAATTGATTCACTAAGATATAAAATTCTCAGAGGAAGGGTTTGCTATGGAAAAATAAAGAAATTCAAGTACTTTGGCCCACAGTCAGGATCTGATTGAGCAGAAAAATGACTTGATGGCAAAGCATGCTACAAAGCATTCTTGTGAAGTTCAAAGTATAAACTTCTGCAGGAAGACACAAAGATGTGTCTGTTCACCTCAGATAGAGTACCATTGGCAGATCTCAATAAATAAGGCTACCCAAGCCTAGCCTTATGAGCCAATGTGCTTATTGAGTTACTTACCTGGGTGACCTAGAGGCTACTATAGCACCAAAAAGCCCACTCGCCATTGATGGTCAGTCAGGAAACCTGCATCATTGACATTTTTTCCACAATTGATGGGTGCCTCTATAGAAGACTTCTCTTCCCAGGAGTTATTTCCATAATCTTGTGGTTGTTAGGTAAAATTAGCTTGTGAGTTTAAAAAAAATTTTTTTGTTTTTTGTAATTATATTATGCATTTTTGTAACTTTTGTGAGTTTTGTAAGCATCCACACATCCTTCCCTTTATTAGAGAATGTTCAAACCCAAGAAATAGCTACCCAACAAGAACCTCTAGCTAGTTAAAACATTTTATATGAAACATTAAAATAGAGATCCATGTAAGGCATTATGAAAACCAACAGAGTGAAGGATTTAATGTTATTTAAAAGAAGTCTGTTTTAAAAGAGTCCTCATACAGAACTGTTTGAATGTTAAGTACAATTCATGTTGCACAATGAGGTAAAATAGATGTTACATGGAAAGTAATTTTAAAACCAGAAATTGAAAAAAAAAAGTACCTCTAGGGGAAAAAATTGAGTCATTCATCTGTAGAGTAAGGGCTATGATGGGACAGGAGAGACCACAGTTTCTTTACTATTGTTTGTAATTCTATATGCCTTATACAACTGAAAGTGGACATCACCAAAATTTGGCATAAAGAAATTATGCTATAACCAAAACTGTTTAAATGAAAATGCATAATAATTCTGGCATGTTTATAGCAGTGCTCACCCATGTTATGTTGCAGGATTCCACTGCTCCTTTTGTTTTGAACACACGGTATGCACACTTTAGACAGTGTACCTTCACATTAACAAACGGTACTGCAGATCAAAAGATTATTACACCTTAAAAACTGCTACAGTTTTTAACTCCTTACAAGAAGTTTTCTGTTCTTTTATAATCATAGAAATTTAATTATGCAAAAGAACACTTTTAATATTTTCCTCCTACGATTCCTTAACATGTAAGTTTCAAATTCACCTCGCTTCCTTTTGTAGTATATGATAATAATTAATTTTTAAAACCACTCCTTAATTGATTGCTGAGGCTCATAAAAATTGTTAAATGAATTTGGAGATTCGGACACAATTTTGAACAATTTCTGACATGATCTTAAACTTGTACCTGGCGTTTTGCAGTATGTGTTTAGTGAAGACATGTCATTGCCGTTGATTATTTTACAATCAATCCATCAATTAACTATGAAAAATGAATGTGATCTACTCCTTTTAATTCCAAATATTCAGTCAAGGTTTATGTCTCTCTTTTTTTAACTGGATATTTTCTTCACTTACATTTCAAGTGTTATCCCTTTTCCCTGTTTCCCCCTGGAAGTTTTATGCTTTATTTAAAAATATGGATCATAGCCTTCTTTATTAGCATGTAGATTGGCTTTTATCTTTAATAAATAGAAAAAACAGCTTAATAAAGAATTATTTTAAATGAATTTGTGAGTTTTTATCAGTAAATATTTAATTTGAATACCTATTTACTTTGAGTTGTGAAAAACTATAAGCATAGAAGGCCTTGAATCATAGGTTTACAAAGCTCTGAGATCATGAAGGCCCTGGGAACGTGGGGACGCTTGAAACATCTGAGGAGACAGTGAAGTTGTAGTCTGGCTTCCAGAAACATGAGCAAATAATAGCAAAATGGCGAAATTCTTATGGACTCTAATGTTTGAAATTCAAAAGTGTCTATTCCAAAATATTCACCTCCTCTGAAAAAAAATGAGATAATAGAATTTGCCTTTGACCCTTGAGTGGTAAAGGAGAAAAAGAAGACAGAAGTTAGCCTGAACCATGTTTCTTCCTTAATATGTAAGAAAGCATAAATGAATTTTTAAAAAATACACATTTTCATAAGTTAGATGCTTAGCCCCAGCTGTCTCACTTAGTACTGCATAGTAGATCTCCATTTGTTCAAACATATGTTGAGTCATAGCAGAGTCATCACTAGAAATCACATGGTCTTTAAAAGATTTAGTCCATCTTTTAAGAATGTGATTGGTTATTAGAGAAAACAAACAAACAAAACCAAGAACATTCCGAGAAAACATTCTAGAAGTACTTTGTAGGCTAAATAGAATATTTTGTTTCTTTAGCATATAAACGTATCCTAATTGTTTCACACCAAGGCACATAAAAGGACTTTTCAACATAATGAATCTCATTAGACCATTAACAAATTAAGCTACGTACAACAGGGTGTAACTAGCCTGGCAAAAATGACAGTATTTTAAAGTGTCTCTTTACTTTAAAATACTGTGTCTCAATTTGACCATCAGACTATTGAAAAAATAGAACCAAATGAAATATAAATCTTCTTCATGAATCATATGTTAGTATGGAAGGTTTCAGGCAGAGAAGAAATTGTCTCCATAAAAGAGACTTCACACAGTTCTATTTGTCAAATTAAGAGTGATATTAAAACTCAGATAAATTGGAACAATGGTGAGTCTGACTGCATACTGGATCTTTCATTTTTGGATCTTTCATTTCCTCTTTCCAATGGATCACATGGAATTAAACTCCCTTTTTTGATTTCTACTTTTAATTTGACTTATTGGCACATTGGAAACAGTTGGCCACAATTGACTTAGACCAAAAGTTGTGATACCTAAGTTTAGGATCAAAAGGAATTTTTTCTTCCTTTTATGTGAGAAATGAAAAAGTGGAGAAAATAAATAAAGTGACGCACATATGTCATAAGAAGGCACACATGTCACACCAGCCTAAAATATCACTCTTTCTGGCTGACACTCTTTCTGATACTTCAAATATGATGGCATGAACCATCTTCCAAGAGTATGATGGAAATGGTGCTTTCTTGTTGTTAATCTTGCAGCTGAACAAATGATGACATTTCAAATCTCACTAACTTCTATTTATAAAATTCTGACATCTTATTTCTGTTCCATCATTGTGGTCATTTCTTATAGGTCAATATTCTGAATTAGATATCTGCATGTTTCCCAAGTACAGAACATTTTCCGTTAAATAATTTGGTAGTGAGAAAACATGTGAAATTCATAAAATAAAAGGTCATGTAGCAAGAGTGGAAATGGCTAAGCAAGAATGGGGGCAGAGAGCTGTGATGAAGACTGAGATGTGGAGAAGAATCAAGAGAGACCAAGTGTATATAAAATGCAGTGAGAAAACCTGCTACTTTATATTTGGAAGAAGAAAAATAGTTAATTAACCGTTGAGATTTAGATACTTCATAGATTACAAAAATATCTTAAATTGACTCAATCTCCCACACCAGTACATATATTTTAGGGTACTCAAAATATCCTAAAATATTAATTCAGCATATACTAACTGCTTTTCACTATATTCTACTAAAAGATATCAATCAAAATGATAGATTATGCCTAGAAATTTCAAAGTTAATTTCACAGATATTTCTATTGAATTGAATTGAATTGAATTGAATTGAATTGGTGTTCCCATTAATTCTTGAGATGAGGCTTCAATCATTCTCCAGTACCTTACAGTATAACTTCATGTAGAAGTTCTTGAAACATGGCCTAAATATGAAACTGTGTGAAAAGATTTCTGATAGCTTGTGAGAAAACTCTAAGTAACAGGACAAGGGTATTGTAACTTCTGTTCCTCTATAACGTTGATTTGTTCTTGGAATGTCTTTTCATACTCTTCTTTGGTATAGTAAATAGGAGTAGGTTTGCTTCAGATTACAGATTGCTGCTTACTTTTGTTTTTCGGTTGTTTCCAAACATGAGTTGAACTTTGCTCATAAGCTTGGTGTACCTTCAGAATGCCTCAGAATATGAATTGTTTGTTACCCTGAGAAAAGATTGCTCTTGCATGACACTTCAGTCTGTTCATATTTAGGCTCTACTCTTCCAGAGTCACTCTGCCAACAACAATGGTAACAAAAATGTGTTAAGTGAATTAGGTATTTGTATTGATGTGATCACTGGGATAGACCCTAATGAAATATTATTGTTGAGCTTTTTAAAAAGGGAAATTTGAACATTTGTCAAGGAGATGAATAGAGGTAAGAATGATAGTAACAGACAAAATGAATTGCCTAACAGTCACTGCAAGACAAGACATGAAGGACATGAAAGATATCTTTTCTTACCAACTCTTTCAACTCCGTTAATACATTAGATTTTCTGCTTCCACAGTTGTGAGACAATATATTTCTGCTATTTAAAGAAACAAAACCAGAAAATTTCTTGTCTTGTCAGAAGTAAGGTCATTTTCTTTCATTCTTCACATTTTAATGTGTAAAACACAAAAACAAAACATGAATTTCAAGAAGTACCAATAGAAACTGCAAAGTAAAACAGGACAAAGTCTACTCCTTTTAAGACCATCTGAGATAATACCAGAGATTGTGAAACTTTTATTAAATGGCTGGATAATATTATTGCAGGTCAAGTGAATTATGGAGCCTTATGTGAGTTACCCAACTCTTCTCTTGTAACACAAAATCAACCACAGACAATATGTGACCACACAAGTTTCACTGTTTCCAAGTAAAATTTTATTTAGGGACATTAAAATTATAATTTAGTCTATCTCTCAGGTTTCTTGAAAAGTATATTTTTTATTAACTAAAATGCAAAAAAAAAAAAAATCTTCAGTTCTTGGGCTTTAAGTGAAAGTTTGTCTTAGGGACAACATTTGCTAACCCCTGATTTAATAGCAAACAGCTGAGATGCAGTTTAGTACAGAGGCATAATGTACATAAGATTCAATTTCCTTAACTTCCTTCAGGGCACAGTTTGACTTATAAACATCCAGTCTCCTAAAATAAAAACATCTATTTTCTCCAACTTTGGGATAAAAGCAGTGTAAATGAAAATTGATCAGGAACCTTGATATAGGCATGAACATATTTGCCACATCCTTGTCATCCACTCATATTAATGTTTTCTGGACATGAAAACAGATAAGTATTGCTGAGTTTCTATTTTTTATGACCAAGGCTGCTGGACCTTTCTCTGTTAGATGTGCCTATCACATGTTCTTCATTATGCAACATGAAAACAAAATACTATGAACTGTGCTTTTTGATTATACTAGTCTTGTAACCCCTACTGTAGTGGCCTCCTGAGCTTTGTATTTGCAAAAAGGGAATACCTCTGTCTGTGCTCAGACCAGTCAACAGGCAGTGTGTATTCCTCACAGTTAATACATAGAGCAAAATGAGGCTAATCTTCCCCTGAAGTTCTCTCATATCTACATTCCCATGGCTTTGAGTATGGATAGGGTACAGTAGCCTGTAAGGAGTTTAGTGAAGGCAAAGAGGACTAAGTAACAAGAAGTAATACTAAGAACATTTTAATAGATTGTTGAGTCCAGGCTATCTGTCAATGTACACATGCTTTCTTAAGTTATATCTCAGTCTTTAAAAATATCCTGATATACAGCTTTGTGTTAAACTTATTTCTCATGCTGAATGCACTGTCTAAAATAAGATAGATATGGTATGTTCTGGGACCTTGAATTCAAAGAATGAGATAATTATCACTCAATCTCAAAGTTAATGATTGAAAACTGACTTGCTCTCTGTCCCCATCTGAAGCATTTCATGTAAATCATCTCTTACAGTCTTTCTCACAACCTTATCCCTTGGTCACAGCTGGCAACTTTTATCAGAATTCCCTGGAACTAGCTGGCCATGCACAACAAGGGTGGTAATCAAACTTCCCATTTCCTCCTCTCTTCCAAATACATTTCTCTTCTCTTATCTCTAACTCTGTAACACACCACATGCTTTGGAGTTTTCTCCCTCCCTGCCTGCATTCCCTGGATACTATGCAGATCTTGGTGGTACACCCTGCTTTCCTCCCCTCCATAAAAGTCTTCATTCCCATGACCCCTTCTATTTATTCTCATGCCTTAACATCGGATCTCAATGCCAACAAACACATTCTACCTTGAACCCCCAGTTGCCACACCTTAGCAGGATCTCAGGTATCAGAAGCATTTCCTAAGAAGCAACCTACATCCAACACACCAGCCTAAGAAACAGATGAAACAGAAACAGGAATGGAACACCTACTCCATAAACACAAGGTGATATATTAGAATCACAATCATCCCAAACCAAGATGCCTAGACACCAATGTAAAACAAACAAGAACAACCAGGATAATATGTCTCCACTATAGCCTCCTACTACAGTAGCCCCAGAGAAATGCAATACAGTTGAAGCACAAGACAGAGCTTAAAAATAGTCTTCATGAATATAACAGAATTTCTTAAAGAAGATATTAATGTATCTATTAATCAAATTTCAGAAAACACTAACAGCTATTGAAATGAAATGAAGAAAACAGTTCAAGACATGAAAGTGGAAATGGAATATATAAAAAACCCAAGTGAGGTAAGACTAAAAATGAAAAACTGTGGAACTCAACCAATAACCTCAGAGTCGAGCGTCCTCAAGATAATGTAAGTGATGGAAGAGAGAATGTTTAAAGACAGGGCATTTGAGACAAAATGGGGGAGGCATATGAAAGGGAGACAGGGAAGGGGGTTAACATTTGAAATGTAAACAAATAAAATGATTTTTTTAAAAGCCATTTAGAACTGGAAAATAAGACAAGATAGAAGACTATGTATGGTCCTTAGTCAAAGAAAATGCCAAATTTAAAAATTAAAAACTTTAGGCACAGAACACAGACACCATAAAAAGACCAAATCTATGAATAATAGGAATAGAGGAAGGAGAAAGAGCTAGGACAGAGGGACAGAAAATATTTTTAACAAAATCCTAGAAGAAAATTTTCCTAAAACTAAAGAAGAAGGTGCCTATCAAGGTACAAGAAACATATAGATCACCAATAAACTGAATGAGAAAACAAATTCCTAAGGCCATGGACCCCAGAAAAGTAGTTAAGAGGTCCACCTCCCTTTGAAAACCACTCACAATCTTGGTTCAGGTCCCAATGACCCAAGCTACTGAAACCCATTCTGCCCCACTGCCAGCCTCCATTGCAATGTCCATGTCTCCATCTTGGACACATGATATCCACTGCTCATGCCATGTCAGTCAGAAGAATAGGTGCAAAGTATAACAGTTTGAAGATCAGGCATAGGCCATGGCAGTGAGTAAAACAGGTAAGTGAAATCAAGTAGAAACTCCCTGATGGACCAGAGAGAAATCACAACTGCTGCCAGAAGCCCAAATATGTAGCAAAGCTCAGTGGCAACTTCCTCTACTCCCTCAATACCCTCACACGATATCCCCAATCCTCACTTCACTCCCAGACCACAGCTTGGACAGAAACAGCCTCTAGCAACTTTCTGCACCAAAGGCCAAGCTAGCCACCAGAAATACAATCTCAAATTCTGATAGAGACTCCCTACTGGACAAATGTTCATGTTGTACAATAAAAATCTGGGCCAGAAACACCAGAAGACCAAAGAAGAAACAGAAACCAAGGAATCAAACATCTATCCAATGAAGACAAATTCAGAAATTGGCACCTAGACCTATAACTATTTTAAACCCAGATGCCTAGATTCCAGTGTAAGAACACAATCAACAATATATAAAGAAGCGTGATACTGCCAGAACCTAGCTATAATACGATAACAATCCCTGATATTCTAGCACAGCCAAAACATTAAAAATGGCCTTAAAATCAATTTTATGAAGATAACAGAGGTTCCTAAGTGATAAACATATACCTTACAGAAATACAGGAAAACACAAACTATTGGAGAAAATGTTATAGTTAATTTTTAGATAAAAGCAGCCATGTTTGAAAGTGACATCTAATTGATGGCTACACAAAGTGAAGAATCAGAAAAACATTTGACAAAATGAGTCAGAGATTGGATACATGCAACTGTCATAGAACAGAGAGAAAAGAGAAGCAAATTAAAAGAGCAGCAGAGAGAGAGAAAGAGAGAGAGAGAGAAAGAGAGAGAGAGAGAGAGAGAGAGAGAGAGAGAGAGAGAGAGAGAGAGAGAGAGAGACCAGGTTTACTGAGGACAGTGTTACAGAGACAGGCGGAACTAGCTAAAGAATGAGAAGAGTAAAGATTAAAACATATTACCAGAGTTAGTTTGAGGAAAATCAGAGCAATTAAGTGAGAAACTATGTAAAACCAGTTAGAATTAGTCAGTGTGGAGAGGAGTTTTGAGCCAGAACAGCTGAGTTGAACAAGCCAGACAGAGTTCAGAAAGATCAAGAACAGGGGAGCTTATTCAGCAGAAGACAATTACATCTAGTGAATAAAATTTACTTTTACATTAGCCAACCACTGTCTAACTGGATTCATGTACCATTCCTTGAGATAGAACCCATACCAGATGCTGTTGTGTGACTAAAATCCTGAGACTAAATAGGGTATAATTCTAGGATAAATTTAAATATAACTGTTCTGCTAAAGGAACCTAGCAGTAAAATGGTCCATAAAGACATTCTCCTATACTCTAAGATCCATCTCATGCTCAGCCATCATCAGAAAATCTTACTCCTGCAGTAGGTGGAAACAAATACAGAACCACAACTGGACAATGTACAGAGAGTAAGAGACCTTTGAACAAATAGGGCTAAATAAGATATCTACAACAAATTCTTTCTTCTCAGGACTGAGAGTACTCTGTGTACAAGGGGGCAAAAGATTATAAGAGTCAGAGGATACAGACAATATCAAAGAACCACAGCCTTCTTTTTTCCCTCTTTTTCTTTTATTCATTTATTTTTTATTTAATATTTTATTTACTTATATTTCAGTTGCCATTGCCTTTCCCCATTCTCCCCACCCATTAATTCCCTATTCCATCCCTCCTCCTCCTCTTTTGCCTTTATACTATTTAAATAACATGCAAGTATTAAGGTCAGTTCTAGGTTGAGGAACTAGCAATATGATAGATGAAAATAGTCCAGGAACAAGGAAGACAATAAACTCAGATAATCAAAGAACATGCACGACAATAAACAGAGTCCTGTGATCACTCCTGTAATCACTATTTCTAAGGCCTTATCAGGATGATCAAAATATCTGAGCATACTTCCTTGTCCTAGACCAAAGTCGTTTTCATGCCTGAAGTCTACTTCTTTGTTCTAGCTTAAGATTTAGATTTCTGTCTATAATTACTTCTTTGTTCCAGCCTAAGATTTAGATTTCTGCCTGAAATTATTTCTTGGTTCCAGCCCAATTTCAGATTCCTGCCTGCAGTCCATTTCCTTGTCCTTGGCCTATGTCAGATTCCTTCCAAGCAGCCCATTTCCTTGTCCTTGGCCAATGACAGATTTCTGCCAGGCAGCCCTCAAAACTCTCCACATCTCCCTCTTTTTATTGTACAAACCATACTGAGATTGTCTTAGATCATTCTGACAAGAAAACCTTTCTTACCCATCATGAAGTATATATTATCATAAGCAATGTATTTCTGTCTTAGGTAGGTAAGGCTCTGTACAGAATCTTACCTGTCCTTGGCTTGCCAGCCTGTTAAATTAATAACTTTGTCTAGGGGACCACTATCAGTTTGAAGTCATGTATTTTGGCTGCAAGCCTGTTTATGTAGTTAGAGACAAGCTTTAACATGATGAGCAGGAATAAAAGTATTCCCAGGACAAGAAGGGCTAGCCTGATCAAGCTATACATGCCATATCTGAGGTTTGACTAAAATGGAAATATTGACGTCAGACCATAGATAATTTTATCAGCATTACCTGCAGCATCAAAGCTCAACAGAGCAGCATTTTTCAAATTCATAATCTCACTATGCAAATTTAACACACCCAGAGAGGTGTTAGGATTATGCCAAATACTGTACAGGTGTCTTTAAACATTTTTCTAATTATAATGACAATTTTAATGACATTATAATTGTCATACTGACAATTTCAGAAGTAACACTACTCCAATGATATTTGTCATGACACTTGGGATGGCTCCTAACTCATGAACCCTGAACCTCCTTCAGATAATTTGAATAGGTTATAGAGCACCAATCCTTTGTTCCAGATACCTAGATAAATCCTTTTGTATGCTCACTACATTAGTAACATTTTTTGATAGATTGTTAACAAAAATAGCTATCTTAACTCCTTGTGTCAATGCTATTGCAAAAGCAGTGGTGCTAGCAATAAATGAAATGAAAGCTGTTATACCAGTATTAATCAAGCCTACTAGTCTCTTGCTTCTGTTTAAAGCCTAACTCACTTCTTTCACCACTTTGAAGCTTTTTTCAGAGAATCAAGGTTTTCTAATACTCAAGGCAGTAAGACAAAAGATGGTTGATAAACCCCTATCACAGACATGCCAGGTTTCAACACACTAACACAACTGGAAATTATATAGTCAATGCAATTTACAATAAATACCGTAGAAGAGACAAAAACAATTTTAGCCTGACATTAAAAGAGCCTTAAAACATGTACTAACACTTGTTTGAAATCCAGATCCTGTCCCAACTTTCTCTTGTTATCATAACATCATAGTGAACTACAGCTAACTTCCAAATATGTCTCTGAAAATGTCCAGACTTCCAAGTGTAGACTGTTATTTCCCATATTGAGTTATTTCTAGACCAGTACATAATTGAATCCAAATAGCTGGTCACCTTTAAGAAAAATACAAGAGACATTATAATTTCTCTTTTTGATTCTTTGTCCCAGAAGGTCTAAAAACTTGAAGCAAGGCAGTGTGTCCCATCTGGGATGTAGGCAAGCAAAACTGGGTCAGGAACATATGTCCAACACAGGTCCCAGTCACCCTGGTCAGGATACTCAGCAAGCTCACAGGTTGGCATCATTCTTTGTCTCAGCAACAGCATGTCTCACCAATCTTTTTAAAGTTCCATGGGCCTCTTCGACAATATCTTGTCCTTGAGAATTATATAGAATCCCCATAATAGATTGATAAAAAATAGTCTCGACTGATAGACTAAAATTGCCAGCTTCATTATGTATTTTTATTGGATATTTTATTTATTTATCTTTCAATGTTATTCTTTTTCCCATCCCCCCCAAATCTTTTATCTCCTCCCCATCCTCCTACTTCTATGAGGGTGTACCCCTAACTATTCACCCATTCCTGCCTCCCTGCTCTCAAATTCCTTAACATTAGGGCATCCAAACTTTCAGGGACCAAGGCCCTCCTCTTCCACTGTTGTCTGACAAGGCCATCCTCAACTACCTATAGAGGTGGAGCCATAAGTCCCTCCCCTTGTGTTCCCAGGCTGTATGTTTAGACACTGGGAGCTCTGGTTGAGTATTTTGATACTCCTAAGAAGGACCAAAGCACCCACACTTTAGTCCTTTTTCTTCTTCTTGAACTTCATGTGATCTCTGAATTGTATATTAGGTATTGTGAGCTTTTGGACTAATATCCACTTAACATTGAGTGCTTACCATGTATGTTCTTTTGTAGTTAGGTTACTTCACTCAGGATGATATTTTCCAGTTCCATCCAATTGCCTAAGAATTTTATGAACTCATTATTTTTAATAGCTGAGTAATACTCCATTGTGTAAATGTACCATATTTTCTGTATCCATTCCTGTGTTGAAGGACATCTGGGTTCTTTACAGCTTCTGGCTATTATAAATAAGGGTGCTATGGATGTGCTAGAGCATGTGTCCCTGTTGTATGTTGGAGCATCTTTTGGGTATATGCCCAGGAGTGGTATAGCTGGTTCTGCAGGTAAAGAAGCTATGTTCAGTTTTCTGAGGAACCACCAGACTGATTTCCATAGTGGTTGTACCAGCTTACAATCCCACCAACAATGGAAGAGTGTTCCTCTTTCTCCACATCCTCACCAGTATCTGCTGTCACCTGAGTTTTTGAACTAAGCCATTCTGACTGGTGTGAGGTTGGATCTCAGGATTGTTTTGATTTGCATTTCCCTGATGACTAAGGATGCTGAACACTTCTTTAGGTACTTTGCAGCCATTCAATTTTACTCAGTTGAGTATTCTTTGTTTAGCTCTGTACCCCGTTTTTAATATGGTTATTTGATTTTCTAGGGTCTAATTTCTTCAATTCTTCCTAATACCTGAAATATTACCCCTCTATCAGATGTATGAGTGGTAATATTTTCCCAATCTGTTGGTTGCTGCTTTGTCCTACTGACAGTGTCCTTTGGCTTACAGAAGCTTTGCAATTTTATGAGGTTCTATTTGTCAATTCTTGATCTTAGAGAATAAGCCATTGTTGTTTTGTTCAGGAACTTTTCCCCTATTCCCACATATACGAGGTATTCCCCCATTTTCTCTTCTATTAGTTTCAGTGTATTTGGTTTTATGTGAATGTCCTTGATCCATTTGGACTTGGTCTTTGTACAAGGAGATGAGCATGGATTAATTTGCATTCTTCTACATGCTGACCTCCAGTTGAACCAGCACCATTTGTTGAAAATGCTGTCTTTTTTCCATTGGACAGTTTTAGCTCCTTTGTCAAAGATCAACTGACCATAGGATGGGGGTTGGTTTCTGGGTCTTCTTTTCTATTCCATTGATCTTCCTGCCTGTCTCTGTTTTAATATCATGCAGTTTTTATCATTATTATTTATAGTATAGCTTGAAGTCAGGAATGGTGATTCCCCCAGAAGTTCTTTTATTGTTGAGAATAGTTTTGGCTATCCTGCTTTTTTTTCCTTTTTGTTATTCCAAATGAATTTGAGAATTGCTCTTTCTATTTCTGTGAAGAATTGAGTTGGAATTTTGATGGGGATTGCATTAAGTCTGTAGATTTCTCTTTTCAAGATAGCCATTTTTACTATATTAATCCTTCCAATCCTTGATCATGGGAGATCTTTCCATATTCTGAGATCTGCTTCGAATTCTTTCTTCAGGGATTTGAAGTTTTGGTCATACAGATCTTTTGCTTGGTTGGTTATATTCACACCAAGGTATTTTATATTATTTGTGACTATTGTGAAGGGTGTCATTTTCATAATTTCTTTCTTAGCCTGTAGAAAATCTTTTGAGTAGAGGAAGGCTACTGATTTGTTTGAGTTAATTTTATATCCAGTCACTTTTTTAAGTGAGGAGAATTTTAATGACTGCTGCTGTTGTTTTAGGGGTTATGAGACTGTTTAGATAATTTATCTGGGCCTGATTTAACATTGGTAACTGGTATTTGTCTAGAAAATTATCCATTGTATTCAGATTGTCTAGTTTTGTTTTGTATAGGCTTTTATAGTAGGATCTGATGATTTTTTTTAATTTCCTCAGTTTCTGTTGTTATGGTACCCTTATCAGTTCTGAATTATTAATTTGGATACTGTCTCTTTGCTCTCTGATTAGTCTGGCTAAGAGTTTATCTATATTGTTGATTTTCTCAATGAACAAGCTGCTGGTTTTATTGATTCTTTGTATAGTTCTTTTTATTTATACTTGGTTGATTTCTGCCCTGAGTTTGATTGTTTCCTGTCATCTACTCCTCATTGGTGGTTTTGTTTCTTTTTGTTTTAGAGCTTTCAGGTATGTGTCAGTCTACTAGTGTATGCTCTCTCCAGTTTCTGTTTGTAAGCACTAAGAGCTATGAGTTTTACACAAAACCGTCCAGGATCTAAAAATGGAAGTAGAAACAATAAAGCAGTACTGAGAGGAAAAATCATAGCTCTAAGTGCCCACAAAAAGAAAATGGAAAGAGCATACATTAACAACTTGACAGCACACCTGAAAGTGTTAGAACAAAAAGAAGCTAATATGCCCAAGAGGAGTAGACAACAGGAAATAATCAAGCTCAGGGCGGAAATCAACCAAGTTGAAACAAAAAGAACTATACAAAATATCAACAAAACCAGGAGCTGGTTCTTTGAGAAAATCAACAAGATAGACAAACCCTTAGCCAAACTAACCAAAGGGCACAGACAGCACTCAAATCAATAAAACCAGAACTGAAAATGGAGAGATAACTACAGAAACAGAGGAAATTAAAAAAATTGTTAGATCCTACTACAAAGGCCTATACTCAACAAAATTGGAAAATCTGGATGAAATGGACAATTTTCTAGATAGATACCAAGTACCAAAGTTAAACGAGGAGCAGATAAACCATCTAAACAGTCACATAACCCCTAAAGAAATAGAAGCAGTCATTAAAAATCTCCCCACCAAAAAAAGTCCAGGGCCAGACGGCTTTAGTACAGAATTCTATCAGACCTTCCAGGAAGATCTAATACCAATTCTCTTCAAACTATTCCACAGAATAAAAACAGAAGGAACAATACCCAATTCATTCTATGAAGCTATAATCACACTCATACCTAAGCCTCACAAAGACCCAACAAAGAAAGAGAACTACAGACCAATTTCTCTTATGAATATTGCAAAAACACTCAATAAAATTCTTGCAAACCGAATCCAAGAACACATCAAAACAATCATCCATCATGATCAAGTAGGCTTTATCCCAGGAATGCAGGGTTAGTTGAATATTCGGAAATCCATCAATGTAATCCACTACATAAATAAACTCAAAGAAAAAAAAAACCAACATGATCATCTCATTAGATTCTGAGGAAGCATTTGACAAAATTCAACATCCCTTCATGCTAAAGGCTTGGAAAGATCAGGAATTCAAGGTCCATACCTAGACATAGTAAAAGCAATATACAGCAAGCCAGTAGCCAACATCAAACTAAATGGAGAGAAACTTGAAGCAATCCCACTAAGATCAGGGATTAGAAAAGGCTGCCCACTGTCAGCATACCTATTCAGTATAGTACTAGAAGTCCTAGCTAGAGCGATTAGACAACAAAAGGAAGTCAAAGGGATACAAATATAAAAGGAAGAAGTCAAAATTTCACTATTTGCAGCCGATATGATAGTATACTTAAGTGACCCAAAAATTTCCATCAGAGAACTCCTAAACCTGATAAACAACTTCAGTAAAGTGGCTGGATATAAAATCAACTCAAACAAATCAGTAGCCTTCCTATACTCAAAAGATAAACAGGCTGAGAAAGAAATTAGGGAAATGACACCCTTCACAATAGTTACAAACAATATAAAATATCTTGGAGTGAACCTAACCAAGCAAGTGAAAGATCTGTATGACAAGAACTTCAAGTCTCTGAAGAAAGAAATAGAAGAAGACCTCAGAAGATGGAAAGATCTCCCATGCTCCTGGATTGACAGGATTAATTTAGTAAAAATGGTCATATTGCCAAAAGCAATCTATAGATTCAATGCAATCCTCATAAAAATTCCAAATCAATTCTTCATAGAGATAGAAAGAGCAATTTGCAAATTTATTTGGAACAACAAAAAACCCAGGATAGTGAGAACTATTCTCAACAACAAAAGAACTTCGGGGGGAATCACCATCCCTGACCTCAAACTGTACTACAGGGCAATAGTAATAAAAACTGCATGGTATTGGTACAGATACAGGCAGGAAGATCAATGGAATAGAATTGAAGACACAGAAATGAGCCCACATACCTATGGTCACTTGATCTTTGACAAAGGAGCTAAAACCATCCAGTGGAAAAAGGACAACATTTTCAGCATATGGTGCTGGTTCAACTGGAGGTCAACATGTAGAAGGATGCAAATTGATCCATTCATATCTCCTTGTACAAAGCTCAAATACAAGTGGATAAAAGACCTTCACTTAAAACCAGATACACTGAAACTAATAGAAGAGAAGGTGGAGAAGACCCTCGAATACCTAGGCACAGGGGAAAAGTTCCTGAACAGAACACCAATGGCTTATGCCCTAAGATCAAGAATTGACAAATGGGACCTCATAAAATTGCAAAGCTTCTGTAAGGCAAAGGACACTGTCAATAAGAGTGAGGTGGCATGGAGGCAGAAGTTCATGTGTCTCCACCAGTCAAAGATAGTTTACATATCTAGGTTGGGTATTGGGTTACACTTCTGATTGAGCATTAGCATACTTACAAAGCCTTTGATTAACATTTAAAAAAATTGTATAAAAGCAAAATGGAAAAGGGGGCACGGGATAGGGGTTTTCTAGAGAGGGGAAATGGGGAAAGGGGATTGCATCTGAAATGTAAATAAAATATCCAAAAAAAAAAGAAAGAAAACATAAATTCTTGTGATAATAGAAAAAAAACAATGTAAACAGTCCATTTTTTTCTAAAATCAACACCACGCACATTACTTTAATGTTACAAAGTCTGACTGCCAGTTCTTTTATATGAATGCATGATAGTACAGCTTTTCATATCTCATTAAACAGACAATGTTTTAAATCCTATCTTTATACATCTGGTTTCTGAATAACTCCAACCCTGAGTTACCAGTTTGAAGCTAACTTTCTGTTACCAAAATTGCAAATTTTTAATCATACCCAATAACTTATAGGCCAATAATCTATAACCAAGACATGCAGAACATATTTATACTTTTAAAATCAGTGAGAAATAAAAATCAAGTGACTACACATCTTATATATTTAGACTAAACAAAATTTTCTTACTTTTTCTAGCTGTAATTTCAACAATCAGTTCCTGAAAAGGCTTCTTCAGCTCAGCTCGATTCCTAGCTACAGGTGTATGGTAACTTATCAGCTTCTTCTCTGCACATTAAAACTGCCTTTAAAACAAAGTTAAACTAGATCAAGGGGTGGATACCTAGCAGTTTTAACCATTTTTTCTTTTGAACATGAAACATAGAACACCATTCATTCAAACAATGAAACAAAAACAGAAAATTGACACACATGTACAGATTGTCATGCCAAGGACAGACAATAGACAGAGAAAGCAGAACTAAGTATTTCTCCAGTAGAGCCAGAGAGAAAGCAGGATGTCTCCTGATTTTTTTCTGTTGCTAGGAGAACTCTGAAATAGCCTTTTCCTTCTTTTTTGCTGATGCAGCCCAGAGACAGGACAACTGCTTTTCTTATACCCTTTCTCTCTCTCATATTCAATGTCTACCTCTTTATCTCTTTCTTTGGGAGGTGTAGTGGTGGCTATTAATAGTTACTCCTCAGTGACGTGCTTTATTAATTCCCCAATTTCTTCCAACCCTTCTCCTCTTGCCTGAGTCAGCTCTTAGGCTGTGGACAAATGCCTGTTTAGAATTCTCCTGTCCTATGTTTCGCTGTCATTCCATAGGTGAAGTCGTTGTCAGGTCAACACCTATTCAGCCTAGATCATATCCCCTTAAACACACTTCCTGCAAACACAGCCTCCAGAACATAACTAGCGCTAGCATCAGTGCTGTTCATTGCTTACCAAGTCTAGGATACTCTTCTTCTTCCATTTTCTGTGGAGCTCCACCTAAGACAACTTTTCTCAGCAGGTCCCCCATTTTCAGGCCCTTCATTCAGGGTGCCACCTGTAGCCCCATGTGGCCAAGGACAAACTTGGTTCACCTAAAAGGGGGGCTGGAAATAAAACAGAGGTGCCAGAGAGGTAAGAAAAGCATGAAGCCAAGACAAAGTTTTCTGGTAAAGGCTCGAAGTTTAATATTCAGCTCTTCAAATTTAAAGGGAAAGCCCCATTGAACCCACTCTTGTTTCAGCCAGAGATGTTGCATGGCAAGCTCAGCAGGCAGTCTTTTCTTCTAAGTTCCTGTAGGAGGTTGTACATGCAGCCAAGATGGGTAACTCTACCTAGGTTCTACTATTAGGTCTATTGTCATAAACAAGGTCGTTCAGGCCTGGTCAAGGCTGGAGTAGGGCTTATGACATGGTAGAAAAAGTCACTGATTTCCTATGAATATAAGTTTTCTCATTTGTGTATATTGTGTTTTCTCTTTTATGTACAAGTACTGCTCTAAGAGACTTCTGGAAACTTTCCAAACATCTCAAGTTGAAGATTCTGTAGATATTCCATGGGAAATATTTGGCATTAGTATGCAGTGGAATTTTACAGCTTTCAAAATCTACAGGAAGGATATAGTTCAATCAGAAATTTGGTAAGTCAAGTAACTTATCAGGACTGCATTAAATGCTTGGTTTTCTACTGGGCTGGGACATATGTTTAACTATATTGGATATCTTTCTAGTATAAATACATGTTAGTATAAATTTTCTTTGGGTAAGACAAAGGTATTTATTAACTCAATTTTAAAAATTTAGAGTACAAGGATTATTTTATATAGATTTCACAAACAAAAACTTTAGAAGGGGTATAATGTCTGCTTTAAATAACTTGGAGAGGCAAATTCCCTTTCTTCAAAACTACTTTTTTTATTGTATATATTTATTTTGATGGCTGTTGATTTATTTTCTAAATAAGCAGATACAAAGTAAGAGAAAAATAATAAAATTTTCTCTGAAATTACTCTGGCTAATTATTTTAATTAGTTGTAGCAATAGCATTTAGGTTATCTCAATGAGAAAGAACAAAATCCGTTTGATCACTTATTTAAATTACTATTTAAATTATTTTTATTTTGAACAATTTTACATTCTTAATGGAACTGCTTCAATTTTTACTTGAAATTTATAATATTTGACTATTTCATAAGTTGTACTCCCAGCCTCGGCCTCTACATCACAATGACCTGCATTTGACTTACTTCTAAACATTCTATTCTTACATTTGAAATCTTCCCAACACTAGGCTACTATTCTCATATTTTGCCTACAGAAATGCTTACAATTGAATCGGTCATGAAATAAAATGTTCATATTGCTATAAAACTGAGAACCTACCTAGAGTATGTGAAAAAAATCGCAAGAAGAAACTGAATAATAGATTAAATGTGCAATGATATGTAGGGGTTTTTATTGAACTTAAAACCTGCTCTATGAACTGGAAACCGTACCTCACTCTATAAATTAAGCCAAGAACTGGAGTCTAGATATATTATGGCACCTAGGAGAAGATTTTCTTCCAATGTTCTGCTAAACTGAAAAAAGGAATGAAATGGGTCCCAGTGAAATATTGTTATACTGATTGATCAACCCTCATCAGAGATGTTACTTCATGAAGTACATATAGCATTTACAAACCCAAACAACTGGTCAACATGAAAAGACTTCACAGTGCTCATCCCTAAATGTGGTGTCTATGTCATGACTCTGTCGCTTCAAGGTTCAGATAGCTATACATACAAGGAACAAGAAAGACTATAAAAACCTATCTATCTTAGATACATTATAAATGTAGCATATGCTAATCTTTTTGTTTTGGAGAAATGTTTTACCAGTACTTATACACTAATATAAGAACTATGAAAAACAGAAAAATTAAACATTCAAAGAGACAAAGACCTAGATACTTTACATAATAATGTAAAAATATTGTATGAATATTCTCAGGGATAACACACTTTAATCATATTCCTCTAAAATAGAACTTCAACATTTTAAACAATTTAAGTCTGCTCATTAAAAAGCAAGTTGCTCATTCATCTATTTATTAAATCACTAAATATTTATTGAGTTTCTACATATTGCCAGGCAATATGCAATGCTTGAGAGCTCATAATTGTGAAAGATATATCCACTCTGTCTCCAACCTAATGAGAAAGAGAAAATATTTATTAATCACATACATATTTTTAATTTATACTGATAAAGGTTGTTGTCTGTTGAATAGTGATTCTATTTTGGGGTGGGATTCAGAAAGGATGTGTGAGATGAAAGGTAACACAACAAAGGTGAGCTGAAGGATAAAACCAAAGCTTTTTTTTTTATGTGAAAGGGCATAGTCACTGAAGGGCATGAATATGGGTTTGTCATATAGCAGAAGGCAAAGAGATGGGATGAGCTCCAGTCATAATGAATAGTTGGGCATGATTGTGGAAATGTAAGAGAATTGTTCAAGTTTGGGCCTTCAGACCAGAAAACATAGAATATTTTTGTTTGAGTTAACTAATTAATTAATTAATTGGAGAAATTTTGTTACTAAGGAGTGCAGGCTAGATTGGAGCATGTGACATATCTGTATCAGTTTCCTGAGTGTTGGGATCACGCAGGCATACCACCAAGCTTATATAAATTGGAGACATGGCCCTAGAGGCCACCATTGATCTGCTTTAATATATTAGCTTCCTATAAGAGCTCATCCTATTTTAAGTCATCTTCTCTGAGACATTGTTAGTCTCTTTGCCTCAAAATTACAAAGGGTTAAAGTAGTCCTTTAAGATGTACCTGGTCATAGTTTGTCATAGATTATCATCTTCCTCTTCATCTGCTACCGATTGTAAATGACCATCTTCTCACTGAGAAACTGAGCTTGTTTTAATGGTTTGTCTCATACAGTTATTATTTGTTAGGGAACCTGGAGTGGGCTCAAGATACTCCAAGACCCAATTCTCAGCCCAGGGTAGATTTACTTGCCCTAGAGGGACAAAGGATAAGAATAAAAGAAAAGAAGATAGAGGAAAAAGGACATAGAGAAGGGAACACTGGAGATGGGTAGAAGGGAGTAGAGAAAAGGTGAAAGGATATATGTCCCAGGAAGAAGAGAAAGTGTCAGGAAACCCTGCTGTTAAGATGGAAGTCTGACATTACAGAAAAGCCATAAGGTCAGTGCAATCAGCTCACCTTTTTTGTCAGCAGGGATTTTTCTTCTCTTCTAGAGTCAGGAATTCCTGATCCTACACCACACTGACTACCTGAATAACATTATGTAGTCCTACACTTGAGATTCCTGGAATAACTCCCAATGGAATACACCCTAATAAGGTGTCTCAGTACTTTAGCTTTCAGCCAATGACCTCTGCCTATTCTGGATATTCTCATCCCCCTCCCCCAAACTATATAACCTTTTTGACCCCAAATAAAGCATATGCATGCAAACTGTTTCATGGAATACCATCTGAGAGAGTAGTTTCATCAAACGTTGTCTAAAAGAGCTGCAACATTAAAGAGTTGTAACACTGAGATCTCCACAGGGTATATCCTCCCATCCTCTCTGTGACATGCACTGCCTGACCAGTATCCATTCTGGACTTTTGTTCATCCTTTCCCACCTCATATGTACTGGAGTTCAGACACACCAAGGAAAGACTTGGACCACAGAATTCAATTCCACTGTATCATTCTCCATTAGGTGTGCAGCTAAGCCTGCACACTACAGAAAAAGAGGTTCAAAACAAAACAAAACAAAGCAAAACAAAATAAAACAAAACAGAATCTTGGTGAGAAATAAAGATACCCCAAGAACAATGTCTCAGCCCAAGGAAGATTTACTTACAACAGAGGGACAGGGGGCAGGGTAAGGGACAAAAATGTAGAGGAAAAAGTAGAGCAGAAAAAAACAAGGGAGATGGGGAGAGGGCAAGGAAGATAGGGAAGGAGTATTTTTTCCACAAGGGGCATAAAAGACTGCATCTGGATAAGGAGGAGATAGACATGGCCCATAGGAAAATGGGGGTTTACAAAGGTAGAGGAGAAACTTGGTGTTAGGATGAGATGTTTAATTTTAATTGGGCATGTTAATGAGGTGAGTCAAAGTGGGCTTTTGATTGCTAGACTTGAATACTTTGATAGCTGGACCTTGGTAGTTCACCTCAGAAGGAAAGAATTGGTCAAATAAGGGAATGGACCTTGGGGCTAGCTTTAGGAATGTAATATAATGGTTTTTAGTGAGGCAGAGGGAGTCAGGGAGAAGGGCAAGGCCTACCAGAAACATGTTTCCTAGGACAGGGCTGTCTAGAAACCCTTGATTATTCCCATTTCCCTGAGGGATATGAGCTTGTCATCCTCATATATTCGGTATGACTGAAATATATTTTTTTTTGTTTTAAGATTGGGCAGACAAGTAAACATAAACATCCAGGATGAAGTATAAAGCATAGAAGAAGGACATGTTAACTATTGGTGAATCTGTCCATGGAATCAAGATCTATTATTCTTATAATTTTTATCTAAGACAAAAATTATTTGAGAGAGAGAGAGAGAGAGAGAGAGAGAGACAGAGAGACAGAGAGAGAGAGACAGAGACAGAGACAGAGACAGAGGTTTATCTATGCCTTGTGGCACACTCTTTAATATTTACAATTATGCTGTAACCATAGCTGCTTTGATGATCATTTCCACTAACTAAAGCTGCATGAGCTGCCAGTGATTTCTGTTATGAGTTGACTTTGCCTATTATGTAAATGACTGGGTGGGAAACAACATATGCCAAGGAGAACACACATAGCTTTTGCAAAGCAACGACCTCTGGATTATCTTCCAAGAAGGCATAGTCCATAATGTCTATAACACTAGAAGATTCACATAAGCAGGAAAATTCAAACCTATTGCATATCATAATTTGAATATCATCATTCTAGTCTCAGACTCCCTCTGTTTTTCATCCTGCCATTGTAGTAAATAGAAGAGAGTTGAAAATTGAAAAACTTCTACATTTACATTATAATCCTAACCCTCATTATTTACACTATTCTGGCTGCATGAAATGTGAATTTCCATATATTCTGCAACAAATAATTAAAACTCTCATACTTTTTTAATTACAGATTCATTCCTATTAGTTTTTATTCATTTTATTCTTCAATGCTCAAACACAGAAGCACTTTTATTAGCAATGACAGAGTAATCTAATCACAAGAAAATAAAAGCCCGAAATAAATGGTATTTTGGGTAGCATAAATGAATACCAAACAAGGAAAGACACCCCAATGTGTGTCTCATAACTGTTGAGTGTGAAATCAGCTTACTAGCAAGAAAGACAAAAAAATTTACACAATAATGTGACTGCAAACCACACAGAAGAAAGGTAATGAAAAGTCAGATCCCATAAGCACAAAGGGGCACCATCTGAGTACTACTAGGGCCTAGTGCTCTTGTTATTATCAATACTGCCTAATACTGTTTAATCTTAAAATAAATAAGTCAAAGCTCATATTCTTAGTAATGGTCGTTAAGTATTCTGATTAAGAAGCCCAAACTCATTTGCCCTCAGAGCTCTGATTTAAGAATCAACTATGTATAATGTTTATATATTCCCTTGACGTCTTCAATGGAGTTGAATAAGCTGTTAGCATATTCTGAAAATGAAAATAGCAGGGGCACAAAGGAGTCAGATGCTTTTATATATACACACAAGTAAAAGTAAGCACAATTTCAGTATCACAAGATGGTGACTTATGGTTACTATTTCAGAGATTGAGTTTTTCTGGCCACTTATTTAAATAAACACACTATATTCTAGTAAGAATTTTTTACTTTTCCTAACAGAAAAATAATAAATAATCCTAACCAAATACTTGGAATGCTCAGAAGATTTCATAATGAACGTTTCAGGGCATGCTAAAACATAATTTAAGGTGAGACTTAAAAGGAATGCGTATCTTTTCACTAGTCAAAACAGGAAGAACATTCTATTTAATTCCTGAGAAGCCTTAGATAACATATCTAACACACAGGCATCTCCAGTTTCATAATTTGTGCAAAACTGTTTGGTGCAAGTAGGCTCAACCAGATTTGGCAATTTGAGGAACTTCCCATTTGAAGTACAAGAAATCATTTTCTGACAATGGCAATGGAGGAGGGAGCTTTGGTCTTGCTCTGTTAGCGTCATTATGATCCTAATGTCAAGGGCTCTGGATTAAAATCTGCCTGCAAGAATTACATGTTAATACCCAGCTCTTATGCCTCCTTTTGCCTTCTTCTGCTTCTTTTTGTGTTGTTGTTGTTACCAATGTATGTTTCTGCTGTCTTGAGGATACAATAGTACTTTGGGTCAGTTATTGTTCTGACACTGCCAAGTCTTGGAGAGTTGGGCAAACTGTTTGTACATTTTCTGGTGTCCAATTCAGAAAAAGTTCCTGTAGTTGCTCCCTATGTTACTTTCCAGTCTGGTTCATCTTTATACCCTTCTTTTTTTTCCCTAGGTAGTAAGAATGCTCTTGTGTAGGTTGCCATCATTCTCCACCTAGTTACTTTGGGATCATAATTCTAAGGCAGTTTTTCTTGTTGCTGTTGTTTTTGTTGTTGTCCTCCTTCTCCTCCTTCTCCTTCTCCTTCTCCTTCTCCTTCTCCTTCTCCTTCTCCTTCTCCTTCTCCTTTTCCTTCTCCTTCTCCTTCTCCTTCTCCTTCTCTTCCTCTTCTTCTTCCTCTTCCTCTTCCTCTTCCCCCTCCTCCTCCTTCTTTCTCCTCATTCTTCTAATTTCCTTGTCATTGCTCTTTAGGTTGATTTTCTTCAGTAAATTTCTCACCCCTCTTTGATATGCATATAGAAAATGATAATTTTCAAGAGTCTCAATATCTACTTTTAAAAGCATATTATGTTCTGAGGCCAACAGTTTTGGTAAACTGCTTTCACTGGGTTCTGCAAGCAGAAATAATTGGGAACAGGGAATAAATGTCTTTGGATTTTGTTTCCATAGTTGTTGTAGTTTAGTAAGTGCTTCCAATTTCTTTGTATATTTAAGCTTAAACTTTTAAATTTCTCTCATCAAAGACAAATTATCAAGAAGTTAGGGTTTGGTAGCTTTGGTACCATTGGATGATTTGTGGAAGACCTCAGAGAAACTATCAATATCTCCCTTGTGGCTACATATGCTCAATAACATAGATATTGTGTTTGGTTTATGCCTTACCTCTTCCTCCTCCACTCTTCTCAATATTAGACAGGTTTAAAAATATTATCTTGAGAAAATTTAAATTGTAGCATTTTAAACTTGATTTCAGCTTTATTTTCTGGATGTTTTTCAGAAAATTCCTGAAGCAGCTCTATTGTTTTTGAGAGTTGCCTTTTATGACACAGCTGAGGAGCTTGTATTAACATAGGCAGGAGATGCTCAGGACATTGGGAATGCCAGTTGGCAGATATTTTGTGATATTGTTCTATCTAGTTTGTATAGATAGCAAGCAACCTTTATTAAATTTCTCAGATTGCAAGTGTTTCTTTGAAAGCTTAAATGTTACTCCTGCATTGGTTAATTTTACTTTTTTCTTCCAGTTAAAGACATGTTGGTCCTTATTAATGATAATGATGCTGTTTGCAATTAAGGCCAGTAGTGTCACATTTGTTGGCTTTAATTTGCAAGGTTGAAGAGCCTCCTCTGTTTGTCCCTGATACTACAGGACATACCTATTTGACCATGAATGATTGACAGTTTTCTCTCCCTCTTTACTTTTAGAGTTCAGCTTTTGTGCCAGAAATAGCTAGTTCTCATTTTTAATGCCAAGTTTCCCTAGAAGCTTCATAGTTACTGTGGGTAGTAGCTTCTACTAGACAGCATAAGATTATTATACTCTCTTTTTTATTCTATTTTGTTACTTATAAAACTGTGAGCCTGGGTAAAAAGGTTAAAAAAGAAAAAGAATTGTAGCATGCTTTTCAAAGACAAAAGCAGTACTCCACTGTTTTCATAATTAAAGAACAGAATTCATTTTCCAAATACTTCAGCATGATGGTCACTAACTAATGTGTAAGGACAATATGGAGATTTGATTTAACTGAAGACCTAAATTTGTGAATGAATTGGTGTGTGATATAAGTGTAAAGTAAAATAAATATGGGATCATAAAAGCTTAGTAAGAAAATTATAACATTCCCCATGTTGAAGTTTAAGCATATTTGATAAACAAAGTTTATGTTTGAAACAACTTTTCCTATTGATTTTATTTTATTTTTTGTAGCTACTAGGAAATTTTAACATGCATGACTAATATCGGTAACTGCATGCCTGTAAGTTTCACAGTCTGTCTTCCATTTCTATCTACTTCTGTTTACATCTTTGTCATATTTCTACCCCTGAATGATTAAGAAAATATTTGAAGGCAGGTGATTATTATACATAAATCAACACTATACTACTAATAAAATGGAAAAAAACACTAGTCAACATCTGAAAGAACAAAATGCCAAATGGTTAAAATACTTTAATTACAATAATGGTAAATTAAGGTTAAGTGCTGAAGTCTAAGAAGGTACCATATCACTTAAATTAATAGTTTGATATTAGTTGTTATATCATTATTTTATATTGAGATGAGGTTTTGGTGATATCTCGTAATCACCATTTACAGAATGTAATAATGGCTGAAGTATAGTTTTAAGGGATCCAGTATTTTATTCATGCTCCAAAGACAGTCATAATGGCTTAAAAACACAGTGCACAGCCTTGAATTTTGTCAAAATGCTTTCTCTACATTTTACATCTTACAAAGGTTCTTTAGCTTTTGTGCCAGGGAAATGTTAGTGATCCCGAAAAAAGACAGGAGCCAATCTGATGTAACTCACAGCAGGGTCTTTATTCTGTTTGAGTTAAATTCTCTAAAATGTAGTCTGAACTTGAAAGATTTGGCATCTCAAGTTCTAGAATCCCACATTTCTCATCTTTAAAGTAGAAATTATAGGAATCCCAATGTGTAGGAAGACATGAACACTGATGAGACAGTGCATATAAATAACTTGGACCAATATCTGTCAAATAGGAAGAAGCTAGTACATAGTGACTGTACCTACTGCTATTCTACTTTCAGTATTAGGTTTCAGCTGCCATGAAAACTGGAACATAAGAGTGAGTTTCTCAGTAGCAGATAGTGCCCTATTCCTTCTACCTAGCTAGAATGAATTTGCTTCCTACATAAAAAGCAAGGAAGAAGACAGCAGAGCACATAGGCTGTTATGGGTTGGGTTGCCCACATGTAACTGTTATAGTGCTGAGCACAATGGTACAAGCACAACAAACTCTGGATGTGCTTCAGAGGGGTTCTCACTTCTCTATTCCTTCAGAAAACAGTCTCCAGAAACTTCAATTAGGCACATCTGACCTGAGTGTGGGAAGAAAATTCCTCCTGATGATTCAGTAAAGCAAAGAACTGTGGTGTAATATGGAAAGGCAACAGATGGGAAGACATGTTTATCTAGGGATAAGGAATACTTTCTATGAGGAACTGAAAGACAGAACACAAAGTCTATAATAATCTAAAGGGAAGATCAGTAAAGATGAGCAATGTACTCTTTTTTTATTGATAGACAAATAACAAAGCATAAAATAGAAACTTCAGTAGCATTTAAGAATTTTAGCATTTGATGTCACTACATACTGTAGGAAATAAATACAGTTATATTGTGTCCATAAATTATGAATTATGGAACACTTTTCAAGGAGAAATTTAATAATATCTGTGAAACTGTAAAATATACAAATTTAGATTTAAGCAACCTCTTTAGATTTTCTTTTTTTTTTTTTTTTTTTTTTTTTTTTTTTTTTTTTTTTTTTTTTTGCATACAAAGAATTGGGTTCTAAAGGACCTGAAGGTATCCGACATAGAGAGTCAATACAATTACCATTTGGCTGATGTCACAGATGCATGCTGAAAGCTACAATAGTGCCTGCAATGGGACAAGTCTGTGGTGGGAAGATGGGGTAAGAAAGCTAAAGCAGTAGCCCATCTGCATCATGACTTCATTTGTTTAGTTCAATTTCAAGAAAGCAAACACTAAGCACAAAGGTCATTCTGATTTTGAAATTTTCCTTATTAGTCAGTAAAGTGCTTGCCACACAAAAATAAGGATGGCTCATACGTTTAATAACTTGAATGCATTTAACAAAGCTGTGGTAAATACTTGTAAGTAAAACTGGAAAGATGGAGAAAGGCATATTTGTCGGCTTGCTGGGTAATCAGTCTAGAAATATTAGGAGTCTCAAGCTAATGAGAGCCCATAGATCTCCCATGAAACAATACCTGATAATGTTCTCTTGTCTCCATACAGACATGTACAACCCTAAACCTAAACATGTACTTATGTACGTACACGTACACAAAACATGAATTAATAAAGCCTAAAGTCACTCTGGATATGCCTAGACAATACATTGGGGGTGTGATTGAAAAGAACAAGTGGGCCGGGTGGTGGTGGTGCACGCCTTTAATCCCAGCACTTGGGAGGCAGAGGCAGGTGGATTTCTGAGTTCGAGGCCAGCCTGGTCTACAGAGTGAGTTCCAGGACAGCCAGGGCTATATAGAGAAACCCTGTCTCAAAAAAAAACCCCAAAAAAACAAAAACCAAAAAACCAAAAAGCAAAAACAAAAACAAAAACAAACAAACAAACAAACAAAAAAAGATAAAGAAAAGAACAAGGTGTGAGTAATTCTGGAAACAAATCTGAATCTGTGTAAAGCTAAGTCAAACTGGGCTTTTTTGATGAGAGGAATTAGGCAACTACTTCAGGATAAAACAAACGAGGGAGGCTTTCACAGGATATCAAACAGACCTCATGTCAGCGACTTTTAATGTACTGAGTGTCAAGGTTATATCCCCCACTTACTCTTCTTACTTTGTGGCAACACAGACAATAGTCCATGTCTTTATTTTTGTCTTTCCACAAATAAACTTGTACATTCTCTCCCTCTCTCCTTTCTTCCTTCCTTCCCTTCTTTTTCCTCTCCATCTTTCCTTCTCTTTCCCTTTGCAAACAAGCCCTAATTAATTAACTTAGGAAGGTGGGAGATTGACAACAGGATCAGTCTATAAGTCATTTGCTAGGCCTAAAACAAAAGGAGAAAGAACAAAAGCTAGGAATATATGATACAGCAATGAGTGGTGGGGAATTGCAAAAAAGGTGAATTCTTTTTTTGATTGTTTGGTTTTTTTGTTTTGTTTTTTTGTTTTTGTTTTGTTTTGTTTTTGTTTTTTGAGACAGGGTTTCTCTGTGTAGCCCTGGCTGTCCTGGAACTCACTTGGTAGACCAGGCTGGCCTCGAACTCAGAAATCTACCTGCCTCTGCCTCCCAAGTGCTGAGGTTAAAGGCATGCGCCACCACCGCCCAGCTGAAAGGTGAATTCTTACTGGTTCTTACTCTATGAGCTTACTGGTAGTGGAATAGTCAGAGTCACTAGTAGTATGATGCTCCCAACAGCCTTCTAAATAGACAAAAAATAAAATAAAAACCTGGAACTGTTTAAAGTAGTTGGTTCAGTTTACTGACCATTTATCAATAATCAATTTTTGATCTACAAAATTTGCCTTTTTTAAAAAAGGGAGTTGATTTCAAATCAAGAAATTAATAACAATGATAAGCCTCCATAAAGAGTTTCAAAACACTCTACAACATGCATGCTGAAAATTGTGACTTTGAAGCTTGTTGTTTGCTTGTTTGTGTTTTTGTAAAACATATCATGATAAGGACATTCATGGAATGATTTGTCAGCTCAGTCAGTATTTGAGAATGTCAGAATTTAGCACAGGAACCACATAAAACAGCAACTACACAGGATAGTAATTAGGATAATTATTGCTTGCCTGTAATACTAATGGATTTATTAATTTAGTACAAATGGTGAAAAGGTGTACACTGCTAAGCTTACCTTAGATATCTGTTTGACAACAAATTCTATGAGGACAATAACAAGGGATTTTACCTGAGTTCTTAGCAGTGTCACTTCTCAACCCTGTAATCTGGTTTGATTCTTTGAATTATATATCTATATCTATATCACTCACACACACACACACACAATATATGTATAATTGTATATATGTATATATGTATAATATATGTGTGTGTGTGTGTGTGTGTGTATAATTTCATACTCAAAATACAGAAATATATATGTGTATACATACATAGTTAAACACTCAGTATCCCATTGCTCAGGTGCATTTTCAGTCCTAAGGTGAGTGACGATAAATTTATTAAATCACTCTGCATATTAAATTATTTTGTAAAATCAACAAAAGATAAGATTTTAAAGTTTTAAGACTGAAATATAAAAACATTAGGGCTTACCCAAAAATTTCCAAATTAAATATCTGATAAAGTGACTAAACTATAAAGAAGTCTGTAGATTAAATATGTGTACTGTCTAAGGTAATTACTGATGAAGAACAGATATTTGTGTTTTCTAGGCCCAGTTCCTAATTGTACCAGTGTATAGTCATTTCTTTGGCCAGTTCCCCTATCTACCTGAGTTGGCACACCACTGCCAATGGAAATGTCAGCCTGGAGGGCTCAGTACACAAAGTCTTTCCTTTGTGTCTCTTTTGTCTCAGATGCATTGACTTTGTTTTGGCTTTCTCTGTTTTCAAAACATCAGTAGTAATTAAAATTATACTCAACTGTAATTCAGCTTCATTTACCAAATAAATAGATTTTCATAGAACATAAATCAAGTTTTCTTGCACTCCCTAACTGCCCTTCTCACACAAGGTGAAAGTGTTCAATTTTTCTTTGTCTTCATAATGTCTCCTTTTATTAAATCTCAAATTGTATGTAAGTAAAGAATACAATATGGTTTTGTCACAGCATTTCACATAATGATTCTATTTTTGTCCATTCTGCCCCTCTTCAACACTATCTCCTTTCCAAATTAAAACATTAGGTATTTGTCGCTATTGATCCCTGTGTTTCTGGAGAGAATACAAATATACTGGTCACTAGTTTTGACAACCTTTAATGTCATAGCTTTTACATTATATGACAACAAGGGTGCCAAGCCAGTGAGGGATAACATTGACACATTGACTTGCTTCTAGTACTATTAATCTAATTAACTTAACATATATATATATACATATATATAGATAGATAGAGATATATATGTATATATGTGTGTGTGTGTGTGTGTGTGTGTGTATGTGTATATAGTGTGTATGTGTGTGAGTGAGTGTATCCATGCACTTGTACATGCAGGAGCACTTGTGCCATGGTACATTTATGGAAGAGGTCAGAGAACAAATTTCAACAGTGGGTTCTCTCTTCCATCATGGAATTTGATTACCAAATTCAGGTTGTAAGGCTTATATGGCAAGAACATTTACCTGCTGTGCCATCTTTCTGGTCTGTGTGTTAACAATTTTTAACATTAGTCTACAGAAAAGTTGCAGTTCTCAGATGTCTATGATTTATATTTTCCTTCAAAGAATAAAAATCACAAAGTTTAAGTAAAGATTATGAGCCATGCTATGGTTAAAATAAGGTCACGTTTTCTTCATGTTGCAACTTCAGTGCTAGAAATCTGTAGAGTTCTGCCTAAAGGGTTCTGAATGCCAAAGCCTTTGTGCTGAAAGAAGGAAAAGTCACAGAAACAGATTTTTTTCTTCTTATTTTCTCTGTTTTCAAGCTCAGGAAGCTTCAACTGAATAATCAGAAAGCATGAAACCATGAAAAGTGACATGATAAGTAAGTCTGTCTATCCTTCCCAACATAGACATCCACAGAGTGAACAGATGCAATCTTTCTAACAAGAGACAAAGCTTGCCATTCTTTCTCTCTTTTCCTGGTACTCTCTCATGACCAACTTACTTATTTCTACTTTGGCATGCTCAAGGAGATGATATTATGAAGACTATAAGGAATTAGGGTGACATGAAGCTGTTTTGACAAAACTCCTGAGCAAGTAGTTTCCATATGCTGCTCTCTGCAAAGTAACATTCTACAGTTTTTCTAAGAACAAAAACATCCTGTTGAAGGATGATGCCTGAGGAAGAGAATTTATAATTGACATCCTATTGCCCACCCAGTTGAGTTCCTGTTTTTTCCTGAGTTTGTGTTTTTCCTTTCCTGACTTGGTATATATATTGAACCTTCCCAGTAAAGGCATTGTCATTCTCTCATAATGAATGACCCGAGTCTGAGTTGTTCTTTAACCACCCAGACCTATGCCCGAACTCAGTACTACAGGCAACGCCGGCGCTGTCAAGTGGAGATCCCACCGAGATCTGGAAAGAGAGGAGAATCTGACTGGATCATTCCTAGAAGCCGCTGGAAAGCTCAGTGAGTGGAATGTATTGGAGAGTCTTTCTTTAATTCCCCCAGGCCTATGCCTGAGCTCAGTACTGCAGGCAGCACAGGAGCAGTCAAGTGGAGGCTCCACCAAGATTGGGAAAGAGAGGACAACCTGATGGGATTGTTCCTGGAAGGAGCCGGCTGGCGGCTCAGTGAGTGGAACATATTGGAGAAGCGGTGTGGATCAAACTAAAAGTAGTAAGCAGCACTATGAAAGTTTGATCGTTTTGATTGCGCCATGGGAACTAGGAGTTCCTCTCTACAAGTAGCAGCACAGGATGATGCAGCTAAGACATCCTTGCAATAGGTGGAGAACAGCTCCAGTTCAGAGGATGAGGGAGAAATTTTAGAAAAGGAAATAATGAAGAAATGAAATGTCAAAAAGTTAGAAAGGGAGCCTGGAAAGGGGGAAGTGAGAGCGTTTGAGCAACTCATTCCCTGGGTGGTGGCAGTGGCACCTGGGATGGCATGATGGCCGGGCTGGGGGCACTTCTGCTGCTGCAGGAGTTGCGGAGGTTGCGGTCTGCACCAGCCATGCTGAATAAAAACAAGAAAGAGAGAGAACCACCAAAACTGGTAAAAAATGGAAAAGGTTCAAAAGAAGGACAAGATACAGCAGAAGCAGAGATAGCCAGCAGGAAAAACAGCCTCTCAACTGTCCAGGTTTTGACATCTACTAAAATAAAAGTACCAGTCCTTCAGCCAATCGTAGTCCCTGTGAAGAAAGACAAATAGCAGAACGCTTCACTGTTTAATGCTGGCAATAATAGAAAATTGCAAAACCTCCCATCTTTACAAGATATTCCTCCTGCAGGTCAAGAGAAGCTTTTCATCCAGAAGCTACATCAATGTTGTGTCCTCTTTGACTTTGCTTTTGACCCACTGAGTGACCTGAAGTAGAAGGAAGTAAAGCGAGCTGCGCTAAGCAAATGGTGGAACATATTACCCACAACTGGAACCTAATCACAGAGCCCATTTACCCCAAGGCATCCACATGTTTGTAGTTAATATGTATCGAACCTTGCCACCCTCTTCCAATTCTACGGGAGCAGAATTTAACCCAGGAGGAGATGAACCAACTTTAGAAGCAGCCTGGCCTCATTCAGAGCTTGTTTATGAATTTTTCTTACAATTTTTAGAGTCTCCAAATTTCCAGCCCAATATAGCAAAGAAATATATTAATCAGATGTTTGTATTGCAGGTTCTAGAACTCTTCGACATCGAGGATCCTCAGGAGACAGATTTTCTAAAAACGACCTTGCACAGAATCTACGTGAAATTCTTAAGCCTGTGTGCTTACATTAGAAAACAAATTAATAATATATCTTATAGGTTTATTTATGAGACAGAGCACAAGATTTTCCTGTTGAAGGTGTTGCTGCCCTTGCACAAAGTGAGGTCCCTAAGTGTCTACCATCCTAAGCTGGTGTACTGTGTCATGCAGTTTTTAGAGAAGAACAGCACCCTCATTGAACCAGTGGTAATGGCACTTCTCAAATACTGGCCAAAGACTCACAGTCCCCAAAAAGTAATGTTCTTAAATGAATTAGAAGAAATTTTAGATGTAATTAAACTGTCAGAATTTGTGAAAAGGGCTATAGCAGAAAGAACACATTTAACTTTGAAAAATTCTTGAAAAAACAAAAAGGGGGGAGTTTACCTCACCCCATGCAAGATTATCTTTTATTTTATATATTTTAAATTTTTTATTAGTTGATAAAGATGCATTGTCTGCAGCAGACAGACATTGGAAGTGAGCCCAGAAGTCACTGGGCTTAGTGAAATGGAAAGAATTGTCATCAGGTGTATGGAAAGGCCCTGACTTTGTGTTAGTCAGAGTGAGAGGTTCTCATTTTGTTTTTCCTAAAGATACTGAAAGTCCTGTTTGGATTCTTGAGAGTTGTATGCACACTGTCACTATGGAGCCTTGCCCAGGCAGAGATCTACTAGAGCTTTGTGAAGAACCCCCCAGTTTTGATGTCAATGGGGATAAACAGCTTGACCTGGCCAGTCATAGTTTCCACCAACAGGACTACTGAAAAAAAAAACTGCAGCAGGATTGATATTTCTTTGCTGCTTTTGCAGACAGCAGGCCCAGTCTCAGGCAATTACTAAGCAAGTGCTTGTGTCACTGGCATAAGAGAACCCTACTGCCCAGGTTTGTCTCAGCCTTTACAGAGAATAGTTAGTCAATGACTGGCAACTCCTTTGCAGTACCTAAGACAGGGGCCCTGAGGCTGGCAGGGATTCCCAATGACAGGTAATTGGTATCGATGAAAGGTGACCTAAGACAGACACTATTTGCCTATAAAATAAAAACAGGGGACTTGTAGGACCCCAAAGGGCTGCTATGCTTTGGCTGAGACTTTTCATGTGCTGCTGTCTGCAAAGTAACATTCTACAGTTTTTCTAAAAACAAAACATTCTGTTGAAGGATGATGCCCCAGGAAGGGAATTTACACTTGACATCCTATTGCCCCCCAGTTGAGTTCCTGTTTTTTCCTGAGTTTGTATTTTTCCTTCCCTGGCTTGGTATATATATTGAACCTGCCCAGTAAAGGCATTGTCATTCTCTCATAATGAATGACCTGAGTCTGAATTGTTCTTTAATCCCCCAGACCTATGCCCAAATTCGGTACTGCAGGCATCACCAGTGCTGTCACCTATCTTCAGTACTCTTCAGCCTGGCTTCCACAGCCAAGACTCCTTACAATTAGCTTTGACAAGGTTCTATAATCATGAATACATCACCATTTCAAGGAATATTTACAAGTTATTATCTGACTGACTGCCCTGTATACTTAGAAACAACTGAACAGCCATATCTTCTGAAAACTGCCTTTACCATGGGATCTATATGTAATTGGAATTTGGCTCTTATTTCTGTGAACATATGTTAATCATGTTTTACCGCCTATCACTGAATAGTACTGCCAGTGAAGAGAAGGATTTTTCTTCTTGTTTTCTTCAGTATATCACCAGCACTTAGTGTAAGAAAAAATCTGGTAGGACACTGGATAACTTTGTACTTTGTACACAACTTCATATACTACATAGCAAACATATACTAGATAACTTTGCATGTATAAATTCAGATATGTACTATATTATGTAGAAATGATGCTCACATGTTGGTATTATTTCTAATATGCTTCCAAATGACATGAAATAATGGGTTATATAATACCTATTCTCCCAATTCTAAGGCTTGACTTCTGAAAGACAGCTAAATTTTGTCATGTTGTGTTTAATGAATTTAACAGTTTGCCATTCCTACAGCATAGTTTAATTTAGTCCCCCAATAACTTGGCAAATGCAGCAAGTCTTCCTACTTACAGGTAAAGAAAATAAGACAGAAATGTCACAAGTATTTATTAAACAGAACTATTATTCTCTATCAGTGGATTCTGAAAAGTGAATAAACAGTAACTTGAGGCTGGAAGTTTTTTAATAAGAAAATGAACCCCATTCCTTCTGCATTTAGAGATGTAATTCCCTAAGTATGTAGTCATATTTTGGCAAATTTAGATCTAAAACCAGCTTGTGTATGACAGTCTTCTATTGTTTGTACTTTGGTTCCTTACCTCATAAAATAAGGAAAATGTTTAAAATCACCTGTTTATCTATCTAGTCCACATCAATGATTAATTCATTTTTTCTTTATATTTAAAATATGGTCATTCCGGATATATTTACTCTACACTCCTGGTATAATACCTGACACAAACAAATATTCATTAATAAATTACTTGATTGATTAGTAGAGATTTTTCTTGGTTATTAAAAATAAAAAGCAACTGGAGCTGGAGAGTTTTTATGGTGATTAAAACATTTGTTGCACTTACAGAGGATCCAGGTTCAGAATCCATATGGTGGCAATGTACATCTTCAATTCAAAGGAGTCAAAAATCTTCTTCAGACCTCCTCAGGTACTGCATATAAATGATGAAAATATGTACATTAGTATACATACAATAAAATAGATAACTATAAAAGGAAACTGCAATTATTCTTTTGTATGTTTTATGATATATTTTCTCTTTGCAAAATATTCAAATGTATAAACACCATTAAAACTATAACCTGACTATACAGCTGCCCTTTACAGTTAGTACCAGTAATGACAATCCATGAATATATGTATATATATATTCATCCTTCTGTAGCAATTAACCACCTTTTATTTCTTATAAAGCAAACACATTATAAATAGCTGTCATATTCTATGATTTATGGAAGAATGACTTGAAAATAAGAGACTATGCATGAAGAGAACAAACTTACTTCCTGATTAACATTTCCCTCTGTAGTTGTTTGAGTTCTCAAGGAACATGTATGTGTGTGTGTGTGTGTGTGTGTGTGTGTGTATGTGTGTTTCATGTAAGGTTTTCTTTACATGGTTGTAGCAGTTGCAGACTTTGAGTTTGATTTCTGTAACTGAAACTCTAGAGAATAGGGATGAAATATGCTTTAAAACTTTTGGTCTATAACTTGCACTTTAAGATGAGAAAAAAGTTTATTGATTATTCACTTGGACTAAATGATGTAAGTCAAAGCTTCATAAATTTTCCTGAGCAAAAACTAACCAGAGAGAAACTATCAAATGTGATGTCATAAACTACAAAGTTGGAAAGACACCAAGGTTTGTGGAAATGACCCTTACTTTACAGTTATAGTCAGAAAGTCTCTTAATATAAGTTTGTGCTTTTCTCTCTACCTACTGAATTAGAGTTCCTTTAAAATTCTGTCCATCATGTATAGATCAAAAAGGAAATTGAAGACCTTAGAAATCAATTAGAGGCTAACTTGCCTCCTCTTGACCATCCCTCAGCAGCTATTCCCAGAGAAAGCTGGAAAGAGCTCAAAGAAAAGCTGCTGATCTGCCAGCCATTCTGGCATCTCTCCGAGTGGTGATTCCATTTACGCTTTATGCAGTGTTGTGTGTCTGGTGCTAAGAAAAATTTAGAGCATCAATTAGACAAGGTTTGAACCCTCAGGAATTTCACAATGTAGTGGAAGAAATATGATAAGTAGCCAATTAGGAGAATGTAGATACACATGTACACATAAAAATATTTAGTTTGAAAAAAAGGAAAGCCATAATTAAGATGCTCTTTAAGGAAGTCTTGCAGATCAGGTTTTATGTGACTCTACCAGAAAGGAGAATTTCTGAATGCCATGAGGTACTTACTCCCTTCTCCTCTTTGCTTCCCTATCTTGGTTAGGGTGAAAAGACACCATGACCAAGGCAACTCTTATAAAGGACTACATTTAATTGAGTCTGGCTGATAGGTTCAAAGTTACAGTTCATTATCATCATGGTAGGAGAATAGCAGTGTCCAGGCAGGCATGTTGGAGGAGCTGGGAGTTCTATGTTTTGTTCTGAAGGCAAAAAGAGAAAACTGGCTTCCAGGTCTCAAAGTCAACCCTCAAAATTACACACATCCTCCAACAAGGCCACACCTCATAATACTGCCACTCCCTGAGCCACCACATCGCCTTTCCTATCTCTATGTCTGCTTCTCCTCTTTTCTTTACTTCTTTCTTTCCAAAGGCCTGCTTCAGAAAGAAACCAATCTGAGTTCAAGGACTGAGAAAGGCTTCCAGGGGATCTGACCTTTGTTACTTAGAATGATGTCTAGGGCTACATAATTCATTGGTTGTCACATCATCTGAGATTAGCCTACTTATGTATACTGTGTCCTTACATCTTTACCTGTCAAAGGAATTTGTTCAATATATTTTCTCTCTTTCACTAAAACCATCATACTGACAAGTTAGTAATTCATATACAAGAATTTCAAACTATAATTTACTTTCTAAATATTGTATTTGTACAAAATTTATGTTTATTCCCAAGCTCTATTTTTATTTAGGGTGATATACACAGAGAAAGAAACAGTGGCTATCTAGAGTTTCCAGAATCAGAGTAGTACCCTGGGAAATCCTAGAGTAGTACCCTGGGAAATCCTGAAAATTCTGCATGGTCCTCTATCTCTCTGTTGTTCTCATTCTAGTAGGGTAAGATAATTCCACACTCTTTGCACATTAAAATAAATGCAGTCCATTTCTTTGGATGTCTGTAATTTCTTTCTTTTCTTTTAATTTCATTTCCAACATTGATGGCATTAACTTTCTCTCTTTTACTTTTGCAATCTTATTGCAGATTGTTTTGTCTTCCCATGTAGTTAGGGGAACCAGGGGAAAGACACAGATGGTAATGCTTGCAAAAAGAAAACTGAGAAATTTCACATACATCTTTCAGCTTCATGGCAAATGTGATCTCAAGATTCTTGCCTGGAATGTGCAGTGTGATATGGGCTGAGGCATATTGGAGATGGTGAGGCCAGTGCATGGAGGGCAGTGCAATAAATCTCTGTGGGCAGATCCAACCACATAACATGTGAGCTCTTAAACTTCTGGCAGCTACTTCTGGCAGCTATTTTCTTTTCTTTTCTTTTCTTTCCTTTTTTTTTTTTTTTTTTTTTTTTTTGTATGGAGTTTTTGACCTCTCTTGTACAGTGAGATAGGTTTCATCTGTTTAAAATGTGTGTCATATTTAAACTTTCTTTAGATCTGTAGAAACGAAGGAAAAAAAATAAAAATAAACCTAGCATAGCCCATAACACACTGAAATGATGCTGGGGTGGGAGAGGGGCAGTAATTGTGCCCAGATAATGTTGTCATACTTTGTAAAGCCTTTAATGCTGGAATTTATTTATTAATGATGCATGGGTTATTACCCACCATCTGTCTTGTGTTAGCAGTGGGCTGTTTCAGATTATGGTAATGTGTTTCTGATTTGAGTTGTGTTGAAAGCCAGAACAAGGCATCTCATGTGCAGTCCTCTTTGAGGCCTGCTGTTTTCAATTCCTTTTCGCCGAAAGAGCTTTTATTTGATTTGTTATGGGGATTTTTTTCTTCTGTTGCCAAAACAGCTGCAAGCCTGGAAGGGAATAAAACACAGAGCCACATCAAACTTGTTAGCTTGTAAAAAAAAAAAAAAAAAAAAGAATTTAAGAAAAATGAAAGAAAGAAGGAAAGAAAGAAAGAAAGAAAGAAAGAAAGAAAGAAAGAAAGGAAAAGAAAATAGAGTGTTCCTACAATAATAAATGTGGGACAGGAGGTAGAAAGGGGCAAAGAGAACAGACATAATTTGCTATTTATGTATTGTAGGTTGAATTGCAGTATATTTAATTGATATCTATACATACCAAATAGAACAACTTTTCTTTGATCACTTTTAACTTACAAGTAATAAATACTAGTCTTCAATGAGTTGGCTATCCTCTTCCAACAATTACGGTGGTGAACAATCAATGCTTGAAGCTTTTATATGTTTAAATTATTTGTTAATGAATGGAATATAAAGGATTACTTAGCAGGATTCCATCCTTACTGACTGTATATTTGCCATGATAGGGTTCTTTGTGTCTTGAGGCTCCTTGTTGTGTGGATTATGAGGTCAGTAAACTGTGACTTCTGCGTAGCATTGCTCATGGAATGCTTTTAGTCTTCTCTGCTTAATATGATCACTACAAGCTACACAAGGTATTAGATATGTGTCTGGAAGTACTAAATATTGTTTAGTTTTAATTCACTTTTTAGTTATTTTCAATTTAAGTAAATATGTGAACTAATAGCCACCATTCATAGAGTAGAATTCTAGGATTAAAAAATGATGACTTTTCAATTACAACTACAAATCTACTTGACCAGAATTTAACTTTAAACCAAATAATTTGTTTGAAGATTTTTTTCTTTGAAAGATTCTTCAAAGTTTGCAGTAGTAAGTGTTTTATTCTCATGGCCAATGACAGGTTTTATCTCAAAATACATTTACAAATGCTTGGTCTATTGAAATACTGTTTTATAAAAAATTATCTCATGAGAAACAAATAGTTATCAAGGACTGTAACCACAGCTGACAAGCCTCCTAACGTTGAGTATGTTCAATTTAATGACTACAATTGTTGCAAGTTTTTGTAACTACATTCTATTTATATAATGTAATGTAGTCACAGAAAAACCCTAAGCCACCTACAACTGACTTTGTTTATATATACAGCCTCTTTGTTCATATATTTATCAGATTTTATCTAATCAAGGTTTTACAAGCTATATTTGTTAAAACCTAGGAAGCACATTTTGGATGATTTTTATTGTTATTATAAATATGCTTTTCCATAGCTTCTTGGTTTCTGGAGAAAAGGTTTGGCTTTGTCTATTGGCAGTCCTGTTTTCATGACCTAGGTGTACCTTAGCTAGATGAACTATATGGCATGTTATTGGATATTATCTGTGACTTCCAATCCCACTTTGATATATAAGTAACCTATGTGCTTGATGTTAACTGAACTGAAATTCTGATTTGTAATAATTATGACAAATGATTATATCTGTGAAGCTTCCCATGTGGACCATAACACAGGTTTAAACTAAGTAATTGTCAGAAGTTGCCAAGAAAGTTTTATTGACTGATATTCATTGACTGATATATTGAAGCTCTAGTTTCCAGACTGATGGTCTTTGGAGAGATGAACTTTGGAATGCATTGAGATGAAGAGGGTAAAGCTCTTATGATGGGTAAGTATTCTCATCTAAAGCCACCAAAAAAATCCTGCTTTGTTTGAACACCATGATTGCAGAAATGTTTGATGAAGAACTGAGATAGTGACTATCTATAAATCCAAAAGGGAGGCTGTACTGTGAAATCTACCTTGCCAGAATTTTGATATTGACACGCCAGTGTCCAAACTTGTAATAAACAAGTTTGTGTTTCTTTCAGCTATCAAGTTTATTTTACTTTGTTATGATAAACAAGAGGACTAAATAGGAGATGGTAAAAATGAGAAAGTTTGTTCCATTTCTTCCTGATGATTGCTTACAAACTGAAAGTACATACAGGACATTCAGAATGCCTTATCCATCCTCATAATTGTCTTATTTTCCAGATCTGTGGACATGTTCAAGTTTGGTTCTATAATTTTTTATATTCTAGACATGGGATTGACTACAATTCTTATTACTATGATTTTTATGTTTATATTCTTTGATAAATTTTATTTCATTTTATTTTTCTACCAATAACTTCATCTAATATTATTAGGATAAGACATTTATTACAATTGTTAATATCTCAGTTTTGTTCTGATAATATTATGGTAGATACTATCTCATATGCATGTATTGAGCAAGGCTTATTATATTTTAATTGATAAGATGCCTAGTAAGGCATTTGGTATTTTGTATGGTTTAGTTCTTATGGCCAGTAATATAATCAAAATATGATGTGAGATAGAGCATAAACTTGCTAATATATTAAGGATACCTAAGAATAATTTTTTGAACCAATCTGAAAATTACAACATTATCCTAACTAGTGAGATCATTCTGGGAAGTTCAACAGAGAACATTTTATTATATAGATATGTAATGTTACCAAATCTGCTATGATCATGAAAGAGCAGTTTGTTGGAATAAAAATTCAATTTAAAGATCAAACATTTAAAGTCTGGAAAGACCACCTAGTTGCAATTTTTAAAAGTATGTATCAAATCATAACACACGCTGAACAGATAGAGGCAGGAAACCTTAGGCATCTGTGAGAAAGCAATAGAAACCAGAAGGCTAGAACCATGCTTTCTCTGAAGTGTATTGGTATATTAGTAGCACAGAACATATATTATGCTTCCAACTTATTGACATTTTTATATTTACAGAATAAATACTGAAAAGTATCTTTTATTATATTCATAAGTGAATTATTTAGACACCGTTTTTACCATTTTAAAATTTCTTTTTTTAATATCATTGAAATGTTAAAAGCCTACAAAAATCCCAGTTAACTAAATACAGAAATAGTAATGAATTTCAAGTCTAAAAATGTTAGAATTAAAACACCAAAGTAATCATTCCCATAAGAACCATGTTATGTGTGTCTGGGTTATTTGTTTTACTTATTGAAATGACCAAATGGAGTTGAAAAAGAGATAAGGCCAACAGTGTATCAGAGCATATGTAGTACAGATAAGGTTGACCACACCCACTGCAGGTTGGCTATGCTCTTTGCTCCTGTTGTACTTACCTGGGTATCCTGAAACCTACTAAAGTTTGGTTCCATCAAAATTTTGTCCTCTTTCAACTGTCACTTAACATACTCTTTTTTTCTCTATAATCTGTTTTTTACCTGGCTAAACATGTCGAAGATTTAGTTACTCCTGGAGTCATTGATCCATGGAGAGCCTCGAAATATATTTTATTTTTATTTCAACGTTTTTCAAACAGTATATTTTGATCCCATGTCTGCTGGTGGCTACAGATTGGCCCCTGAATCGTGGGGCCTGAGAACAGAAGACCAGCTGAGGAACACTGTCTTGGTGGAGCTCCACGGAAAATGGAAAAAGAAGCAGATTATCCAGAGCATTTGGTGAACAACGAACAGCACTGATGCTAGCTAAGTTATGGCTGTGTTTGCAGGAAATGTGTTTAAGTGGGATATGGGTCTAGATTGGGTGAGCCTTGACCCAATGCAAGCTCATCTAGGAGGTGACAGTGATTTGAGAATAGGAGAATATTAATCAGCATCTGCCCGCAGCCCAAGAGCTGTCTCAGGTGAGAGGAGCAGGGTTAGAAAGAATTGGAAAACTGAAAAAGGCAGAGCACTGAGTATCAATAATTCTGCCTTCTTTGTTTAATGTTTGTCCTTGGTGCACCAATGTCCACGTGTGTCAATTGTCTGTTTTTGGTTTTGTTATCTGAATGATCAATGTTCTATGTTTTAGGGTGTTCTATGTTTGATGTTCAAAAAATCGTTACAATTGCTTGATTCAACCCTTGGTCTAGTTTAACTTGGTTTTAAAGGCAGTCTTAATATGCAGAGCAGAGGCTGATCGAAGCTAAGAGTTGTTTGTCCTAGAAAAATCTCTGTGATAAGGTGCTTTTATCTTAAAATTACAGCTAGAGAAAGCAAGAAAGTTTGTTTGGTCTAAATATATAAGATGTGTTGTCACTTTATTTTCGTTTCTGATTGGTTTTAAAGGTATAAATATGTTCTGCATGTCTTGGCTATAGATGATTGGCCTATAAATTATTGTGTATGATTAAAAAATTTACAACCTTGGTAACAGAAAGCTGACATAAGATTGGTAACTCAGGGTTGGAGTCATTCAGAGACCAGATGTATAAAGATAAGATTTAAAAACAATATATCTTTAGTGAGATATTAAAAGCTGCATTATCGTGCATTCATATATAACAATTGGCAGCAACACTTTGTAACATAAAGGTAATCTAGTTGGTGTTGATTTTTAAAAAATAGATTGCTTACATAGTTAAAAATTGGTTTTGTTTCTCAAAATTATGGTTATACTCTAATGTTGCAAAAGCTTAAAAATATAGTTAAACTGCCGATATTCCATTGGCTACAGTTGGCAGTTTAATCGTGAGTTTTAGATTTTTTTGATTTGCCCACGTTTATAGAGAAAAAGATACAACACATAGAGTTAAAATTAATTAAAAAAAAAAAAAAAAAAAACTCTGCAATGCAATATAGGTCTAGTCTTTGGGTCAGGCCTCTGAAAACAGGCTAAGATTAAGAACATTTACATTTGAATTAAGACAATGCAGACTGAGCTCAGCAGAAGCTTAGGTGCTGAACATTCCTTTTGTCCGGGTCTTCACTACCAGCTCCTAGAAAGGTGTTTTCCAGAATTTGCTTTTTGACTTGTTTGTTTCTTGCAGGGGAGGAAGGGTCAATCTAAGACCCAAAGACATTCACAACAAACAGTTTATGGGCCAAGAGTTATAGATAGTGATTATGGGGGAGAAATTAAAATTATGCCTGCCTCCCGCATGGTGTTGTAACTGTACCTGCTGGCAAAAAAATTATTCAATTGTTTTGGTTCCTTTGTATCTGCTTCTGTCCAAATTTGTTAAAAATAAGAATGAGATGGCTTTGGTTCCTCTAATGTATATTGGATTCAATCTATTACTAGCAAGAGACCTAATATTAAGTTATATAACAATTAGTAGAGGACAAGGTTGCCTTCAGCTTGGCCTTTATCTGATATTCTCACTCAGCTAAAAAAGATTGGTTATTAAGTTAATCCAAAACAAAGTTCAAACTTAAGGTTTATGACACTAATGGGACATTAAAGCCTAACTTGCCTACTCCAGCTGCCATTCCAATAAATAAATATAAAATTATTATAGATCTAGAAGATTGTTTTTATACCATTCCTTTACATTTCTGGTAAAGGTGGGAGGTTTGCATTCAGTAAATTTGTTCATAAGTTTCGAGAGCCCATGACGCCATATCATTAGAAAGGTTTGCCTCAAAGAATGGTTAATTGCTTTACATTATATGAAAAAAAAATATTGTTGTTGCTTCAATACAAGAAATTAAGAGTATGAATCTTTTAGTGTGATACTTTATTAGCTGATCTCTCTGAAGGAGGTTTTTCTGCAAGCCTTTGCTCCAATATAGTGAGTTTTAAAATTTTGGAGTACTTATTGCTCCAGAAAAGATTCAAAGGCAGTATCTTTTCAATATTTGAGACCTCAGTTATATCCTAAGCACATTGTGGCACAGAAAATTCTAATAAAAATAAATAGTTGGGGCTAGAGAGATGGCTCAGCCATTAAAGGCTAGACTCATAACTAAAAATATAAGAGTTGAATTCCCAGCAACCACATGGTGGCTCACAACCATTTGTGGTGAAATCTAGTGCCCTCTTCTGTCTTGTAGGTATATATGCAAAAAGGAAATTGTTTACTTTTAATTTGATTTGTATTTAATGATTTTCAAAAGTTGTTAAGAAATATTAATTGGCTAAAACCTAATCTTAAGCTTATCATAGGAGGATTTGAACCTCTGTTTGATATTTTCAAGGGGATGCAAGTCCTAATTCCCCTTGATAATTAACTAATAAAGAAGAGATAGCTTTGCTAAAAGTAGAGTAAGTTGTTAGTTATCAACAGATAAATTATATAGACTATAAAAAATTGTTGGCCATTTGTGTTATTACTACTCATATGCCCACAGTAGCCCTTTAACAAAAGAAACCATTAATGTGGATTTACCTTTCTTCATCTACAAATGCAATTTAAACATCCTATTATAAAAAATTATTGTGTTAATACAAAATTATATGATAGAATCCTAAAAGCATTTTAGATAAAAGGTTCACTCCTTATTCCAAATAACAATTAAATTGGTTATTGAAAAATAATGATATTTGGCCTATTACATGGCAAACATTTTAGGCAAATTTGATGATTATTACCCAAAAGACAAGTTGTTACAGTTTTTCTCTATGCATGCTTTTATATTTCCTAAAACATACTACGCATGCAGCCTATAGAAAAGATGTTTGCTATATGTACTGTATTTACAGATGCCTCATCTATTGAGAAGGCAGTATATGTAATGAGATCATATGTTTATTTTCTTGAGTTTCCCCTACTTCAACACAAATAATTAAATTATGTGTTGTAGCCACTGTTTGAAATGCTAAATAATCAAGCTTTCAACTCACATACTCATAGCCAGTATACGGCTGATAATTTATAATTGCTTAAAACTGTTCCTTTTTTAGATATAGCTAATTCTCAAATTTTATTTATAAAAATACCTCTTAATTTAAGAAAAATGTACTGTTTCTTAACTTTATAAGACATTTAAAAGCTCATTGTATTGTCTGAACCCCAGGACAATGCCAGAGCAGATTTGTATACTAGACATATTAAATGCATTTCAAAAAGAATTGGCCATACAGTCTTATTTTTTTTACAGCATCAAAAGAATAATAGCTTAAGACAACAATTTGACATTTCTAGAAAGTGTGCAAGTTAAATTATAAAAACTTATTTTCAATATTTTCAATTTTTTCATAATGGTGTTAAGCCTTGAAGACTTATATGTAATCAATTTTGGCAAATAGATATTCCCTGTTCCTCTGAAGTGGGAACAATATTTGCATCACCTGTCTTGTTATTCTTCTCAATCTCTTTCCTTGAACCTTCCACGTCAATAGCCAATGTTTTCAGGACATCTCCCAAAATTTAATCTAATACTTATTAACTTTGAAGGAATTCACACCTTTTTGTTTCCTATAGAAATAACTCTGCAAAATAAATCACATCCATTTGCCAAATTTTATTTCTTTGTGTTTATTTAAGGTTACTTCTGGCATGCATTGGAGTTTGGTTATATAAAAAAACAAGTAGGGAAATTTTAAAAATTTTCTTTGGCTTTTCACAGGGTTGTAGAAAAAGTCATTAATCTTCTATTATGATGACTTTTATGCATATTTGAAGCTTCTAATATATTTCTATTAATAATTCATTTATATTTTTATTTGCATGTGAAAATGGTTTTGGAAAACCTGTATGATACTGAATATTAAAAATATATAATAGATGATCTCTGTTTCAAATTATTTATTGTAGTGGTATAAATAACAAAGTTGGTTCTTAATCACCTGAAATAAGTTTATCAGTTTCTCTATGCAAAACAATTATTTCCATATATTAAAAATCAGTCAGTAACTATATTCAGACATTCTGGAGATTCTTATAGAAACATGAGAATAGCATTTAGTTCTGATTTTTTAACAGAAGCTTGTGGGATTTAAATGACTTTGCCTGAATTTTCTGATTTATAACTTGCTATTACTAATTTATTGGCATCTGAATAAAAGCATTAGAAATTGGTGTTCCTCTTACTATTGAAGGAAGGATTGAATTAGTTCTCTTTATGAACTTATATTGTTTGCTTTTGTGGTATTTGTTTTTAATTTATCTCCACAAAAGTTATTGCATAATTTTTGCCAGTCCTCACTGATTACTGATAATGAGGTAATTTCAGGATAAGTATAAGGTACAATTGGCTCTGCTGGGTCTGTTCCTGCTAATTTACAAAGTCTTATTTTTTCCTTCAAAATCAAACCAGTAACTTTTTTTACATGGTTTTAAATTTTTTATTCTATGTGCCTAAAGTATCTACTCTAAGATACTATCTTCCTTTTGCATAAGAATTACTGTGGCAATGAATAAAAGGCAAAGGAACAAAAGTAAAATATAGCTTGGCATCCAAGCAATCCACATGTGAATACTGTAATCTCTTTTCTAACAAAGACAATTCTCACTCTGTTTCAGAGAGTCTAAATCACCTTGAATAGTTGGAATTACAATTCTTAATTCTTGATTAGTTAATCTAATTATAGACTGTAGCCAGTTAGTAGCTCCCTGCAACTTGTGAAAATAAGCACTTGTAACTGATCTCTTCTTATTTGTACTTCTGATGGTTAGACTTTCTACTTATCTTATATCTTAGATGATGTATAGACTCTCTGATTTGTAGTTTTTCAGGAAAAATTTATAATCCCCAACAAGTCAAAATTCTTGTTATATCAACAACACTGTTTTTTTTCAGAATCAACCAATAAGATATTATCTGTATAATGTTAAATTATAGATTGAGGGAACTGTTTACGAATTATTTATAATAATTGTCATACAAAATATTGACACAATGTGGATCTGTTTAACATTAAATGTGACAAAGCCTTTCAATATGCTTTTAAAATTTTTTTATTTATTTACATTTCAGATGATATCCCCTTTATCAATTTCCCATCTCTAGAAACCACCTATCCCGTTCCCTTCTCTGTTTTGCTTTTATACCATTTTAATTACCTGCAAATATTAAGGTCAGTTCTAGGTTGAGGAACTAGCAATACAATAGATGCAAGTAGTTAAGGAACACACAAAACAGTAAACACAAATAGTCAAAGAACCAGCAAGGCAATAAACTAAGTTCCATGAACACTTCTGCGATCATTGTTTCTACGGGCTTATTAGGATGACCAAAATATCTGAGCCTACTTCTCTGTCCTAGCCCAAAATAATTTTCATTTCTAAAGCCTGCTTTCTTGTTCTAGGCTAAGATTTAGATTCCTGCCTAAAATTACTTCCTTGTTCTAGCTTAATATAAGATTCCTGCCTGAAGCTGACTTCCTTGTCCTTGGCTAATGTCATATTTCTGTCTTAGGTTGTTCTGCCAAAAATGCCTTTATTACCACTCATGGAATATGCATTATCAAAAACAATACACTTCTGTCTTAGGTTGGTAAGGCTCTGTGCAGAATCTTACTTGTCCTTCGCTTGCCAACCTGTTAATTTAATTACACTGTCTAGGGGTCCATTTTCAGGTTCAAGCCATATACTTTGAGACAAGTTTAATACAATGGGCAGGAATAAAAGTATTCCCAGGACAAAAACGGATAGCATGATCAAGCTATATATGCCATTCTTGAAGCTTGACCAAAATAGAAATATTGACCTGAGGCCCTGGGTAATTTTAACAGCAATATCTGTTGCATCAACATTCAGCAGAGCAGCATTTTTTAAATTCATAAGCTTACTCTGCTGTTAGGTTGTGACTTGAGCATGGGTGTGGGTCCTGTTGGGCTGAGTTGTAGGTCCCGAGTGTCTGCTGCCCCAAGAGGCTAGGGTCATGGCTCAGGGAGGCAGAGACACAGGAATTTGACTGTGACCTCCAAGCAGCACCAGGCAGATGTCAGGCCGTGAGAAGCCACAGGGCCCTGCTCTGGGCATGGGGAGAACATAGTCTAAGACCCTGTGGAGGCTGGAGCTCTTGAATTGGGGATCCCCGGCCAAGGGGTACCCAACTCAAGCAGTTGGGCTCTCATGCACCACTGAGAGGCCGTGGAAGGGTTGAGACAGGGAGCATATGAATTGGATCATCCTGCAGCCAAAGGGGTGAGGGGAAAAAGATGAGCTCAGGCAGCACCACACAGGGAGAAGGCAACTTGCTTGGCTGGGTCATGGCTGGGTCTCCATGCCTGGAATGTAGAGACATTGTCAGCAGGTCAGAGGGCAACTCTGTAGTTGAAGACTTTCTCCATGGTCCCCTACAATGGGGCCCCAGAGATAAGAGGTAGTCCATAGTCTCAGAACATTTATTGTCATGGCAGAAGATGGATGAAGCTATACTCCATGTTCTCAGGGTTGCCCTGGGGGTAAATACCTTTTGCAAGTAGGAGGAGGGTCTGGGAAAGAATGCTAAATTGGCTATACCCTCTGGCCTTTTGGTATCTAATTAATATGGAGATGTCTTGAGGCTCTGCAGCCTGTGTCATGCTCTCTACCTATGCTACATGACTGATGGCCAAAAATTTCTCTTTAGGGGGAGCTGTAGAGGACTTTACTATGTGACTGAAAGGTGGGAATCGATGGAAGTCTTTGGCCTCATATCAGGAGCCTGGGGTCTGGAAGCATAGTGAGATGCATGCTGTTCCTTATAGGGAAACCTGTGAAGTTTCCAACCTGTTGGGTCTCCTGCCACCTCTATACAATGCTCAACAAGAAACCATGCTGTCCTTTAACAATCCTACACTATGCAAAGTTAAAACATGCAGAGAGGAGTTAGAATTATGTCAAATACCCTGCAGGTGTCTTTAAATTTTTTCTAATTATAGTGACTACCACTGCAAATTTTAGAACTAACACAAATCTAATGATATTTGGCATGAAACTTGAGATAGCTCCTTACTTTTAAACTCTGACCCTCCTTCCAATAATTTATACAGGATAAAAAGCATCAATTCTTTGTTCAAAATGCCTATCTAAATCCTCTTATGTACTCAACACGTTAGTAACATTTTTTGCTAAATGATTAACAAAAGTAGATGCCTTAACTGCTTGTGTCAAAGAAATTGCAAAAGCAGTGGTGCTAGCAGTTAATGTAAATAAGCTGTTATACCAGCATGATCAATCCCACTACCCTCTTTTTTCTGCTTAAAGCCTGACTCACTTCTTCCAGTACTTGTAATCTTTTTTTCTGCATACCAAGGTTCTGTGATATTCAGGGCAATAAGACAAAAGGTGGTTGATAGACCACTATAACAGGCATGCTCAGTTTGAAACACAATTAGAAAGCATGAAATCAATGTAATTTACATTAAATGCTGTAGAAGAAACAAAAGTAATTTTAACTTGACAATTAAAAGATCCTTAACACATGTCCTAACACCTGTTCCAACTTTATCTCTTGCTTGCATAACATCATAGAGAACTGCAGCTAACTTCCAAATATGTCTCTGAACATGTACACAACCAACCTTCTAAATCAAGACTGTTATTTCCAATATTGAATTAATTTTTAGACCAGTCTGTGATTGAGTCTGAATAACTGGTCACCTTTAAAAAAAATTAAGAGTCAATTAGCTTCTCTTTTTGATTCTCTATTCCACAAGATTTAAAAACTTGAGGGAAGGCAGTTTGTGCCACCTTGGGTATAGGTAAGCAAAGATGGTTCAGGGACATATGTCCAATATAACTTCCCAGTTACCATTGTCAGGGAACTAAGCAAGCGCACAGGACAGCAACCTTCTTTGTTCCAGCATTAGCATGTCTCACCCATCACTCTGGCAGCCACCATGCTCCTTCACCATTCTGCAGAAAAAACACAAACATGCCCTCTTTCCAATATTACATACCTGATAGAGATCATGCCATATGCCAGTAAGTGGATCCTTCTTTTTCACCTATGCATAAGCATACCTAGTTCTAGGGTGCAATAGACAATCAGCAGAAAGTTCCTTGGCATACACATTTAAAAAAATAAATAGATAAAATAAAGAGAACATGATTTAAATGTATTTATGGTGTACAGTGATAAACCTCCTCCGTTTTTATTTTATGAAGATATTGTTTTAATGTTCCTTAGGCCCCTTCTACAGTCCCTTGTTCTTGACATTTATAAGGAATCCCAGTAATATGGGTAATATTAATTTGCTGACAAAAAATCTCAAAGGCTTGACTGTGATAACCAGTTCCATTATCTGTTTATTATTATTATTGAATAATTTATTTATCTACATTTCAGATATTATCCCCTTTCCCTATCCCCCCCCAAGAAACCCCTTATCCCATCTCCCCTCTTTCTACTTCTATGAGGGTGTGCCCCAGAAATCCACCCACTCCCACCTCCTTGCCTTGAAATTCCCCCACACTGGGGGATTCCACCTTCACAGGACCTGTGTGGTTCAAGCTTCAAGAATGGTATATATAGCTTGATCATACTAGCCCCTTTTGTCCTGGAAATACTTTTCTTCCTACCCATTGTGTTAAAGTTTGTCTTTAACAACATCAACATATTGGCAGCCAAAGTACATGGCTTGAACCTGAAAATGGACCCCCAGACAGAGTTATTAGATTAACATGCTGGCAAGCCAAGGATGTGTAAGATTCTGCACAGAGCCTTATCAACCTAAGACAGAAGTGCTTGCTTTTGATAATGCATATTCCATGATGGGTAAGGAGGGCATTCTTATCAGAATGATGTCAGTTGTTCTCATCATCATCCTTATTCTTTACTGCCAAGCTTCTCCCCTGAATGGTTCTAGACTCTTATCCCTGAAGAACCATAAGTCATGATGTTTTATTACAGAAACAGAAAATAACTAAGACAACAATCATTCTTAAAATTAGTACTATCACCTTTGCAGAATGTTAAACTAATGACTACTAATAAGATGAGTTATAAGTAGGCATGAACAGTGAGCATTATCAAGTCTCATTATATGTTTACTGTTGGATGGTGTGAAAGAGCATGTTCATCTAGGAAGACAATTTCTTATGAACTGAAGCCTACAAGTAAGCTCATGGATTTCTACCAATGACCACTGAAACTCTCTGTGTACTATCTCATCTAAATAGTGGAAAATTAAATTGTAGTTGTGGAAATAGCCAAGGTGACACTTAGAATGTAAATAGATAAACAATTTGTAGTCTATACTGATGATAACACTTAGCTCCAAAAAGAAATTACCTTCCAAGCCACAAAAGTTGTCTTAAATGCATACTTCAAAATGAAAGAAACCAGTCTATCCAGGCTACCTGTTATGTAATTCCACTGTGACTTTTCAGAGTAGGGAAAATCTCTTTAGACAATGAAATAAAGAGCTATGTTCAGGGATGAAAAAATGAGAGAAGTAAATGAAGAAAAGACAAGGTATTTTTATAGTAAAACAAACCAGTTTTACCTGGTTCTCTCTAATAACTGTGTCAACATTATACACTTTTGTATGGTGTGCTTGAGGTGAAAAAATCAGTGTATCAGTGTCTATTTATCAATTGTTATAAATGTGCTAATCCAGAGCAAGGTCTAACTACTTTACTTAGTTGACACAAACCTACAATCTTTTGAAAACTACAATAACCAAGGTCAGAATTATGATGTGTAGTTAGGGACAAAAAGTTCACTACTGGTATATGCACTTGGTAAAGTAACTCAGAGTTGCATACTCAGTTAAATTTGCAATTCCAAGTATACAGCTAATCAGCATAGTCTATGTTTTCTTCAGCTAAAGCAGAATTGTTGGCTTTTAGGAGAGAGAAATTCAACTAGTGATCACTAATTGATCCAGTCATTCTCAAGACTGCAGACAAAAGATTCTCCATGTGTGTTTCATCAACTATGCTATTGACAGTAATCACAGACTTGCTTGTTTAAAATCGAAAGTAGTCTTAGTACCAAAATTGTGCCTGAACCATACCTCATGGGCTTACTGGTATTTTTTTTCTGGCTGTTTTCTTATTCTTGTTTTTATTTCATTCTTGCAGAAAGAACAATTTGTATTAGTGGTTCCTAGCTTTTAAAATCATTGAATAAAAATAATTGTTAAAAGCTGCCTTTAAATATTTTTTTTGCAATTTCACACTAATGTAAATGTAGTAAATCTAAAATAAGGAAATAAATTAATGTAATTTCAGAGGGGAAAACAATAATTTGGATTTGAAAGCTAAATTTTTTGTTTTCCTCTTTGTTAAAACTATATTAATGTGAACATGAATTGCAATTACATACTGAGTTATTTTACTAACTGGTGTACAAATCAAACATGTTTGCTTTATTCTAAAATCAGAAACAGGTAAAACAGCAGTCCTGTAGTGTCTTAGATCTCTCAGAATATGTCAATGGGTTATTTTTATCAGTTCTTTAAAGCACTTTTCTTTCTATGTTCTGCTATATCCCCCTGGGAAGACTTCCCCTTTTCAGTAAATTGACGGGCAATGTCTTAGAAGGGAAAAAAATTGTTGAAAATCATGTGCTAAAATTTTTCTGAAGATTCCATTTCTCCTTGACTATTAAATTTTCATCAGCTTCAGGTCTGGTGATTGTTCCAATTTCAGATGACAAGTTGATAAAAATTCAATGATAAAAACCAGAAAGTCTCTTTTTCTTCTACCTCTCTCTATTGTGATGTTCCCTGAGTCACAGGGGAACAGGGTGTGATTATATATATATATACATATACTCCCATTTAGTGCTGAGTACTACATAGACATGTATTCTCTATATTTTGGTCAACTGTGACATTCAATATCAAATCCTCTCCACTGCAAAATGATGTTTCCTGATGAGGAATAAGAACTATACTAATTATAGTTATGCAGATAAGTATTTAGAAAAGACTTTGCAGTGCTTCCACACTTTCTCCACTACCCTACTCCCCCAACCTCCTTTCTATTAAATCTCTCTTTCAGGTTTAATTCATGTTAATGAAATGTTAGTTCTAAAATTCTGAATTATGAATTCTGAATAAAATTTTCAGTTTGAAATAGTTTCAAGACAAGGCTAGGGTGAACTAAAAAGAGGAGACAGTATTACAAGACTTCACAGGAAGATAGTGTGAGCTTTCTGTTTAGTGTTAGCTTCAGCATGAAGGAGTTGAAGAAGAGTATAGTATCATGTTGTAAGGTTAATGGAGGTCCTAAATGATAAAAGAAAGAATCATGAGGTCAAGAGGATGAGGAGTGCTGGTGGGAACTGTAGTAATTTCCATGGTTCATTGACTAATAGTATTATAGAACTCAGGTCTGCTTCTAAAGAGAAACAAATCTCTAGAATAGATGTTGGCAACTTGAAAAGGAAAGCACTGCCACATACCAAACTACAGTCAAGAAACCAGCTCAAAAAGAGGGGGGAGGTAGTTGATATACAGAGCACAGAGTATCCAGGAACTCCTAATTATATCACAGTTTACTTGCCTATCCTGGAGAGAGAACATCTGACTCAGTCTACTCTTTCAATTTTGTTTCTTTTGATTTTAAGCTATTTGCTAACTGCAAAGCATGTTCAAAGAACAGACTTTATTATTATTCTTTCAAAACATTTTATTTAACATCTATTGTATTTCTAGCACAGTTTTGAGGGATTAGCATTCATTGTCAGATCAAACAAAAATATCTTGTTAATGTAGAATATTATAATTTGAATGATAATAAATATATGAGCATGCTTCCTTATGTATAAACATTTATAATATATACATAAGCTTGGGTTTGTTTTTGTGTATTTTAAGTAAATGTCAAGAAGGGTAGTTCAGTGTTCAGGGTGGTGTTGCTGTAGATTTGCTGTCAAAAAGGAAATTATAAAAGATAGACTTCTTATTAATAAAACATATGAGTTAAGTCTAGACATTCCAGAAAATGTGCATTCCAGCATTTCAAAAGAATTAGTAAGAAATGAGAAAACAGGTGGGAAGGTACCTGGAGATAATGGAGAGATTCATAATTCTGGATGTCAAGCAAAGGTTGACTTGTGCAGAAATAGAAAACTTAGTTATAGAGGAACTGAACGCTACTGAAGTCTTTGTAAGTTCTGAGATGCCTTAAATTTGATTTAGTCTTTGTAGAGATTGATCAGAAGAGAATCCTACTTAAAGTTAGATATTATGGTCAAAGTTTCTGTTGTGTCAAGGATCAATAAAATTTTACAAGGATGGTATTAAAAGGAGACTATTAGAGTAACCCAATGGAGGGTCTGGGTAGGAAAGTGTAGGAGAGCTGGTAAGAACTGGTTGATACTGAATACAGTTAAAAGTGATAATTATCCTTTTCAATAAAATACTTTTACTAAATCTTTGACACTTTCATACATGCAATCCATACGTACATGATTTTCATATATGATAATATTTACTACTTCTACTTACCTCCTCCTAGTTCTTCATGAGTCTACCACTTCCTTCTCTGTTCCCTTCCCAAATTTATGACCTCCACCTTTTTAAGTAACTTACTAAATCCAATCTGCGCTGCCCATAGGTGCGACATCACCAACTGGCAAATTATCAACTTATCAGGTGCAACACACATAGGGAACCTATTTGTCCTCCCAATAAACATTAAGTTTCAAAAAGTCTTCATCTAAGGCAAGAAGAAATATGAATTTCTACCCATCTATGCTGTAATATTGATTGAACTGACTTTATGCAACTCTTGTGAAGGTTTCCAGAGATGCTGTTAGTTTATGAATGAAACTCTTTTCGTGTCTAAAGGCACTGTTTAGTTTTGGTTCTTGTCAACCTCTAGCTCTTGAAATCTTTTACTATTCAATAATTCTTAATAATAGTCTTAACCTCACAGCAAGGGTATGTAATATTTGTATCCCATTTATTTCTTCACACTCTGAAGACACTTCTTTGCACTACACAATTTCTCCTGTAATAATTGAATATGGGGTGCATAGGAGTGAAAGGTAAGAACAATCACTTTTTCTGTATCAAGGATTTAGAATTCATTTCTAGAATTGTAAACTCTGTAAAAGAATTAAGTTTGAATGTAGGAACAAATGAAAAAAAACCTTTTATTTTTCAAAAAGTATAGGAGCAGACATCTCTATAGGTTTGGAGACACATATGAGACGAAATGGAGAACTATACTCTAGAAAATCTAAGATTATAAAGAAGGAAACAACACCAACATGAGAGAAGATTAGTAAGAGTTGCCACAGTTTTATGTATGTTGTTGAGAAGTTATCAGAGCAATTGCAAGAGAGTTTAATAAGAACTAATCGGTGTTTAAGACAGAGCAGAGATATACCTACTGGTTGGTCTGGAAAGACAGTTGGATTGGGAATTTTGTAATCTGTTCAAGATACTAGATAATGTTCTAAAAATATGGCAAAAAGAGATTTCAAGTTCAATAGTTTTCTTTTATATTCCCATGATTATGACTGAGTGACTTACATGACTATATAAAATAAACAAGGCCAACCATGCTGTCAAGAGATTACATTTTCATTTGGCTAAACATTGAATAAAAGAAATGCTTTTTGTTGTTAAGTGGAAAAAGAACAATCCTGAGAAGCAGTAATTTGGAAGATATCTGATATAAAAATACTTATAAAGAATGAGTCACATTGACTTTTAAAAATAACTACTTTAGTTACCATTCAAAGTTGAAAAAAATTTATCTGCCAATTTGTTTACTTTAATAAGATCTAAACAGTTGCAAGCAGACAAGGGATGACATTGGTTATATGCTCTTAAGAACTGTTTTAGGTTGTATAACCTAAAACATGATTTTTATAATATACCAATATGATTTTTATATTATACCATTTATCTTCTTATAAGCTACTTTGAGTTTTTTATTCATGCTATTGAGTAAGCAGATGTCTTGAATATTCTAGTTAAAAGTGAAGTGCTAAACCTAAAGTAATTAAGAGTGTATAATGTAGAATAAATTATAAGAGACAAATATAATTGTCCAATATAAAAATATGTAAACTACATTTTGAAAATATGTAACATTACCACTTGAAAAAAAAGTATTTTGTATAAAAATATATAAAGTTTTTATATTAATAAATTATGATTATGATATCAGTTTTAAGTATGATTATTGTACATTTTAACCTCTCCAACTGGTTGACTTTATTGAGTTAGAATCTAGTTATGTTCTCATAATATAGCTGTTTTGAACTCAGTATTCTGCTGACCTTATCATTCTGCCTAACTGTGGTTGGAGGCACACACTGCCACTCCTTATAACATTTCTATTTTAAATGTAGGATGAAATTGTTTAATTATGTTGAATGTTTTTTCTATTTTATATTAGAAATAGATATTAAAGCTGAAAATATACAGGCTACTGAATCTTTGGAAGTGAGTGGAACTAATATTTAGTTGAAAATGTGTATGCCTTTGGGAATTGACATCGTGTATATATACAGGAAAAAGGGTTTTTCTTTTTTTTTCTTCTAGTCTGTTTTCACAGCTTACAGTCACCGTCTTCCTTTTCTTTTAAAAACTGTGTCTGGCTCTGCAGTAGAGTGCTTAAAGTCAGTTTGCAGGACCATGTTTACAATAATGGCAATGCATCCTCTGATCCTGCTTAACAGACAAGAATGGAGATAGTCGAATCACAAAAGTCATATGGATTTTTTAGAAGCCAGGTGGAATTTTAGAGAAAAAGATGGCATTAAAGGGACCAGGGAGCCACTGAGGCTGAAAAGGAAAAAGGTCAGTCAAGTTTGTATTTCACATCTCCAGCCTTTCAAGTACATCAAAGGTGCTTGTCTTTGTGTGACTGATTCTGAGGGGTTGCCAGATGACCACATATGGCAGGCAGCCTGTTTTATGAGCCTGTCCTGCCTGCTGTTCTCCCTAAGGCCACTGACTTTCTATTCACCCTGCCTGCCTACCCTGCTGCTTTGTGCAGCATGAGGAGAAAAAGAAAACTTGAATTTGCTTTGGAAATTTTGGATAAACAAATTGAAACTTCAACAGTGTGCTTTTGTTTCATTTTTCTGGAGATTACATGGAAGTTTTAAGAAACAAATGTTTTTTAAAGCACCATTTAGAGTCTTGAGAAATCCCACCTTTGAAATATCTTGGGCTTGTAACACAGTCAAGCATTCCTACTAGTTCCAGTTCATACAACCTGCCCTCTTACTTTCTAAGAAAGGAAATAGACTAATCTGGGCTTACACTTGGAAATGCAATGAAGAATGGAAGCGATCAGAGAAGAGGAATGAGCTGAAAGTCCCCTTACAAGACTGAAACAACTGAAGTCGCAAAGCATCTTTGAATAAAATATTTACAGTTGTCTTTAGCTTGAATATTTGTGGTATCTTGAGAGTTATTCAGTTTTAACTTTACTCTCAGAGACATTCCCAAATCTGACATCCTCACTGTGGATACAGTATCACAATAAACAGCTGCAAATTGATCACTTTGAATATGTTTCTGGTTTTAAACTTTCCTATGGGTACACTTGGCTTCTCATAGCATTTCTCTGATTTTGTCTTACATTTTATACTTCTATGTAGGAAAAAATTTTAGTAATCAATCCTTAATGTCTTCTAGACTCAGAAAACACTGTGCATAGATTTTTAACTCATGTGAAGGTGTTATTTTTGCTTCATCCCATACTAAGCAACACACAAGACTCCTGACTTGCACCCTGTGACTCTACACAGATTCTGAGTGCAAGCTTGAAGGACTACATGAGCAGAAGTGCTACATGTGGTGGAAGGTTCCTGTAGATAACATAGATACTAAGCTATTAATATAAAGAGAACATGCTAATCACCAGTATTGGACCTATGTGTCTTATGTCAAGGCTATCTTTATAGTTTGAAGGTATCTTTCCTTTAGAAACACCAGTGAAAATACTGAAAAATAAATATGAAGGCAATAACAATATTTAAAATATTAAGTGAACTAAGTTTAAAATAGTGGCAACAAGAGGATTAAAGAATAATTTCGGCACCTTTTAAAAACTAGGTTTAAGACTTGAGAGACATGAGACAGAATCTATATCTGACACTGTCAATGAATCCAAATGTTAGCATTCTGTCTAAGCTCCAGTCCACAGTTACCTGGCAACAACCAGGTAAGCTCCACCTCACAGTTATGTGGCAACAACCAGGTATGCTCTGCCCCACAGTTACCTGGTTACAGCCAGGTAGGCCTGACCACTATAAAGGGGGCTGCTTGTCCCCTTCTCACTGTCTTACTCCTCTCTTGTTCTCTTGCTTTCTCTTGCTCTTGCTTTCCCTTTTCCCCTCTCTCCCCATACTCTTCCCCCTCTCTTTCATGTGTTCATGGCTTGCCTCTACTCCCTTCCCCCACACCTGACTATACCTTCATAGAACATTTCCCTTCTCTCTTTATCTTTTTATAAACACATCACCAAGAACCTGAGAAATCATGTTACTGTTATTCTATTAAATGAACATAACAAAGATAAAACAAAATCAAAACAAACAAAAAACAATAAACAATCTATAATGACATACTACTAGATGCATGGATGTATGCATCATTCAACTTTCATTAGAACCAGTTCCAGATGGTAACTAACTCAAATATTTACAATTGGTCAATATAACAAGAATTAATGACTATGAGGTAATTAGCACTTAATGAGCTGTCTTCATCATACCTTCCCCTCAAGAATCAGAGACCTATTTGGAAGAGGGAAACCAAAGGTTTTAAGAGCCAAAAGCAGTAGATTACTCTAAGGAAATAACATCTTTGAGATACAAATTTAAGATACACATAAATTCACAGAGACTCTGACAAAAATCATAAAATTTGCACGAATTCAAGCCAGACAAAATGGTAACACAAAAACGGAAGTAGGCACAAAGTTTCATTTCTAACTAATAAGCTCTTAGCAATTGAAAGCTGCGTGGGGGGGGGGGGGGGGGGGGGGGGGGGAGGAACAAATCAGTTATCTTCAATAAGATGATACTAGTTATATCAACCAATATCCAGGAAGGCCTTATGTTTAAAAGTAGTTGGCAAATACAAAATGGATTCCATGTTTTTCTTGATTCTCATGTGTGTGTGTGTGTGTGTGTGTGTGTGTGTGTGTGTGTGTGTGTTTCAGTTTCGGTTGGGTTTATTAAAAGCAAGAAAAAAAACCATGAAAGTGGGTAGTAGAAAGAATGTGGGCATTCTGGGTGGAATTGCTAACATGGAAAAATATATGATAAAGGTATATCATATTAATTTTTGATTTAAAAGTTAAGAGATAGTGTTGGAGTACAAAGTACAAAAAAATTAATAAATGTAAAATAAAAACCAAGTAAGTTATAGCAAAGAAATTTATGCTGTGTCCTACAAAACATTGTTGAAAAAAAGAGTTTAAAATTTTTGGATGATACTTCAAAAACAATAACATTTGGAATTAAAAAATAAAGTTATTAAACTGAACTGGTATAGAATTTCAAAACATCTATATGGTCTCAGAATTTCTCAGTAGTAATATTCAAGGGTAAAATATTTTTTAAAAAATGTGGCTATACATTTTTGAAAGAGATAGTATATCCTAAAGTTTTCATACTGAAAAGAATCCTCCAATTGTAAAGGCAAAGTACATATCAAGAATTTGTGAATAATTATGGGCATGGTGGTGCACACCTGTAATCTCAACATGAGAAATTGAGGCAGGAGGATAAAAGCTTAAGGCCAAACAAACTGAGCTACACACTGAGAGTAAAGAGTCAGTAAATAATATAAAATAGCCAAGTATCCCCACAAGCCTTGTGTAGGAAGGAAGGAACTTTCTTCATGAGGTTCAAAAGTAAAGAATCTAAATATCCAAATATCTGTCAGTTAATAAGAGAATGTATGCAGTATACTACATTAACAATTGAAACATTATTCAACAATAAAGTACATTAAACACCAGTACATGCTACAATATCTTTGAACCTCAAAACATCAATCTTGCTGAAGAAAAAATACAGTAGAAAAGTCTATTTTCTGATGGTCACCATATCAAAAATCCAGAAAAGAAAAAGAATGAAAACAAACATCAATCTCTCCTCTCTCTTCCTCCCTTCCTTCCTCCTTCTCTCCCTTTTTTCCTCCCTCTTCTCTTCTCTTCTCTTCTCTTCTCTTCTCTTCTCTTCTCTTCT
>JANHMN010000004.1:72523787-72563018 GCA_030674055.1 Rhabdomys pumilio | reverse complement strand
TTCTCTTCTCTTCTCTTCTCTTCTCTTCTCTTCTCTTCTCTTCTCTTTTTCTGTATTAAGTGAAAAGAGATGTTATAAAATGTTCTATGGTAATGGTCATACAATTCAGAACATGATTAAAGAAAATATTTAATTCTACACTGTAAATAAATAGATTTTCCATTATGTGACTTACATATTACTAAAATTTTCCTTTCTAAATAAGATCTATATATTTGAACACTTCTTCTGAATTGCCACTTCAAGGTGTATGCTTTTATGCACAGAGAAAAATTGGAAAATGATCTACTATTTATTTAAAGAAATGGCTCAGAATTCCCTATGAAAGATCAAGAGAAAAAAAATATTTTTGCACTTCATTTCTTTCAATCATTTGAAATTTCAAAATAATTTTTGTAAAGAAGATAGGTAGGGACTATTGAAGTTATCAGAACTGATGTTGGGACAGTTAATGGGGCCATAGAACAGGTATCAGCAGAATATCAACTATAAAAAATGCCATAAAAGAAGAAGCAAAAGTCATAACACAGCAGATAAATGAGTGACTAACGTTGTGTGGGACCCTTATTTTTTTCAGTTATGTGTAAAACAGACAGGTTATTTTTCACAAGTATATAGACAAATGTATTTTTCATCTTGTACAGAGTTCTGTAGGTGAGATCAGCAGAAATAAATTCCTTGGCCTGATGTTGAGTGTTTATTTTCTTGGGTTAAACTTCTTGATCTAAATATTTTTGCATTTAATGTATTTTGCATATTTTTCTACTTATATGAATCAAAATCTAAAGGATTCTCCAGTTTACTTTCATGAGAAGCAATTCAGGAAACATATGTCTTCTCTGGCTTGTCAGTAGCATGTCGCTCAGGTGCTATGGTGTACAGACAGCTCACTTATACAAAGAATAACCAAAGGCAGGTGGGTTTCTCATAAAATTTTCTCCAGAGCCACATCTTTCAGCAGGAAGATCCAGTACCCTGGTAAAGAGACAAGTAATGCTTCCTTATTTCCAAGACCTGGTATTAACTTGTCTCTTATTACACAGACTACTACCCAGTCCTCCCAAAACAGCACCTCAACACTCTATTAGCTTTTTTCCCCTTTAGAAAAACACATGATTATGAAAATAATTAGATGCAGTAATCCACTCATGTTAATATACAATATAATAAGTTTCTACTAAACGTAGATAATCATATAAACATCAATACAAATGAGCTAAGTACACATTTTTATATATTTTGAGAATTTTATACTTGAATGCTGTATTTATAACATTTGTAGTCTTCCCTTTCCCCACTCCAGCTCAATCCATGTGCCACATTCAAGTTTCTCTGTCTCTTCCCTAGAGAAAACTGATTTTCTCTCTCTTAGCAGCCATTAGTTTTCTATAGATTTCCATCTAGAAATGGGGACTTCTGAGATTTCTCTTACCCACAAAGGCATGTCAAATTGTATTGTCATTTGCTGATCTTATTTAGATGATCATATTGTAAAAATTTATGAGTGGAGTTCCCTATCAAACATATAAGACATTGTCTTGTAACAGACCTTCTGGTCTGCTAGCTCTCACAATCTTTAGACCCTTTTATTTGTTGTTCCCTGAGCTTTAACTTTAGAGGTTGCATTGTGGAAAGATCAGTTTTGGTGTGGAAAGATCGCCATCCTGTTAGTTGTTGTCGATGATAGGAAACACATGGATTTCTGTGATGATGTCAGCCTGCTGCAAAAAAGAATAGTCCTTGATCATCTACACTTATGTGTAGATACAAGGAGAGGTATTTAGAATACAGTTAGTAATTATGTTGGTTCAGGACAGTGGCAATAGTGGATTCTCCACTGAAGTTAATGGGCTCACCAACCATACATAGTTGGCTGGGTTTACAGTACCAGACATGGATTTCCTCCTACTGAGTAGGCCTTTAACACAATTAGATGATTATATCTCTAAGATATAAGTTCAACTGTTACATCCTTAAAGATATTTTGCCATGCTGGTTTTGTTGTAGCTTTTAGGATTTACAGAAATACTATCAATTGCTTTTTTCTCCCCTTGGCAGCTTATATAGCACCTTCTAGTACTATGAGACCTAGTACTCAGGGAGAGAAGGCTTCTAAGTCACACCTACCTCTATTTTTGCAAGTCCTGTGTTTGAACCATGTGGTATTTGTAACAATAAGGTATTACAGGGTTTTTTTTTTATCTGAATGGTAAACAAAGGCTAAGGAAAAGCAGGTATTATTTTGGGAGTTGTTAACAACTCAAGGGAAGATTGCCCATTCTTAATACAGGTCTTTGTTAGTTATCTATGGCTTCTGGGGGAGGAGTATATAACTTTATTTAAATTATTTATATGTGTATACACATAGACTTATATATTACATGTGTATTTTAAGTAAATATAAGATAATATGTTTCTCTATAGCATTTTAAATCATACTTAGTATTCTTTATACTTCCTTCCTGTCCTTCTGAACTGCTCTCCCTCTCCACACTAACATAGTCTACCCAAGCACATCCAGATATCTGTTGCATCCACTGAATTGTAACCAGCTCCCTACTTCCAACCAAAAATCAATACTGAGTGTATACATTTCTGCTACTACAAAAATCTTGTCCATCTGCAGTTAACATTCTTTCTCCTCCAAGCTCCTTGCTTGCACAAATTTGATTGTTTTCTACTTATAATCTTGCCAACTTTATAATTTTCTATAAATGATTTTTGCTGTGTGTGGACATGATTTGTCTGGTGTTCATGCTGCTGTGCACTTCGCAGGGTCATTCATCTCACCACTCAGTGATAGTGGGCATGTGGATGTTTGAAGTTTGGGGACGTCATAAAGAAAGCTACTGTGAATATATCTTCTTGGACATATTGTTTTATTCCTTTGGGGTAAATATCAATGAGGAGGAATGTTGAGCTGCGAAGTAAATGTACGTTTCAATTTATATGGATTTTCCAAATGTGGTGGCTTGTTTATGCGTGGCCCTGGGAGTAGCGCTATTAGGCGGTGTGGCCTTGGAGTAGATGTGTCATTGTGTGCATGAGCTTAAGACCCTTATCCTAACTGCCTGGAAACCAGTATTCTCCTAGCTTCCTTCAGATGAAGCTGCAAAACTCTCAGCTACTCCTGTACCATGCCTTCCTGTATGTTGCCATACTCCTACCTTGATGGTAATGGCCTGAACCTCTGAACCTGTAAGTCAGCCCCGATTAAATGATGTCATTATAAGAGTTGCATTGGTCATGATGTCTGTTCACAGCAGTAAAACCATAACTAAGACACCAAATATCTCCCAAAATATCTTGACCATATTCACACATACTCACCAGGCATGTGATTGCAGTTTATGCTATCTGTACCAATCCGTGAGGTTGATCACTGCAATGTATACCAGTAAGTGGGTGTGTCTCCTGTGCATTGGAGAAGGTGCACATTGGATGTTTGTTGTGGGTCAAGTGCATTTTTCTAAGGAATAATGTTGTTAATGTTATGTTATGCATTCATTTCCCATCATTATTTCTCCTGGGTGAATATTTGTTCAAAATTTTTTCCATTCTACTTTATTGAACTTCTCATTACATTCTTCATATACAATAATAGTTCTTCATGTGTCAAATGAAAATCCTGCATTAAGTGTGTATTAGAAAAGACTTTCAGTTTATGGAGTGTACCTGTGCCCTCACAATTAGAAACAATATTAAATTTGTGACTTTCAGCTTCTGAATCGTTTTCTTCTTTGTGGTGCTCAGGTATTCTACCTTAGAGCTCTCAGTCTTGAAGTCTCATTCTGTTTATGGACATGGGAGCTGTTATATCATCTTGCGTATAATGATCACAGTTGAAGTCTCACTGTTTTTAGTCACACATCTTATGGCTACAAAGAGCAGGCTCATCTTCTCGTGTGCACTTACCCCAGTAGCTATGTACAGCTTCCTGTCTCCAGTATGCTCTCTGTTCCACTAGTCAAAAATTCTTCCTCATAAAACATCACATTGCATGATTACTGTAGTTTTATTTCAGGCTCTACAAGATTATTTTTGTATTAGTTCCTTTGATTCTTCATTTAAGCCTGAGAAAGGTTATCAGTTTCTAAGAAAGAGCCTACTAGATTGATTAAGGCTTGATTAGTTAGTAAGAAATTTATATCTCAACAAACTGAGTATGGCAGTTGAAGGTTCTGATAAGTCTTGGTTTCCCACCTCAATGTATTATATAACTCACATATGTTCAGGTATGTTCACCTATATGCATTTTATATATTAGTGATATTGTGGATTTAATGTCAACTTAATGCCATTTTTTTAGAATTGTGGTTTATTGCATATTTGAAAACTTTTATCTGTAGACCTTCATACCATATGAATAAAGATAAGTTTTTTTTGTATTATTTACCAACTGAAATGACATTTTTTTTTTGTCATCTAAATGCACTAGTGGAAGCTTATAGGGCTGCATCTTAGAGGATGAAATGCCAACAATCTCAGTCCTTGAACAATCCACTGGATGAATTCTGTCTTCATGAATAAACAGTTCATTTTACTTTTATGATCATCATATCTTAAGGCACCATATGGAGAATGACCTGTGTTGCTGGAAGTCTAGTGATTTAAATATTCAGTTTTTAAAGGATCCATCACATAAATGGTCTTTCTAAGTACTAAACACAGCCACATCAATAGGTGAAGTCACCCTTCACACACCATGAACTGAAATGATCCTGTATAGATTTATAGCCTCTATATTGGCAAGTTTCATGTCAACATGCCAAAAGCTAAAGTTGTTTTCAAACAGGGAAATTGAAAAATGTCTCTACCAGTTTGGTTTGTGGATAAGTCAGTGGTACTTTTTCTTGACTGATGATTGATGTACAAGGATGCAGCATGGTGAGAGCAGTGTCACTGATCAGTTGGTGGTCCTGGGTATTAGAAGAAGGCAGAGATAAGCCATAAGAAACAAACCAGTAAATTAGTATGATCCTTGGCCTCTGCATCAGCTTAGGCTTTCAGGTTCCTGCCCTGTGTGAGTTCCTGCACTGAATTCCTTTAACAATGGAGAATGATAAAGTGAAATAAACATTTTTCTTCTCAATTTGCTTAAGTTCATGATATTTCATCACAGCAATAGAAGACACAAAATAATTCCTATATAAAAAATAATATTCACTGACTTAAGAAATAATAATTGATTTAACATATGTGTGTTAGTGTGTGAGCAAATACATATGTAAGCACTGTAAAGCTATATAGATAACATTACAGGTGGTCATGAGCCATCTGATATGGTGCTGAAAACTGAACTGTATTCTCTGCAAGAACAGTATACCACTTAATGAATCTTTCCATTCCTTCATTGATTTCCATAAAACATAACTTTTAGAGAGTCACTCTGTAGCCAGTTCTGCCCTTGAAGTCCTGATATTTGGCCTCCTAAGAGCTGCAATGACAAGTTTGAACCACAAAGTTTGATTTATGTTCAGCCTGTATTCAGTGATTGTCAAACACTGAATAAACTACACTTGTTTGTGTCCAGATTTGATTCACTACTATTGCTAAGTATGGACTTTGTGGACTTTTACTACCTGTAGCAAAAGATACAAGATTTGTCCTTTGAAAACAGTTTTTAGCCTGAAGTTTGGGACTCAAAAGTCAAACAAAGATCTTATTAAACTATAAGTATCACAAAATGCATGTATTTCCAAGAGATTCTGTTCTCCTTACAAGTGTTCACACACATTTTCTATATTCTTAGTGGAATATTTTAATATATTACTTATAATTCTCATGAAGTTATTTTATTCTAAATGGAGAGATATGTAATTTTCCTTCTTTTTGCTTTCTGCCTTGCAAACAAATAGATTTTCCTTACTATATTTTTTTGTCATGGTCTTGAAATGAACTATAGAAATTATATGTTGGGAGAAAATACGGAGTTAAACTATTTAACATATAGAGATAGACATACCTCTTCTGTTAGGCCATTAATGTGAAGAAAGTAAGCTGATAGAGTTAGCCATTGAATGAGACATTGTTTTCCCCTCATTACTCTCTGTGAACCATTTGCTTTAGATCCCTTCAGAGGTTACCTCTAATCCTATTACTGATGTGGATCTGATGCTCTTTGTTTTTCTATTCCTACTTTATGTTTAGAAAGTTCTTTCTTCCTTTCTTTCTTTCTTTCTTTCTTCCTTTCTTTCTTTCTTTTTTGTTGGATATTTATTTACATTTCAGTTGTGATTCCCTTTCCCCATTTTCTCCACACACAGAAACCCCATATCACATGCCTCCTCCTCCTGCTTCTATGAGGATATGCCACCACTCACCAGCCCACTCCTACCTCCCCATCCATGAATTTCCCCACACTGGGGCATCCAGCCTTTACTGGACCAAGGAATTCCTCTCCAACCTATTCTTACAATGCCATCCTACCTTATATATACAGTTGGAGCCATGAGTCCCTCTCTACGTGCTCCCGAGCTGATGGCTTAGGCCCTGGGAGCTCTGGTTGGTTGGTATTGTTGATCTCCCCATGGGGTCTCAAACCCTTTCAGTTCCTTCAGTCTTCTGTCTAACTCCTCCATTGGGAAACCCATGATCAATGCAATGGTCAGTTGTAAGCAACCACCTCTGTGTATGTCAGGCTCTGGCAACCTCCAAGGAGACAACTATGTCAGGCTCCTGTCAACATGCCCTTCCTCGCATCCACATCAGTGTCTACATTTGGTGACTGCACATGGGACAGATAAGTAAGTGAAGCAGTTTCTGGATGGCTCCTCCTTCAGTTTTTGTCCCACACTTTGTCTCCATATTTGCTCTCATGAGTATTTTGTTACTCTTTCTAAGAAGGACTGAAGCATCACACTTTGGTTTTCCTTCTTTATGAGCTTCATGTTGTCTGTGAGTTGTATCTTGGGTATTTTGAGCTTTTGGGCTAATATCCAATTATCAGTGAGGGCATACCATGTGTGTTCTTTTGTGCATGGGTTACCTAACTCGGGATATATTTTCTAGTTTCATCCATTTGACTAAGAATTTCTTAAATTCATTGTTTTTAATAGCTGAGTAATACTCCATTGAGTAAATGTACCACCTTTTTTTTGTATCCATTCCTCTGTTGAAGGACATCTGGGCTCTTTCCAGCTTCTGACTATTATAAATAAGGCTGATATGAACATAGTAGAACATATGTCCTTGTTATATGTTAGAGCATTTTCTGGGTATATGCCCAGGAGTGGTATTGCTGGGTCCTCAGGTAATGCTATGTCCAATTTTCTGAGGAACCACCAGACTGATTTTCAGAGTGGTTGTACCAGCTTGCAATCTCACCAACAATGGAGGAGTGTTCCTCTTTCTCCACATCCTAGTCAGCTTTTGCTGTCACCTGAGTTTTTGATCTTAGCCATTCTGACTGGTGTGAGGTGGACTCTCAGTGTTTTCATTTGCATTTCCCGGATGACTATGTTGAACATTTCTTTAGGTGCTTCTTGGCCATTCACGTTTCCTCACTTGAGAATTCTTTGTTTACCTCTGTACTCCATATTTTAATAGGGTTACAGTTGTCTAGAGTCTAATTTTGAGTTCTTTGTATATATTGGATATTAGGATGGGTAAAGATATTGGATGTAGGATGCGTAAAGATCTTTCCCTAATCTGTTGGTTGCCACTTTGTCCTATTGACAGTGCTACTTGCCTTACCGAAGCTTTGCAATTTTATGAGGTCTCATTTGTCAATTCTTGATCTTAAAGCATAAACCAATGGTATTCTGTTCAGGAATTTTTCTCCTGTGCTAGATATTCGAGGGTCTTTCCCAACTTGTCTTCTATTAGTTTCTGTGTATCTGGTTTATGTGAAGGTCCTTTTTCCACTTGGGCTTGAGCTTTGTACAAGGGGATAAGAATGGATCAATTTGTATTATTCTATATGCTGACCTCTAGTTGAACCAGCACCATTTATTGAAAATTCTGTCCTTTTTCCACTGGTTGGTTTTAGCTTCTTTGTTAAAGATCAAGTGACCATAGGTGTGTGGGTTCATTTCTGGGTCTTCAATACTATTCCACTGATCTTCCTGCCTGTGTCTGTATCAATACCATGTACAGTTTTTTTTGTTTTTTTTTTTGTTTGTTTGTTTTTATCACTATTGCTCTGTAGTACAGTTTGAGATCAGAGATGGTGATTCCCTCAGAGGTTCTTTTATTGTTGAGAATAGTTCTGGCTATCCTGGGGTTTTTGTTATTCCAAATGAATTTGCAAATTGCTCTTTGTATCTCTATGAATAATTGAGTTGGAATTTTTATGGGGATTGCATTGAATCTGTAGATTGCTTTTGGCAAGATGGCCATTTTTACTATATTAATCCTGCCATTCCATGAGCATGAGAGGTCTTTCCATCTTCTGAGATCTTTTTTGACTTCTTCAGCGACTTGAAGTTCTTGTCATACAGATTTTTCACTCCTTTGGTTAGATTCACACCAAAGCATTTTATATTATTTGTGACTATTGTGAAGGGTGTCATTTCCCTAATTTCTTTCTCTGCCTGTTTTGAATTATTTGGTAAAGATCTAGGTTATCCTAGATCTTTACCAAAGATCAACAGATTTCTAATGGATAGTAAATAGTTTTGTTTCTTAGAGTACTCTTGTTTCTGTACTGATTTCTACTTTGTATTTTATAACCCTTCAAAAGTATAAAGTCAATTTTTAGTTCTGCACCATTGACAAAATAATCTGCTGTGTGGAAGTGGCCCAAAGTGTTCTATAACCCTTTGGTTTGAATTCTGAAGCTGAGGAGATATGTCATGGCCTCCTATTTAGTGCTGAGCCTGCAGTTATGAGGTAGCTGCCTAGTTTCTTGCGCCAATTCTTACCACAAGTGTATGTTTTAGACTTGCTAATTGGGGCACAGGCTTTTTAAAGTCTCTTGTCCTTTGTCCCTAAGGTGACCAAATTTTACCTTGTATCTTTGAAGCTTATGTTGCAGAAAAAAAATCATTCTTTTCCTGTATCAGAGTAAATCTTTGTAAGTTTTGCCACTTTTAGATTGGAAGGCTCTTCTTGTAAGTAGTAGCTTTTGCTTTCTAAGGGTGAAAAGTGGCTTTTACACTTCCCAAGAGGTAGAAGTGTTTTGATTCACCACTTGACACTATGGTCCTGGGAATAACAGGGTTTCTGAGCAAAACCATGTCTCTCCCTTACAATGTGGAAATGCTGAGAACAGGACTCCACTTAGTTCAGGACACTGGAGAGGCTCTAACCAGTTTTCATACTGACTCTGATTAAGAGCAATCATTTGAAGCTACTTATAGGAAATGGCATAGCAAATGTTAATTTGGATTATCTGGGTATTATAACACACTATTTCAAGTTTAGCCTTTCAAATTTCATGAACATTTTACTTTATTCTTTTTGCTTGCTCCTACTAAAGCCATCTCTTTCCACCTTCCTCTTCTAAAAATCACATACGAATGCTTACTATCTCTCCCCATAAGTGCCTGTTCCCCTTTGGAATTCAGTTCCTTTAACTTGGCTAATATCTTTAATCTCTGGTAGCACTACCAATGGTTTCAACATTTTGTATTATCTATTCCCTTTTCAGAGATTAATTTGTGGTTTTCTATACCCTTCAAGATACCATTTTCTAGCAAAAAGGGACAATGAGTACTTAGTAATTGAGTCATGGTTTTAATTTTTTTCAGCATAAAATTGATTTTGGTCATTTGATGTATATGAATTCTCTGTAAACACAGAGAATAATTTTTAAAAATATCAGTCATTAACCATATCTGGAAAAATAACTGAGGTTGAGCAGTAGAAAACTGTGAGTTCTAATTTTATTGTTAATAAAACTCTGGTGGAATACAGATGAACTGGCAAGTATGTTTAGTAAAAGTATGTTATTGTTTTTATGCATTCAGATTAGAAATCTTCCTCAATAATGTAACACTCACTAGTTATTAATATTAATGTTCCACATTCATAATAAAAAATAAAAACTGAACTTATTTAAAATGTAAAACCTATTTAATAGCATAACATCAGAAATGGAAAACTTCAAAACAAGTCTCATAGATGAGTCTCAATGAAAGTGCAAGCACATATTTCACATCTAATGTCACCAGCAATGTTATCTTTAGCTAACTAGGCACAGAACTTTTGCACACTCATCATGAGAGATTATTTTGGGCCTCCTACCTGGAATTAATGTCTGATCATGAGGCAGGAAGTACCACAAGGCCACTCACATTTTACTATGCAATAGATGAGTAGCTAAAGAAATGGCTTATGTCCCTGAATGAAGACGTAAAGTGTGTGTGGTCTACTTCTGCTACATGCAGTCAGCCCCACCTTATCCCTGGGATAACAGTAAGACGTTCATCACCACAACAAAGCAAGTGAACTATTCTAGCTTGTGACTAGTAGTTTCATGGGCCACAAGAAGAGATATTGTTCTTTATCTAGACTGTTGTCCCTTTTGGCATTCATAGAGTTACAACTAGTGACTTTTTCAACAATGTATTTTGATGGATGACTGAAATGCTATGCATATATAGCTGAAGGTTATACTTAGGAAGGATGTTATAAATTGGAAAGTTTTATTCATTGAATATTTTGATTTATTGGTTCTTATAAATTTATTCTTTTTGTTTTTAGGTGTTACAAAAGGTATTTTATAAACATCTTTATTTAATTAAATAAATTGTCTTTTACTCAATTCGTCAGCCAGAGTCAAATAGTATGAAGTCTGTTTGAGGTTCTCTATTAATTAACAGGGCTAACCTTTACCCAATGACTAACTGAGGTAAAGTTTGCTTTCAGCTAAAAAACAAACAAGGCAAAACCAAATGAAACAATGTGGAAAAAGTATCATCTCACAATAAAATTATATCAAATCAAATTCATTGCTAGATAAGTAATGGTGTGCTTGTGGGTGTTCATCACTGGCCACATACATACAACTCTTCTTTTATGAGATAATAATAGAATAAAATATTATAAGATACAACAAAAACAACAAAAACACATTGGAATAGGACAAAACAGATATAAGTAAGAAAAGGAGCCTAAGAGAAGGCAAAAGAAACAGATGCCCACTTGTTCCCACACTCAGGAATCTTGAAAACATACTAAACTAGAAGCCATATTAGAAACATAAAGGACTTGTAATGTCAAAAAATAGAATAAAAATATATAATAAAATATTCTCATAATTTTAAAATTAATGTAAAATTAAATTAAAAAAAAAAAAAAGCCCTGAGAAGCCATGAGATAAGGAACCTCCTGAGATTCCATTGAGTTTGTTATCAGCTGACCAACTACTGCTAAACATACAGAATAACCTCAGGAGTAGTGTGTTTCCCCAATGAGCCTCTTTTGGATAAAACCAAATTTTCCTTTGCAAGGGGCTATCAATCAGAGAATTTCTGGGTTAGGGATGGAGACACATGTCTATTTCTTTCAGCCTATGCAGGTCCTATCCATGCTGCCTCAGTCTCCATGAGTTTATATATGCATTGATCTTGTTGACTTAAAAAGTTTTGTTATTTTAGTGTCCTCCATTCTCTTTTGCTCTAACTGTTTCCACCTTTTCTCCCATGGGTTCCCCTAAATCCTGAGGGGAGAATTATGATGATTGATGATTATATCTCTTTTAAGGCTAAGTGTTCCAAGCCCTCTTACTCTCCATGTAGTATCTTACTGTGGGTCTCTATATTTGTTTCCTCTGCTTCAGGAGAAAACTTATCTGATGATGGCTCATCAGGGCACTGATATATGAATATAGTGGACTATTTTTAGGGGACATTTTATTGCTACATTTTGTTGTGGTGGTTGACGATTGTTAGTTTGTTTGTTTTGTTGAAGGATAGTGTTTCGTTTTACTTTAAGTTCATGTGCTTAAGGCCAAAAGCAATTTCTCTTGCTTTTGGTCACCTAAGCAGTATGAGAATGAGTTCTATCTCATGAGTAGGACTTAAACCAAATCATATATTCGTTGGTAACTCCCACAAATTTTGTGCCACAATTGCACTATTATATCTTGCAGGCAAGACACCATTGTAGATCAAAGGCTTTGTGTGTGCCTTGGTGTTTATGTTTCTCTCTTAATAGAATGCAAAATATTTCCTGGATCAAAGTCTCTAAAATGTAAGAGTGAAAGCTCTATGTAGGCACCAACTCAACTTCTCCATGTTTAATTGATTATGTAAGTGTTATCTATAGCAATGTGGTCTTACTCTCAGTTTGCAGAGAACAATTACACTCTTGGCAATAGCCTGTGTTATTTCTGGGCTCCTATGGAACTCATTTGGCAAAAATCTCAATTAGATGTGACCCAGCCTCTGTACCAGAAGCTTTGTTTGGTGTCAAGAGATGGTCAACTGGCATTATGTCTCCCCTCATTATCTGACAATTTTGTTTAGATCACCTTCACATATGCATATACTTCCAGAAGCTGCTACTATATTAGATTTTTATAAAAGCCCTCAAGTGCCCTTTATTAAGGTGGCTCTTCTTGTCTTCCCTCCTTCATTTGCCTATCCCTATTCCCCCAATTGATTTTCCCACTCCAGTCCTCTCACATTCATCTATAACTTATCTATTCTATTTTCCTTTCCTATGAAGAGCTATTTGTCCACCAAATGAAGTAGTCTATAGCTAAGCTTTGTGGTCCTACCAATTGTAAGTAGGTTATCATTGACTTAACAACCTATATCCATATATAATTAAATACATATCATATTAGTTTACCGAACATTAGTTACTTTAATCATGATGTATTTTTCTAGTTCTATTCATTTTCCTGAAAATATCAGGATAGAGTAATTTTTTCAATGTAAATTGTATATATTCAATATCCAATCATGTGTCAAGGGACCTTTAGGTAATTTCCAAATTATAACTATTATGAATAGAGGAGAAATGAAAATGGATGAGCAATTTCTCTGTGGTAAGGAAGAATTATTCTTTGTGTATATGCGCAAGAGTGGTATTGCTGGATTTTGAGGTAAATAAACTCCTATCTTCCTGAGGAACTACCCCACTGATTTTCATATTGGGTGCCCAAATTTGGAGTCTCACCAGCAATGGATAAATATTCCATTTACTCCACATTCTGTCCAGTATGAGCTATCACTTGTTTTATTGATCTTATCCATTCTGACTGTTTAAGATGAAATACTAAATAAGCTTTGATTGTATTTTCCTGTTGACTAAGGATGGTGAACATTTGTTTATGTGTTTTTGAGTTTCCTCTTTTGAGAATGCTGTTTAAATCTGTTCCACATTCTCAATGTGTTTGCCTACAGGATCTTGACTTCTGCTTTTTTTACCCACAAAATAGTAATGTGAGTTGACTTTGACTACAAATGCCATAAACACTGACAAACTAAGATAATGTGAATCACCTTTACAAACATAAAAGTAAACAAATAAGGCCATGCTTGACACTAAGGAATGTAGGCACAAAGAATAATGATCCAAATTACTTTCAAGATATGTGTGCTAAGTGTATATGAGACATAAATAATTACATGTAGACTTGGGTCTTATCCAACCCCACCTCACAAAAACCTTAAATCTGAAACCCTTCTAATTACAGACTACATGAATAAAAAAATACTTTTTATGTATTCTTCATTCTTGTACCAATGTTTCTGTATGTTCTCTTCTGTGTTCTGTTCTGTACTCTAAAAGTGTGGGTTGAACAACTGCGATTTTTAGGTCAGATCTAGTCCAAACTAAGGATTCTCTTTATATTGTTAAATGATACTAAAATATGACATTCAAGGACAAACACACATGTGTTATCCCAAAATTAAAAAAATATATACCATGAAATCCTTCACAGACTATATTACTTGCTGTCTATTTTTTCATTTTTTATTGGTTATTTTATTTATTTTCATTTCAAATGTTGTTCCTTCCCCGGTTTCCCCCTCACAAAATGCCTATCCCATCCCCCTCCCTCTGATTCTATGAGGGTGCTCCCCTACCTACCCACTTACTTCTGCCTCAGTGTGCTAGCATTCCCCTATGCTGGTGCATTGCTTGCTCTCTATTTTTGAGGCATTAAATGTTGCTTGAGATAATCACTCTGTGTGCAAGGGTCTTTCACTCTGGCAAAACGAATCAGCCATTTATATGAAAAAGTAAGCTGGAATTATAACATAGGGTTGAAAAAGTGCCAGGCACCATTGTATAATGAAATAGAGAATAATTACATTCAGCCAAGAAATCCAGGAAATCTCACTGATGAAGACTACATTTTAATAGCATGGTACAACCTATTAGTCTATGTAGCTAACTAAATATATATGATGAGTGGTAGATACTCCTGATTAAACAAGAAGACAGATTTTAAGAACATTTGAAATAGAAAAACAATTTGTTTTATTTTTTCCTACTCTTGATCATTAGATTTTTCTCAGTAAGAGCCACTCTCAGTGATACTTCTTTCAATTTTTAAAATAATTTGACTTGGACTATCCCTCAGGAAACCACTAAAGATTGCCATAGTTAACGTTTTGCTGATCCACATAAAGAGACTTGATGAACCGTACATCCTGCATACATACTTTCTCAGGTACCTGTCCCAGGGAAGAAGCAAGTGTTTAGACCTAAAAATAAATCAGGCATGTGAATTGTTTGGCATTTTAATATTATTGAAGTGTTTCAGAAATTTGATGTATAAACATTCAAGATTCAGCATAATATATGCTCATTTTCAGCTAATATTTTTCGTGAAAACCCAAGTAGCAGAGTGTTTTCATGGACCATATAAGAAATATAGGATCTTTTTCTAACAAAAAGTATAGTATTTTAGCAAATCAAGAAATATATTATCTTTGTGCTAATTACAAACACAGCATGCTATCTACATCACATGTGGACTGGTGCTGGGATAAGTCAAAGCTTTGCTAATGTCAGTGGCCCTCAAGGCTAACTAATTCTTCTCTGCCCAGTAAGTTATAACATGGAAATTTGAAAATTAGTCTGTCATCTCATTTAAGCTTTCTCTTTATTTTATAGATTAGTATGTTAGTCTATAAAACCGTTGTTTCATGTTGTTTTAAATGAGCATCCATTGGCTCTTTTGACACATCCACATTCATTAGAAGGGTTTATGTACCAAGAGTGGATTTAGTGATCTTAAAAGTTCCTCCCATGAGATGATCTTGCTTAGATTTGGTTTTGTTTCTTCATTTATTAAGAATCTGCCTTCTATTCCAGCTATTATAAAAGAAAGTAGAACACCAAAGTCAAGACCAAGACTCAGCAAAGCTTTAACTATGATGATGTTTCCTGATGACTGGTCACTTAATGAGACTTCAGCTACAAGGGATGCAGCTAGATAAAAAGGATAACCTTATCATTATACCTGGTCCTCTCAGGTAGTGTGTAAAGATAGCAGCCTCCACATGAGTCCTAGTAATCTCATGCTGACTAAACTGTGGCTGCATCAAGAGTTAATCATTCTCCATACTTGGCTTCTCACATTTCTCTTCAGCCTCATCACTTCTAGGACACATGGAGATATAGATGTTGGTGTCTATTCTGCATGGTCCAATGACATGGGAAGAATGCTTACTCCGTCAGTTATTTCTTTTTCATTATAAATTCTTGATTTGAAATCCAAAAAACTCAACATTATTTTTTAAAAAATTAAAATCCTGCCTGTCAGCCAGGCAGTGGTGGCACATACCTTTAATCCCAGCACTTGGGAGGCAGAGGCAGGCGGTTTTCTGAATTCGAGACCAGCCTGGTCTACAGAGTGAGTTCCAGGACAGCCAGGGCTACACAGAGAAACCCTGTCTCGAAAAACAAAAAACAAAAAACAAAACAAAACAAAACAAAATCCTGCCTGTCCAGGCACAAATGTGTTCTCCTAGCTACAAAACAAGTCAGCAAGAAAAATATGAAGATCAATACTTTAATCCATAAACTAAGATTTCTGTGAAAATAACTAATTTTAGCTAGGATCTCCATCAGAGTGAGAGGCCATTATATTGCAAAACTAACTTTTGTTAATTTTCTAGCATCAATAATTTGAGAAGCATATGAAATATTGGTTTAGTAGAGATAGAAAAATCAGAGCCTTATGACTAATAAAGTTATATAATTAAAATAAGATTAGAATACCACTGGTGAATATTGAGCTTACTCAGTAAATATATTTGCAGAAAATATGACATTCAATAAAAAAAATTTAAATTATTTGATGTAGACTGAAAAAAATAGCTCATAGCACTGTTGCTCTTTTATAGGACATGGGTTTGCTTCCCAGCATGCACATGCTGACTCACAGCAATTCCTAGTTCCTGTCCCAGAGGATCTGATACCTTCCTCTGAATGGAAGGCATCAGCCACACATGTGTCACATATAACTATATATAAGTTTAACAGTCATAAACAAATATAAATCTAGAAAACACATAAGAAGTATTAAAATTATCCTATAAGTACTAGACAACAGTAAAATAAAATATTTTCTAAGTTTATTTAAAATAAGTCTGTACTATTAAGAGAGAATAAACTGACAGCCTGAAATTTATTCATCAAAAAACCTTATGATAAAATAGTCAAGTTTTACCACTTTTGAACCAGCATTTAAAAACCAATAAGTACATCTTAAAGAATACTTTCCAGGAGTTTTCAATACACAGTTTAGAAGACTTTTCTTGAAGCAACTCAACAAACACTCAAATAAGCAAGTAATGTTTCAAAGTTCCCTTTAAGGTCATTTTAAAAATAATATAAAAGATAAAGCTCCGGTAATGTGAGACTGCTTGACAGAGTCTTGCTAGTGGCATGGTTTAGGATCAAAAGGAGGCAGCTAAGCTGAAAAAGGTGTCCATATCAAGTCCTGGGAGTGGTATCCTGCACTGTGGACATTACTCATCCTGAATGACCCTGCAGCTGCTGCACCATTTACCATTTACCAAGAACACTTGACTCAAACAGTATGCCTCATGATTTCCTCAGTGTGCTCAATGGGGTGATTAAAATGGAAAATTTTAACTTTTAATATGTCAGGTGTTTTGAATGATTTTTTTTCAATCCTAAGTGACTTTGAAAAGGCACTGCATAGTTGATCACTAGTTTCTTTCAGAAAACAGCAATCTGGAAGTCCAGGAGGGTAGAATGTGTTAAGTCATTGATGCCAATGACTGTTTTGTCACTGGAAAGGAGAACTAATATGTTTAACCAAAGGTCAGAGTTTACAGATAACAAATTAATTTTTTTGTCCCAAATGATAAATGGCATTTGACAATATTAACTTAGATGGCGTATACTTTACAAATGCTAAATAATCTCAGTCAATAACTGCAAGATCAGACTCAAAGTCGTTATCACATCTGACAAGATCATTTAAATTAAAATGAATGTTGTTTGTTGAGATGGGATAAAGCTTGTGCTAATGAAGAGTTGTCTGAATATTTTAATTCAATTAAAAGTAATGATGTTTACAGTGCTTTTAGTAAAGATAAAAATAAAAATCATCTTCCATTCTTCTTAACTGAAGAAGAATCAAACGAGTAGACCAACAAGGGAATAGTAGAACAATCAAGGTACAAGAGATGTTTTAGACTTCAATACGACACAGGCATAAAGATAATTCAAATATTTTCTCATGAGACAGTGTGTATATAACATTGTTTTGCACTATTTGAGGATGCTCATGGTGTTTTTATTTAGTGATCACTACAAAAACCCTCTTATGTCAGTAAATGGAGAGTGTTGTTGTCCATGTCCTTCCCATATCCATACATGTACGGTGGAATCTTTGCTGAAATACAAGCTTCACCCTCGCAGCTTCACAGGTACCCAGCTCAGTAGCCTCATACAAGGTATCAAGACTATTTCATATCACCTACTCTCAGTAGGCAATGACCCCTGGACTCTTGCATTCAGTACGCCCACAAAGCCAATACTATGTAAACAACGATATGAAGCTCTGCTGTCAGTTCAAGACATAGCTTGTCTCTTTTCACCAAACTGGCACTTGTATCTGAACACTTTCCTAGATAAATCTGGGAAAACACATTTCTGTGCAGCCCTAATAGACAATAAACCTTGAGGCCTGCATCCTCAGCTAGGCTCACTCCTTAAATGTTCTCCATCCTCCAAAAATAACACTAGCAGGTGGAAGCTACATGGTCAAATACATGAGTCTATAAGAGCATTTTATAACTAAACTACAATTGCCACAGACATGATACTTATGGCTGTATGGCTGCCTATTCCTCCATATTTAGATAAAGTGGTAGAGTCTTTCATAGAGAATTTTTTCATCACATTCAGAGATTAGTGGAATTAGGAGTCAAAGTATTTTTTACTTTCTCCTAGGAAACTAGACACTTCAACAAAGCTGAGTTAATTTTATATTTCAACCCCGAATTTTGTATATTAATCAAGCTGTAAAATACAGAAAACAATAAGCTAACTCATGCCAAATTGAGTGCATAAGGGCAATGGCCCAATGGTTTTGAGTTTGTTCTCCTGTTAGACATCCTCTCTTTCCATCCAGACCTGGGAGCAGTCTTACAACCTAACAGAAAGTCTATTTTGACTTTTTAACCTATGTGAGAAAAAATAACGAGCAATAACAAATGCTTTGGTAATATTGTAGAGAGTTAATGTCTTGCATTGTTCTCCAAATGTATCTTTTAGTAACCTACAGTGTTTTAAGGTGGAGTAATGTAAGGGTAATTGTAAATAATGGCAGTAATTTAATCTTGTCTCACCGAGGAATGTTTCCTACTGAGAATTTAGGAAAATGCAAAAGATCTGTGCTCATGTTTTTTTTTCCCCTTGCAGTTCAGAACTGGCTGGCCATTTATAACTGCAGTCTTCATGGTGTGCTGGCATAGTCACCAATTTATGAGGAAACTGACTTTTTTTTTTTTTTTTTTTTTTTTTTTTCACATGTATCCTTTTTCTGTTTGGAGCCATTTGGTCCTTGGTACGACATGCTACGTCAGCAGTTCTCAAAATGTGGTCCCTGTAGTAACATTATTTGGTGTGATAGTGTCAAATTACTGTTACTAGTAAAACCTAAAAGTAGAAATGATTTGACTCATGGTTTCAAAAAATTTTCTCTCCAGCATAGAGGGGAAGACTTGACTGATTAGCTCAGTTCATAGAGGCTATTCATAGAAGTTGGACCAATAAGGAGAGAGGGAGCAGGAAAGGCCAATACCTAGTAACCTACACTTTCAGTCTTTACTTCCTAAATGTTCCCCAATCTCTAAAAATAATGACACCAGGTTGTGACCTGTAGTTGAAAGATGAACCTATTGGAGATAGTTCAGATTGAAAGCATAAAACTTGGGGAAACTGTTTAAAAAACACCTTCTGAGATCCCACTCTGAAACTCTGAGGATGGAACTGCTGTCTGTAGCTTTCTAATGCACTCTGGCATGTTTGATGCTTGGTGAGGTTTATTGCCTTTAAACTAAATAAGAACACTGACTAGAAAGGGGTGCCAGGCCTCACTGACTGTCTTGCTGAGATAAAAAGGGATCCTCAAGGCATCCTCTATGGGTCTTGTCCTAACTGGTCTAGAGACCTCCTTCACTTTCTGCTCCTCGCTATTTTTATCAACCATCTGATAAGTTAGGAAAATGCTCACTAAGGTTGCAGGAGGTCTGAAAATGGAGGATTTGTCATTATGTGAGACCTGGTCCCTCATTTGATTGTTTTATTTGCTTCAGAGACACATCTCACACTACAGCTCCTCACTTACAGGGAACCCAGAAAAGTATTTTCTAGTGCTCCAGTGCCCTGCTTTCCCAAGTATGTCTTCAACATTGTGAGAAATTCAGAGCTAATGCATATAGTACTATAGTAACTTTTAAAAATGAGAACTATCTTCTAGAAGAAAGGGCTGCCCAATAAATGAAAAGTGGGAAAATAGAATTTATAATCTAACACATATGCAGAAACATGATTTATTCATTCCATCCACCAGACAATGTGGTGAAGTAAGTCTAACAGCTACAATGAAGAAGATGGATTCACAGCTCCTACTGAATTTCCTCTTTTCTCCTTAGCCAAGATCTGTATAAGAAAAACATGACCTTCAGTTAGCACGTCCCAGTAAACCAAACAGGTGAAAGCAATACTTCTCATGCCCTCCTAATCTGAAAATCTAATTGTAATTTTTAAAACTCCTTCTTATATGAACAATTTTTTATTCTAAGTGTCTTTAACATTTTAAAAATTAGTTTTAACAAGTCTGGGATGAATTCCAAGTAGCTTCAAAACTGCTATCAAAATAATACTTTGAATGCAGGTTAGAAAAACCAAATACATAATCTTCAGTGTTTTATGATGTTATTAATTTGAATTATGGAATTCTAATTGCCTCGGAGCTTGTCTATAAATCACCCCTCTTCAATAACAGGATGGAAAAGAAAACCAAGTATTCCCTTCAGGAAGGCTGAAAGCTCTTCAGAAACAACATGTTTCTCAAGCTTCATGATTTCTTCCAGAGCCTTGATTCTTTTGCAAGTCTTCTGATCAAAAGGTAAGAATGACCTCAGAAATGTGTGTCTGTATGTGTTTGTGTGTGTGTGTCCCACACATTTGACTTTTTTCTAGGTATACCTATGCACATTAAAATGGTGACAATTTAAGAAGGCATGAATATGCCAACCTCTCCAATATCTGAGGTGTGCTTGTTTCATAATGACAAAGAATAACTGAAATAATTTGACATTTTGGATTCTGTGTACATGTGCTTGTTTGTTTTCTTCTCTGTGTGTGCTGGTAGCTGCATATGTAAGTGTCACTTTATACATACTCTCATTTTTCCTTACTTTTAATTTCAGTCACACAAATATACAAATTGACATAAATTTGTTTCAGACATTTGTAATTAATCCTTTGAGTTTGCAATTCCTGATTCAACATAGAATTTTTTATAAGGGGTTAGGTTTTTTTTCTTTCTTTTTTTTAAATTAATCATTCCATTTGTTTAATGATATTCCACTTCCCAGTTACCCCTCCACAAGCCCCCTATCCTACACCTCTCTCTCCTCCCTCCCCTTTGCATCTATGAGGGTGCTCTCACACCCACCTTCTCCTACCACACCCCTCCAGCATCCCCCTACACTAGGGCATTAAACTTCCACAGGATCTCATTTGATGGGACACAGTGCTCCCATTGATGTCAGACAAGGCTATCCTCTGCTATAAATGTATCTGAAGCCCTGCATCTCTCCCTGTATGTTGGGCCCTGGAAGGGTATCCTGGTTCTTAGGCTGTGGGTTCGGCCATGTCCCCAGAACCCAGGCTACTGACCTGAGGCCTAATCTCTGTTTCACCTTTACCATTCAGTCACTTACACAGGTGGGCATGATAAACAGCCCCAGGCCCTTGAGAGATTTACATACTAATGAGGTACCTGAAGACCAGAGGGTGGAGCTGACTAAACATTCCTCCCCAGCCCCTCTCCCCTTCCCCCCCTCCCTTTTTTTTAACTCAGGCATGGCCTGGGTTTTGTGGGGTATAAATCCAGATCCATCCACCATCCGTCATGCCAATAAACTGGTTTTGGAAACCCAAGGACTTCCTCATGTGTTGGGGCCACACCGTGAGGAACAGTGAGGAACCATGAAGAGGCTTTTAGTTAATGAGCAGCCGGGCCTAACTTCCAACTGGAGGAACCCAGAGAGTTCCCAGCCGACTACCCACAGCATGGCGGGAGGAACCTTGGGTTACCCAGCCATATTTTTCCCACACCTGTACACTCCTTGTTTGGTGGTTTAGTCCCTGGGAGCAGCTGGTGGTAGTCTAATAAGCTAATGCTCTACCTATAGGGTTGCAATCCCCCTCAGTTCCTCCATTTCTACCTCCAGCTCCCCTACCAGGGTCTCAGTGTGCATTCTGATGGTTTGCTCCAAGCATCCACATCTATATTGGTCAATTGCAGGCTGAACCTCCCAAGGAACAGTCATACCAGGTTCCTTTCAGCAAGTGCCTCTTGCCTCTTGTCTGGTTTGGTGTCTGCTGACAGGTTGGATCCCCAAGTGGGACAATCCCCAGATGGCCCTTCCTTCAGTCTCTGCTCCATGTTTTGTCCCTGTTTTTCCTTTGGACAAGAACATTTTGGGGTTAAAAACTTTCTTTAAGGACCTGGTCCTTGCTGGGTCAACCACCAAAGAGTCATTAAGAGTTCTAATTGGACTATGTAGATTTAAGAAAAAAAAATCAGTGAAGACAGAAAGTTTGGTTTATATATAATAGTGGGTAGATCTGGGGAGAGATAAGGAAGGATGATGTAGATCAAAAAGTAAGATAAAATATTTTCAAAGAATTAATAAAAGTCTGTAAATAAAGAAAATAAATATTGTATGTAAAACATTCATTTACATATTTAAAATACAATGTTTTAATCTTTAAACATTAAAATTACCAGAATGTTAATTTTGTTTTCTCTTTTCTAAACATCAGTTTTCCTGGGTTTTTATAATCCGTATGATATGATTTTTACTTGCTTTATCTTATCAGTTGATTGATGCAGATGCTTTCAAGTTCATGTTATGAAAATCAGCACATGATGCTTTCATTTTATCTGAGTGCAGTGCTCAGGGTCAGCACTGGACATGTGTTGCACCGCTGGCCCATAGCCCAGCCCAGCCCAGCCCAGCCCAGCCCAGCCCAGACAGCTAATTTTGATAGTGTCTATAAAATGATTAAAAACGTTCATCTCCAAACCATAGAAGATGAACACAGTGGGGTTTTTTGAGGTGTGCATAAAATAGGGATCATTTACAATCTGTTTGTCAACCTAACATCAAAATACAAATAACATAAACTCAAAGAAAAAATAAATATAAAAAGTGAAGAAAACAATTTGAAACAAAATATTACAGCAAACACCATTAATTAAAATAGTTTATAAGCAGATTCTACTTGGAATATTGAAGTAGATCACAAATGCTAATTAATTTAAAAAAAAAAAAACACTGGGCACTCCCTGAACAAAATGAAAATATGAATATAAACCCAGGCAGGTTACAGAAGTTCAGAAATGTGTTAGTGAAAAAGGACACTCTATTCATCTGTGTTTTCACACAGGTGGGCAGTTCACTGTACTAACCCCAAGCTTCTGCATGTTGAGAACAAACAATCCTCTAGCTGCAGTGCTTCTTAATGGGTTTGTTTTGGGTGTTGAAGTAGATTTCCTCCAGTGAGTGGGTGGCTCAGAGAAAATCCCCAAAGAAAACAACGTTTAAAAAGGCGTTTGGTACTTAGAGGTTTTGAAAAATGATGAGAAGCATTTTTTCTAAAATAAATATTATTCCTTAGAACAAATCATGGTACTGACTCTAACAGCAGTAGCAACAAAAATGATACCACAAATTCTGTACAGCAACCACCGGGTAACATCTGAGAAATTATTTTCTAGGGACATTAAAATATAAATCTCTATCCTGATTTATAGTGGTGCTTTCTTTTGACTAAAAGTATGTGATGTATGTGGTTTGAATATATGTTCGTGTCTCAAGTGTTCTGCTGCACACATTTCTACCAACTGTGAAGGCAAACACATTTTGACTGAGGATATTGCTTATGAAAATTTTTCCTATGACTTGAGGTTCTTACTCTGTGGTTTTTTTTTTCTTCAAAGCCTCACATTTATAAATGGGCAATTGTTAAACCACATGCAATTTCTCTTCAACTTAACATTATATGGGGGATAAATTCAGAAATGTAGCCTTTCAGACACTATGAATTTTCCATTTTTTATTTGAAAATAGTACTTAGAAAGAAAGGAATCCTTGAAAGTGTGAATAAGAAAGAATGCTTCTTAGTTGCCAAGGCCTCCCATTAACATCTCTCCAATGAGAGTGTTTCAAGTCATTTAAAGTTGTTTTATATAGAAAACCAACTTAGGTAAACTTGTCTGCCCTAACATTTTATAACCCCTGAGAAATTATGTGCTCATTTAGGTTGGTAGAGGTTCATGATACATAGTAAAACTGTGCCAGCATTTGTTATTAGGATTATACATAGAATTTGGCTATAATGCCAAGTTAGAGTAAAAAACTATTCTCAATAATTATTTAATATCATCTTATGAGAAGTTGATTTTTTTATGAAAAAGTCATAATCTCAGTGCTGGTCAAGATATGTGAGCGTATCTCTCTGATACAGTTTATAGTTCATGGTAAAAGTATTCTGGACACACAAAGAACTTAAGAAAGCTTTAGAGCTTTTGCACCTCTGAAACATAAGCCAAATGGTGCTGTATATCATGATGTATGTCTAGGACAGGCTCCAGCAGCCTTGGAACAATACAGTTTAATGAATTATCTCACAAAACAATAGAAAAACTATATATGAAAGCAAGGTCCAGGTGAGGTGGCTGCATGATACAACCTAGAGTTCCAGTTCTGACTGATAATTATTGATTCTGTGTCCTTAGAAGTCTTAAAAGTATCATACATTTTATGAATAAAATAATTGTTCTAGTTATGCCACTGCCTGAAATCTCTGTGAACTTTGCAGTGTCAATAAAACTGTACAGCTGAAATCATCTTTGAACATTGCAAAGGTTTTTATTCCTTTGTCTATTGTCATGTCCACATAAATAGTACAATGATGTAGCATTTAAATGCTGTTATTTTAATTCTTTAGTGAGTGGAACTTATAGGCAGAGAGTTGTTGGAGGATATTTTTGTGCACCATGTAAAGCTTTTCTTTGTCTTACTCAAATCCTGATTTCTGGACTGGCAGAGAGTTGAGTACAGGCCAGACTTTGGTATTGTTATTTTTACGAAGCATCACCTGTCTCAGTGTTTTGTAAACCTTCTCCAACACCTACTGATTGGTTAATAAAGAGATGAATCAGCAAGTTAGGTGGGCAGGAACGAATAAAGTGGGAGTTCTGATCCCAGTCAGGGGGGTGCTAGAGAAGATGAGAGGGAAGCACTACCATGAGGAGAAAAGATGTGGAAATACCATGTGGAGAGACCAAAAGGATTCCCCCAGGAAGTCACAATGAGAAAGTACATGAAGACACAAATGAGCAGGGACAAGTGAGGGCAAGACTCAGATTGAACGAAAAGGACCAAGTGCCTGGGAAATAGGCAGCCATAGAGGTTTAGAATAGCTCAGTAATCGCCTAGGTTAAGCTTGCATCTTGTTAATAAAAATACCAAGTTTCCATGTCTTTATTTGGAAGCTAAAAAGGGTTAGAGCAGGCATAGAAATGCCAGCAGTTATTTGAGTCAAGGCAGGGAGGGTATAGAAAATCCCACAAGAATTACTTTTACTAGGGGTTATAATGCCACAGATATCAACCTGAGAATAAGCCAGAAGATACAATGTCACTCATATATGGCAATGCTTTTTGTTTGTCTGAAGTTACCTTTTCCCCACAATATACTTGACAAACCACAAACTATTTCTGTAACCAAGTTTTTGATTGATTCTTTATATTTCTTTTCTATAACAAAGGTACAGAGATTTTGAATGAAAACAAATACTCTCATAGTAATGATAGGTCCAGTAATAAAAAATGAAACATGTTATATAGCAACTACAAGTAAACAGTAAGGGACAGTGTTTGCTCTGATTTCTACATGCTCAAGTACCCTCAAGTACGCTTTACCATCAACAAAAGCAAAGGAGACCTATGCAGCAAAACCTTTCTTGGCTGCAGCTACTTTGCAAAAACATGCACTAATGGCATATTGCCAATGAAATGTCATCAATCAATTCATGCTCACTTGAAAGCTGAAACATATAAGATCGTGAAGTACCCTGTGAAGATTTGGCAATGTAGATACCTCCTGATATGAAAATCTATCATACTAGTAAGAAACAATTGAGTTGAAATTACAAAATATTTGCATGTTGTTAAAAATTATTAGCTTTCAGGGTTGGGGATAGCTCATTGGTTAAGAGCACTGGCTGCTCTTGTAGAGGACCTGGGTATGATTCCAGCACCCACACAGTGGCTCAACTGCACGCAACTTCTGTTTCAGAAGATCTGATACCATCTTCTGACCTCCATCAGGAAATATGTAGCAAACAGGCATACATCGAATGAAAAACATTCATTTAAAAAAATAAAGATATCATTTTCAAAGAAATGTCTATTATTTTTTAAAAAGAAGAGCATTATTAAATTTCTAAATTTAATTCCTAAATTGGCTTGCACAAGATTTCGAATTGTCTAGCAATGTAAAAATAAAAAGTTGAAGCCAATAACTTTTAGAGATTTTTTTTTATATTCCAAGTAGATGATAATCCAGTTAACTTTAAACTAGTTATGATTGTACTGAATGCTAATATTTAAAGCAAGGAAGCTTGATTCTGATTGCTTTCATTGTTTTGTCTTAGTTGTCTCCTAGTAGATGGATCCTTGTGATTATAATGTAACAACCTTAATTAATCAGAAGAATATTTTCATCTCATTCAGTAACTCAGTCATGTTGGCAGCACTCTTTTTTCTCTGTTAAGCCATATTTACTCCTCTCTTCCCTTTTGGGGGTGTGGTGGGGAAAAACACTTGAGAGATACTTACATCATTTGAAATCTGATGACATACAATCCTGCCAATCACTATGGAAAACAGCATTATAGTCTTACCATATTTAATGTTATATTTATGTGGCTTCACATGATAAAGATACTTTTGCTTATGTGATCGAGGTGAGAAAGTCATTGAGGAGGACAATTATAAGAATATTTAAGTGGATGGGGAGACGCAAGAGGAAACTAGAGAAAATATGACTACAGGAATGAATGTTTGTGTGACGTGATTTATGTTTTTGAGGTTGGACACAGACTGTGAGTCAATGAATGCAGGAAGCCTTGAAAATCTAGATTATGACCTGTGCTCACTCTCCCTTGTAACTTCTAAATGGAGTGCAGCAGCTCTACCAATAACTTGACTTTATTTTCAAAAACCCTTCACAGACTCTGCAGTCCAGAACGGGGAAATAATACATTAACATTGCATTGTTTTCTTTTGTGTTGGCTTGCTTTTTATTTTTCTATACAATGTTGGTCTCAAACTCATGATTTTCTGGCCTCAGCATTCCATGATTCTATGATTATGGGTATGTCTATATACACCCATACTATACACAGCTATTAATATTTTAAGCTATCAGCTTTGTGATAATTTGTTCGAAAGCAATAGGAAACCAATATAATAGTAAATTTTTCATTCAGGAAATTATATTTTAGCATAGTTCTAAGACTTCTTCATTGTTGCTGCACAGTGAAATCTGTTGTTTCTCATTGTACCAGCTGTTCTATTTTCCCATGAGGCAGAACAGAAGTAGGTAATCAGTGTAGAGTGGTCATGAAATTGGTTAGAAGACACTGTTCCATTTCCATTAGTGACAGCTTAATGCAGGGCCCAGGAGAAGCTTTTATCATTCTTCAGGAACTGTTCAAACTCTTAGGAGTCACTGCTCCATAGAAATCTCAATAATAATTTCTCAGCTTTGCAGTCAATCTGAAAAATTGATTGGGAATAATTTAAAACTCTGTAAGCTTGATTGTAAAACCAGTACAGGGGCACATGTCAAAATTCTCTTCGTGAAAAGAATTGAATTGGTCTGACCAAATAACATTTAGTGCATGTTATAAGAATGCATCAGAGATGTCATTTACTTCAATTAAATATATGAGTCAAAGCAAAATCAATAAAATGAGCACTGGTATTTGATATTAAGGAATATCACTTTGAAGTAAACACTTTCTTTTTTTTTTTAATTGGATATTTTATTTACATTTCAGATGCCAATCCCTTTCCCCATTTCCCTTCCCCAGAAAACCCCTATCCCGTGCCCTCCCTTTTCCATTTGGCTTTTATACAATTTTTTAAATGTTAATCAAGGGCTTTGTAAGTATGGTAATGCTCAATCAGAAGGGTAACCTAATACCCAACCTAGCTATGTAAACTATCTTTACTAGTGGAGACACGTGAACTTCTGCCTCCATGCCCCCTCTCTCTTTCTCTCTCTTTTTCTCTCTCATTACCGAGCTTCTCATCTACTTCATCTTCTCCTCTCCTTACTCCATCTTTTCCTCTCGGTGCTCCTTTCCCCTTAGCTCCTCCTACATATTACCCTTCCTGTTAAAATAAAGCTTTTCTCTCAGAATACAATTAGAGTATAATTATTCCTATTTGTACCAGTGAGGTACAAGATAGTCTTAATACCCAGTCCATCCTTTTGTTGACTAGCCAGAACCTCTGTATTCTCTCTTGACTAGAACACTTAGTTTTGAACCTGGCTTTTTCTTGGCTTTAGAATGAATGTCAGCTGAGAACCCTCCACTCAGATCTTTTCTCTCAAGGTAAATAGCCTGGATTGGCTATGAGTCTATAGGTCTTCAATGCCGTCAGAAATCCAGAATGAATAAATTAACTGAATTTATGGGAAGCAATAAGCATAGCTTCTAAAACTTAGCCAATTTATAGAGACCGCTGAACACCTGGAAAACCCCTATACTAGTAAACACTTTCATACCACTTCTGCTTCACTAATTCACAAAGATTCATAGTCCTCTAAAATAGTGTGAAAATCTAAGTGTATATGTTTGTGGTAAGCAGCATGTAGTGAGAGATATGTAGTTATAATCGTTTGGAGGGTAGTTCTATTCACTGCTTTACTGAATTTTTAGTCTTTAAAGCATGTCTATCTTTAGTGATGTATTAATTATATTTGTTTTTCTCATGCCTAACACTCCTGTATATGATACTTTTTCCAAATGAAAGGTTTATCTCATACTTGACTTGCCATGATACCTGATTACTGTTCAGTGACTTGGCCAAGAAGTAGAAATTCTACAGGGTATATGTCTTGTGCAACCACTCAAAAGCTGTTGAGAACAAAGTTACTACTCTACTAATTGATTTGCAAACTTCCAAGAGGTTAAGGAAACAGAACTTCTGGAAGTCTGTGCTTCAGTTTTCTCAGACCTAAGTGGAAAGGTGCAGATAAGAAAGACTCAAGAAGAATTTCACCTTTTTATTACAGGCATGAATTCTGAGGAGCCTGGAAACTTCTCTAAATCACATATTGTGATTGGAAATCAGTGTTGCTCAGTTTGTTGATTGTACAGTGCTGTTGTAAGTGTACATAGTAACCAGGTCCAAACCTTCAGATATGAGTACACAGCCTTTACTAACTATAAAAACCAGAACGTAAAATGTAACCATCTCTAGGATAAGAGGGTTTGGCAGCAATAGAGATGGGGATAGCAATGTGTAAGTGATCTGATGAAGAAAATGGGAAAGAGGGGATCCCTAAGGAAGAGCATAAAGGGAAATGTCAAGATACATGTTCTCTGATGGGAAAAGAGAAGGCTCTCTGGGGAAGGCAGAGTAAGGAAAGCACAGAAGGATGGTAAAATAACAGCCCCAAGTAATCATACTACTGATTTACCTAAAATAAAATACTATATAATACACATAATTTCATATACATGTATACATATATACATGTATATACATATTATACATATATATACATATTATACATATATATATATATATATATATATACATATACATATATGTGTATATATTTTTTCTCAAAGAATTTTTTTCCTCTGGGCTCCAAGGATCAAAAATCACCTACCCCCCCCCAAAAAAAATATAAAACAGGAGAAGACTATTTTTTTTTATTTTTTTAACAGCAAATTATTTCATATATTTCATTGATAATCATCAATGTAAATGATATTAATATTCCAAATAATCCACATAGACTGGACAATTAGGTTAGGAACAAAATACCAACTCTTTGCTGCCTGCAAGAAACACACTTCATCAGCAGACACATGCCCATAATACAAGTGAAAGGACAAGAAATTATATTCAATGCAAAGGGGTTCAGAGTTGAGAAGGATTTACTCTTTTTTTTTTTTTTTCACAAGTAAGGTGTATTTTAGGGCTAATTAGTTTCTTTTTTTTTTTTTATGATCTATTTTCTTTTTTTTTTTTTTTTCCTTCCAGAGACAGTTTACTCAGGTCTTTTGTTACATCTGGAAACAAGGGTGTGCCCCCTACTACCCCTCGAGCGCTGCTTAAATGCTCTTCGTGGGACTGCCCATATGCCCATACCACACTTCACACTATCATAGGCTAAGAGGTCGTGACGACTGATCAGACTACCAGCAAGCACAGTCTCCATACCATATAAAGACTTGTTTACTCCAAAGGACAAGCCTGGCAGGCGCCATTTTAGGGTTGCAGCAGCGGCGCTCCATAGTTCCCCCCTGTTTATTTTATTAGCAAAGTAAGCAGTTACTGCTCGATCAAGCGAGTTCCATTACGTAGGATCTCACGATCAAGGGCAGACAGGCTTAAAATAGCGGTACTCACTCTCCTGGGTGCAATGGGCAAAGCCTGCCAGGTGCAAGAGCTGAGCTCCACAAGATTGACCAGACACCCATCCCTCATGCAATGAGACGTTAAGGTCTCTGGGGGTGCATGGGCTGTCTGGATCGAAGAATATCTTATGGGGTAACTTATGGCTACCGCTTCAATGCCGTCAACCATGCTTGAGGAGATACACCAACCTCAATGGCTTGGAAGGCATGTACTACTAGTGCCCTTTCGTGTCTTTGATCTCTTGCCATCTGACAGATGCAAAGAAGGAAGAGCACACAGGCACCCACTAGAACCAAAGCTAGCACTCCTAACCCCGCCCACTCCTTCGGGCGATGAGCTGCTTGTAGAATCCAGGATGACAAGCCCTCCGCTGTAGACGGATCCACTCAGGTAGAGTTGACAGTTATGATCGCCACTCGAAGTTCTTGCATCAGTGTATCAAAACCACGGGACCAATTTCCTATAAGATACTCAAATAATGTGTTAGACAAATTAGCAGCCTTGGACATATTGTGATAAGGTACTGAAGTGATGCACAGTCCCGGTGTTTTCCATTCACATCCTGATTGAGCTAATTGCCATAAAGTAACCACTTGCTCCTGCACCAAATCAATCCTTTGCTTTAGGATCGTAAGTCCACCCTTTCAACCAGGTGCCCTTTAAATAATAGGTACCTGTCAATGGGCCTTCAGGTAAGTCAAATCAGGCAGCTGTTTGATTGTACATCTTAATATAATCACTCTTATCACTAATATTCCTTACCCTAACAAAACACAAATTACCCAATAAACTAAAATTCTTTTCATATCCTATACTAGTTAATTCTATCTTCCTAAGCAAAAAGGTAAATCCATGCTCTTATTACTAACAAAAAAGCAGGGAAAAACTTGGGCATCATGTCTCACAGGCATAGGAATTGGGAAGGCTGACAGAACCCCCCATCTCTGCTCTATTACTACTGGGGGTGTCCTCAAGATCACCAGGAACGGGAATAGCCACAGGATCTTCATTGTTGACTTTTCTCACCAACCGCTCCGGCACCCACACGGGATCCTGTCGATTCTGCGGAAACACACAAACAGTCCCTCTCGCCCACGTTAATACAGGATCCGGGCCATGCCAAATGCCCGTCAAAACATCTTTCCATTTTACAAACCCTTGAGAACTTCCAGAGGCATTGTAATGTCTATCCACTGCTGAACAGCCTGAAGCATCCAAATTTTAAAAATTTAAGGTAAATAAGGCAAGGGATATTCTTTCTTTTGGGGTGCGGCCATATCCAATTCCCTCTTTTTGTTTTTGTAAAACCTCTTTAAGAGTGTGATGTGCACCTTCCACGATTCCTTGGCCTTGAGGATTGTAGGGTAATCCATGATTAATTTGAACATCCATTTGAGCACAAAAGGACTTAAATTGTTGTGCTGTATAGGCAGGTCCATTATCAGTCTTTAGCTGTTGGGGTTTACCCCAGGCAGCCCAGGCTTCTAAGCAATGACCTATGACATTGCGTGCTTTTTCACCACTCAAAGGCGTAGCATGAGTAATGCCTGAGCAGGTATCCACCGAAACATGTACGTATCGGAGAGTACCAAACTCAGCAATATGAGTCATATCCATTTGCCATATTTTCAATGGCAGTAGTCCTCTGGGATTAACCCCAAGACTAGGTGGGTGATGAAATACCACACACTGAGGGCAAATTTGTCGCGCATCTGCACGGGACAAGTTGAACTTTTGTTATAAAGTCTTAGCATTAATAAGAAAGTTCTGATGAAATTGAGCTGCTTGCTCTAAAGCAGAGCTCAAGAAGGCATATTCCATCCTTGTCCATTGATCAACTAGAGCGTTGCCCTCACTTAATGGTCCTGGCAAGCCTATATGGGCACGAACATGCTGAATATGAAAGCGCTCTTGTCTATGCCAAATAATATTCTGCAACCTTTTTAATAATGCACACACCGTACTGGTGTTCTTTATAGGACCTGCCAATTCCAAAATTCTTACTGTGTTAACTACATAATGAGAGTCTGAAATCAAATTAAACGCAAAATTACATTTTTCAAACACTTCAATCACTATTTTCAATTCTATCACTTGAGGAGAACTAATATTAAATTGGCATAGAACTGGCTTCTGTCCCTCCACCATATAGGCACTACATCCGGTCTTGGACCCATCAGTAAAAATATTAAGAGCTCCTTTAACAGGCTCATTAGCAGTAATTTTTTGAAAGACTACCGGATGCTCCCTAAAAAATGATAATAAAGGATGTTTGGGATAATGATTATCAAGGACGCCTTCAAAACTACATTATAATATAGCCCAGTCATCCACTGTTCCACATAACACCTTCACTTGCTGAGCCAAATAAGGTATTATAATACTCATCGGTGGCAAGCCAAAATATTGTAAACATTGTTGTATTCCTTGCATGGCCAGTGTGGCTACTGCAGTAGGATAATACTCTAGGGATTTACCTGGGGATACCCTTGGATAAATCCACAACAATGGGCCATCCTGTCACAAAACACCAGAAGGTTGTGAATACGTCGCCAAAATACATAAAATAATTGACTTTCCTTCTATACATCTCTGAAGAAAGGCACCCTGCAATTTTTTTCTCCACCTTATTTAGGGCTAATCGGGCTTCTGGCGTCAATTGACGGGGCGAATCCAATGCAGAATCCCCAACTAATATATTATATAGGGGCTTTAATTCATAGTTTGGTAAATTCAAATAACCTCGTATCCAATTAATGTCTCCCAATAATTTCTGAAAATCGTTAAGAGTTTTCAATCTATCTTTTCTAATCTCAAGCTTTTGTGGCACAATTTTTAAATTCTGAATCTTAGCTTGATTTTTTCTTTATGACAAATATGGGTGTATTCCAAGGAGACACAGATGGCCTAATATGACCCAAAGACAGCTGTTCTTGAACTAGCCATTGAGCTGCCTGCAACTTTTCAGAGGAAAGTGGCCACTGAGGAACCCATACCGAGTCCTCTGTCTTCCACGTTATGGGAATTCCTTCCCCAGCGGCCCCTAGGAAAAACCCAAACCTTTTCTGTCACACTTTGGCACAGCCTCTAAAGGCCGTGTTCTACCTTGAAGGTCTTTTCCAAGGCCGCTGATCCCTATCTTTCCTTTCTTATCATGCAACGTGCCCTTTTCCCATGCCAAATCTAGATCTCTCCCTAACTTGTCCCAACTGGTTAGTGTAATGCATCCTGACACAGCAAACCAAGGGGCAACAGCATCTACTTCATTGAAGAACCGAGTCAGGACTTTATCTTTAAATTTCAGCCCTTTGGTGGCAAGGAGCTCATGAAGAGCCAGCTGCATCGGGCAGGACGGAGAGGTTCCCATGGTCAGCAGCCACACTCACGCCCTGGACGATGACAATTAAGGCAAAAACACTCCACCAGGGTCACAAAAACTGTTAGCAAGACCACTAAAGCAACTATCGCAGGAGAGACACCTCCCGGCACGAATATTACCTACCAGCTGCCTTACTTTCACTTTTGCTTGCCTCCTACCGAGGACCTTAAACAATGTTGCCTCCTACCGAGGGCTTTAAACAATATTGTCTCCTTCCGAGATCTTTCAATGAAGGGTCTCACTTATCGACCACTTGCCGATCAATCACCCTGTCTGCCTCTGGTTCTGGAACTTCAGGAGCACTGGAAAAAGAGGTGCTCCCCGTACGGGCCACGAAGTGTGCCGTGCCGATCACCCCGACCAGCGGGAAGAAAGACTAGCACACCAGTTCCTTCCAGAGACAGTTTACTCAGGTCTTTTGTTACATCTGGAAACAAGGGTGTGCCCCCTACTACCCCTCGAGTGCTGCTTAAATGCTCTTTGTGGGACTGCCCATATGCCCATACCACGCTTCACACTATCATAGGCTAAGAGGTCGTGACGACTGATCAGGCTACCAGCAAGCACAGTCTCCATACCATATAAGGACTTGTTTACTCCAAAGAACTAGCCTGGCAGGCACCATTTTAGGGTTGCAGCAGCGGCGCTCCACACTTAAATGCTTTAACCTCTCTTCTAGCTGACCACCCACCAGAGGTAGTAGAAAAAGAAAAAAGGTTATTATGGCAAAGGATGATGTGGACCTATTTAGGACGAGTTTTTGATGCTAATACAATCTGCCTTGCCAGGATATCATCAGTCCAGTCAGATTCAGCAGCCCTAGCTTTCTCCACTCAGAATCACCATTCATGAATCAGCAATGGCAGTTTAATCCAGAGGAAACTAAGGAAGACTCTGCCATAACATAAGAAGATGTTCTTCGGTGTAGTTCTCTCTCTGAAGTCACAACAAACAATAATCAGCAAAGAGTGGCAAGGCATACCAAAACCATACAGCATCTTCAGCTACGACTAGGGTCAGCAAAGCCTAATGGTGACTAGCAAAAGTGGCAAAGCGAACCAGTACAACACACCATCATCTACGGTCTGTTGGATTGTATTTATATCCTTTGCAAATATCATATGTTTTCTCAGAGAGGACTATTTTAAATAATATAATTTTTATATGTGTAAGTAATTGTATTAAAAAATTTACATCTAAATTAAACATGATGATGCATACCTATTATCCCAACACTTGGGAGGCAGAGGTACAAAGATCATAATTTTAAAGCCATACTTGACTACATTGCAAGTGTAAGGTCAGCCTGGGACACACTATACCCTGTTTTAAAAAATAAAGAAAACCAATTTCAAATTTGTGAGGAATGAAACAGCAGTTATAACTGGAGATGTGAAGATATTGCTATAGTCATGAGAACAACAGACAAATGTATTCAGCAAACCAGATAGCTTGTCAAATTCTTTTTAAAGCTTTTATCAAAACTGATTCTGGAAGACAGAGAAAACAAAACACTGCAACTATTAAGGAAGTTGGTCATCTTTTATATTTAAAGAGATTTCTACAAAGAGATAGCTGTTAAATTCTGTTCAACACCTGAGATGTCTTCAAATACATATAAAAACTCATTAAGAAAATTAGAAGTTAAAGGAACATGTTTTGTCTCATAAGTCCAGAATAGATCTGATTTCATATTAAGACAAAGACTATATGTAATAATAAACTACTGATCCATAAATCCTTACACTGCAGGAAAACATTGGATGTACAATTCACTGAATAGATGATAAAACAAATAAAGTTGAAATTCAAATGTGATTTTAAAGTAGATTTATTTACCATTTGAAAGTCAATGTAATTAATCAATTTTATTCATGTAGCTAATTTTTCCTGATAGTAATCAAACTTTGTTTTAAAACAAGAACATTTTTTTTCATGTAAACCACAATTCAAGTAAGCAGTGCTGCACATTAAAAAAAAAAAATGTGTTTCGCAGTATGAACAGTTTGGGAAATGTCAGTGTTTATGAGGTACAGACCTTGTCCTCCCCTTTCTTCAATTTCAGATATACTGTAACCTCTTAGTCCCACTCACTTCTGTTACCTGTGTGATGGAAGATCGAATGTGCTAAAGAAAATAAAATTACTCAGGGTTCTAACTTTAGTTTCATATTATAGTAGTAATCAATACACAGTTAACACATTGACAGGTTGAATGAATCATAAATAAGCTTCCACTAGTTTTGTGATTTACTATATGGAACATTCAGTTAATGGAATTAATTTTATGTTTTTCTTCCTCTCTGTAAGATTGGACATTAGACACACCTATTTCTCTTTTTTTAGAGACCTGATTTTATTTGCATAAATTAGAGAATGTATGATTGAACTGCCAAGCTTCAAAGAAGAGATATGTCAACTTCTTGTGTGTCTCTGTGTTATTCTGATGGATATTCCTGTTTTCTCTTTTGTACTTGCTTAATTGATCATAAATATATAAAAACAAAACTGTAATGTTTCTTCTCTATGGGCATCTACATAACTACAGAATGGCAGTGCGGGTTGCTGAAGTTTACATAATGCTAAGAATAAAAACTTCTGTTCTATTTCTCATTTTTGTTCCAAGCAGAGATGCAGCTGGCTTGCATAATTTCTCTGACATGGAATTATCCATTTGCACAACTAGAAAATTGACTCAATAATGATTACCAATCTGATTTCAAAGTGTTTTTGTGTATGAGGAAGGGCGCAAAAGCAAATGCTTCAAAGAAAGAATGGGCAACATCTCTAGATTCGACAGAGCCTGAATCACAATCACAACTTGAAATTATTAATATTGTTTTATTTCAACATATATCTGTTTAGAGTCACTGGAAAATGTAGCAATTACTTTTAACATTGTATTTGTGTATGTTTATGTGTGTGTGTGTGTGTGTGTGTGTGTGTGTGTGTGTGTGTGTGTTAATACTGGTGCATGCATTTCACAATGCATGTGTAGAGATTAGAAGAGTTAATCAGTTCTCACCTTCCATTATGGGGTATAGGGATATCAATTCAGGTCATAAGCATTCATGGCAAATGTTTTAACTCACTAGCCTGTTAATTAGTTTTTAATATGAGAAAGTAAGCCTGGGGATGTAGCTCACTACAAAAAAATGTACTTAACATACATAAAGACCTATAATAAAATAATCAACACCAAAGGAGAAAGAGAGGGGGGAAAAGGAAAAGTATACATTGGCAAATGGTCATGTGAATGTACTGTAATAACCCAGAGATAACAGTGTACCTAGAAATTAATATGAATACATCTAAAATGAACATCAAGATATTTATGATTAGGTAAATGTATGTAGATAATACTATGAGACTTTCAATAAATTCATGATCATATAACATTTTGCCTATTACTTTTAAAATCAGTATTTAGAGAAACTAATTTTCTATTTTAATAAATTATTAATGAATGTGTTCTTTCATGGCTGCATGATATTTCACCATGAAGGCTGTCATATTTTTCAGGTTATGATTTGAAATATATAAATTTTTTCCAGAATTTTCCTTCCATTTATAATGATATAATGGATATGAATATATATATATATATATATATATATATATATATATATATATATATAAATTTCTTTTTACACATGTGATTGTTAACTCAATATGTATGAGTTACTTGGAGTACTTTTGTTCATTGCACATTCTCAACTGATGTCCAAAAGATTATACTTATCTATATCACAGACAAATGTTTATAAGCAAAACTATCTCATGGAGGGTGTAGTATCAGCAAATTCTAGCTTTGGGCATATAATGTTTTACTAGATAGCATATATGCATTCTATTGACCTCAGAATTAGCCATCTTGGACATTCTTATTTGTTTGTCCCTTAAAGATCTCAAATTCTCTCACTCAAAATTTACTTCTTAAAAATGGAAAGTTGTTTTATTGCTTTTTTTTTGTTTGTTTGTTTTTGTTTTTTACTTTTTAGTAGCTCTTTGGAAATTTTATGTAAAATATTTTGATCATATTAAACTCTCTTCTCCAGTTACTCCCAGATCACCAGATGCCCACAATAAACACCTTTGTTTCTGTTGACACAGCGGAAGTATACATATCTATGGGACAGTGTGATACTTCAGTACATGTTTAAAATGTGTGTGATTAGATAGTGGTAGATGAATTACTCATTCAACACACATTATCACTTTTTTGGTATGGGGATTCAAAATCTTCTCTATCAATTTTTGTGTACAATTAAGTATTGCCCCTCCCCCCCCCCAAAAAAATCCCTGAATGTCAGAAATCACTTGTCCTAACTGGATTCATGTCTTCTTAACTGTACTTTGCCCAGTGAATTGTGACTGAAAGAGACTTCTGTGCTTAGAAAGTTTTGGAAGTTACATATGTATTTTTTTAATAATTTTTTATTCATTCATTCATTTATTCATTCATTCATTCATTCATTCATTCATTCATGTTAAACTCCAGATTTTATTTCCCTCCCAGTCCATCCTCCAACTGTCCCACAACCCATACCTCCTCCCCAACCCCCTGTCTCCAGGAGAATGTCCCCATCCCTCAGTCCCGACCTCACCAGACCTCTAAACTCTCTGGGGCCACCAGTCTCTTGAGGGTTAGGTGCATCTTCTCTGAATAAACCCAGACCTGGCAGTACTCTGCTGTATGTGTTGGGGGCCTCATAGCAGCTGGTACATGCTGCCTCATTTGTATTCTAGTGTCTGAGAGATCTCAGGGATCTGGGTTAACTGAGATTGTCCTCCTACAGGGTCACCCTCCTCCTCAGCTTCTTCCTAATTCAACCAGAGATGTCAGGAACTTCTGTTTCTTTCATCTGCCTGTTGGGCCACTAGGAGGTCAGTCATGGTAGATGCTCCATAGCCTCAGTAATAGTGTCAGGTCTTGGAACCTCCCCTTGAGCTGGATCCCACTTTGGGGCTGTCATTGTACCTTCTTTGCCACAGGTTCCTGCCCATTTCCAACCCTGCAGTTCTTTCAGACATGAACAAATATGTGTCAAACTTTTGACTTTGGAAAGACAACCCCATCCCTTCATCTGATGCCCTGTCTTTCTGATGGAGGTGGGCTCTACAAGTTCCCTCTCTTCAATGTAGGGCATTTTATCTAAGGTCCCTCCCTTTGTGTCTCAAGAGTCTTTCACCTCCTAGGTCTCTGGTACACTTCAGGAGGGTCCCCCCTACTTCCTGTGTCCTGAGGTTGCCTGTTTCCACCCTTTCTGCTGGCCCTCGGGGCTTCAGTCCTTTTCTCCCACTCAACACCAGATTGTGTTCCCCACCCTCCATCCCCTTTTTCTCCCAGGTCCCTCCCAGTTCTCTTCCGGGTCCCTCCCAGGCCCCTGCCTCCCCTTCCCCCCTCTCCCTCCCCCCCCCCCCACTTGTGGTTTCTTTCTTCTCTCTCTCTCTCTCTCTCTCTCTCTCTCTCTCTCTCTCTCTCTCTCTCT
>JANHMN010000004.1:72448020-72523777 GCA_030674055.1 Rhabdomys pumilio | reverse complement strand
TCTCTCTCTCTCTCTCTCTCTCTCTCTCTCTCTCTCTCTCTCTCTCTGCACTGAGGCATCCTCACTTGGGCTCTTCAGCTTCTTGAAAGTTCTGTAGACTATACCTTGTATATTCTGTACTCTTTCTTTCTTCCTTCCTTCCTTCCTTCCTTCCTTCCTTCCTTCCTTCCTTTCTTCTTTTGGCTAATATGCACCTATTAGTGAGTATATACCATATATGTCCCTTTGAGTCTGAATTACCTGACTCAGGATGTTTTCTAGTTCCAACCAATTGCCTGCCAACCTTCCTGCTGTCCTCATACTCCTCCTGGCTCTGGGGCAACTGCTCCCCAATGGACTGCACTGTGAGCCATGCTCCAGTAGAGGAACTGACATTTTTGCTCAGTAGGGTGTTGTTATTACTCAGTTCAACTGGAGACACTGGTTGTTTCCATGGCTCCTGTGGTCAGCCAGAGTTCAACTGCTCTGTTCACAGAGCAACATGCCTGCAGCAACAGAACCTGCATTCCACCCAGGATTAAGCCTGGTCTTAAGCCTGGATTTTTCTAAGTTTGCATCCTGTGCCCCATGCTGGGTGCCAAATGTCAGTGTGCTATTTGGGACCTTTCTAATTCCCAAATAATGACAAGGAGACCTATTGTATTGACTAATATGCTTCAATCATTATATCTGTGCAGATACTTGTCTATTCTAACCTGACAATGCTGACTACTTTCCAGCTATGTGCCCTGATACCTGGTATCTTCATCTTTCTCTGGCTGCTCCTGCTCCATCCATGTACTTCTGATGACTCCCTTACAGTGACTCTCCTCACCTGGGCCCCTCTCACTGGGATCTGAAGTACTGCATTAACGCTCCTGCACAGCTATAGCTGAGAAGCTTTTTATTAATCAACTAGAGGTAAGAAAAAAACTATTTCCCTACAACATTAAGAAAGGAAATGCTTCAATAATAATGACAATACCAATGTCTTGGTCTGCAAAAAGATATCTGAGGTACATAAATTAGCATCTGAATATTCAAGTGAATAACACTATTCACCGATATAACTCATTGTCTAAGGACGTGGGACTTTGTGTCTACCTCCTATCCCTCATGCTTAGACTTTTTCTACCTTGAACTTGAGCTGAGTATATGATTGCTGTCATAATTTCTCTGGTTATTTCTGGAAAGCACTGTTTTCTTGAAGTGATCCATCACCTCTGACTCTTAAAATCTTTCTTGCTATTCTTTCCATACAGATACCCTCAGCCCTAATAGGAAGGGTTTGATAACAATATCTAATATAGAATTGAACACTCCAAAGTGTCTTATTCTCTGCATATAGACCAGTTGTAGATCTCTAAACTGATTAACATTTACTACAAAATAAGATTCAGTGACGAAGGTTGACCAATGCAGTAATCTATAGACATAGCAAGTATTTACATTTTAGAATAAGCTTTGCTCATTTTATTTTTCTTCAGTGTGTTATTTTTACTGCTAAAATGTCCAAGGACTTTTACAGGTTAATAATACTGATCATTCATTTACATAGGTTTTGTGAGTCATTCTCCCCAATTTTTATTTATTTTTTGATTTCTTCCTACTTTGCTTCTTAAGTACATGACAATCAGTTGTTGATATAGGATGCCAATCAGTAGTTGTGTGCTCTTTCTTCCAATACATAAGGGAAGAAACTTCAAGTCCTCTCATCTTTATTTGAATCCTTTAGCTAACACCCATTCTTTCAACAAGTTGGGAATAAAATAAAGCTTTGATTTGATTTCTGAATCTATTATAAATCTTAAACAAATAAGCTAAGGAAGTATTGGGAAACCATTGGCAAAACAAGGAGAAGAAAATCCTTGATATTATCATCATCTAGAGGGCAAAGTTCAGTTTGACACTATAGAAGAAAGCTAGATTTTAATTTGCCTTTGATGTTATCAATAAGAAGTAAACACACTGATTTTTTTTCTTTCTTTTTTTTTTTTTTGTTATGGTGTTTTTTTTTTCCTGTGTTTTTGATGCCTGAAATGCAACATTTCAATAATGTAAGAATGAGACTTATGGTGCTATCACTGCTATTAAGTAAGGAACCCTTATATTAGTCATCACTTTTATCAATTTCTCATGCCAGCTAGAGTACATAGGGTGTCTTTCATAGAAATAAATATCACAATTAATTTACTCTAGTTTTATAACATCTATAACCCAGTACTCATGTACAAAACTACTCCAAAAAAATACAAAACTCAAAAAGTACCTGCCAAAAACTACACTGATTCTGAACAGTCAATGAAACAACAACAACAAAAACCAATCCAGTCACATATATCAGTTCTTTGGGGGAAAAAAGAGTATATACTGTTGGAAAGATAAGGGGTAAGTCCATTTGTAGCAGTCATATGAGTAAAAAAACCTAATTATAAGAAAATTACATAAATTCTGTACATAACTATCTGCACATATTGCCTGCCCATTTTTTTCTTTTTTGAAAATGTATATCTCATAACTTTCTTTTCTACTGGCTAAATTTTAAGAAATATAAAATATTTCAGATTTAAGCATGATTATTGTTGGATTTTTTTTTAACTTTTAAACAGTTACTGAGCTAGTCATTACAAATAAGTCATTTATGTGATTACTAAATTACTAAATTTTAGTTTAGTTCTACAAGCTAAAGAAACATTAAGACAAATAAAAAACACAGCATGATACTGACAAGAAGACTAGACTTAAAAATAAAAACATAGCAAGGGAAATGGGAATGGTGGCAATTTGACATTAAATAGTGAGTTTAAAGGTTGTCTTATTGAAATGAATGCTGACTAGACTCACGTAGAACCAAAAAAAAAAAAAAAGCAAAACAAAACAAAACAAAAACACCAAAAGCAAACAAACAAAAACAAAACAAAATAGAACAGCAACAACAACAATAACAACAACAACAACCCAACTGTACATCTGCTAAAACAGTTTCTAGGAAATGGAAAGAGATAGTGCTCCTCATACAAGAAAAACCTCACAGGTTGAAACTGAAGAACAAAAAAGGAGTCAATGTCAAAATACTTTCTGGGTTGCATTGTTATTTATTCTCTGATCAATAGATTGTTCTGGTGGGCTATGCTTAGTTTTAAATAGTTGAAGTTTTCTTAGATATCACATTTCTACTAATTTTCAAACAGATCTATTATGTTTGTAGAGTTTAACAAGCAAACCTTCCATGTAAAAAGCATGCCTTGTGTTACATTTGGCATGACTTTTTTTAACCTTTTCAGAGTTATTTCAACTTACTTTCTCTGATGGATACCAATAATGCTGACAGACACTTGTCAGACTGTCTTGATTAACTGTTGGTATAGTGTTCTACCAGTTCATTAGGACAAGTTTTATTACAATGGTTATACTGTCTTCATATTTATGGGCTTTTAAAATTCAGTTCCCCTATTATTTCTAAAGGAGCAAACTATTTGTGTTAGTTACTTCACTAATGTTGTGATAGGATACTCAGACAGAAAGTACCTTAGGGGAAAGGACGTTTATTTGACTTACAGTTTGAGAAGGACAGGGTCTGTTATAGTTGGAAAAATGTGGTAGAAGAAACAAGAAGTTGGCCTATCACATTATGTCCACACTCAAGAGGCAATATGAGAGAATAAGAAGTAGAGCAAGGATATAAAAACACAAATTCATTTCAGTGAAACACTTCTTCAAGTAAGGCTTTATCTGATGAAGGTTCCATAACCTTAGCACCATTAGAGAGAAATCAATTGTTAAAACATATGAGTCTATGAGAATTATCTCACATTGAAACAACACCCCCCCCAACATAGACACACACTTTATTTCAATTATTAGATTGGGTTCTGATTTTGTAAAATTTTATTTTGTCTGGTTTTTGAGAGCTGTTTTTAAAGTATAATTAGATCTATTGTGTCTATTAAAAAGACTTTCATTATTTGGAAAAGATTCTTCTTGTCATTAGTAATAACATATGCTTTGAATATTGGTTTAATCTACTACCCTCACAGCTATTCTTATCTCATTTTGCTTACTTCTTGCATGACCCAAGCTGTCAGGATCCATCTAGGAGAAGCTAAGGTTACCAGGTGATCTTCCAGAGATGATTCAGTATAGAACTGCAATGAATGAACCCTTGGAAGGAAGGTTTGAGGGACAAGGCTCAGAATTAGATTTCTGCTATTGGTATGTCTTTCCTGTCATTATTAAATTAATCTAATAATCCCTGGGCATTAGCCCATCCTATTGGACAGATAGCAAAGATTTACTGTCTTATAATAATAATGCAATATAGACAAATGATTTCTGCAGATTAACAAAGATTTACTGTCTTATAATAATGCAATCTAGACAAATGATTTCTTAATTCTTAATTGTGGGAAGCGGCTCCGCTCTCACCATTACGGCTCTACTCTTGCCGTTACAAGATGACACTTGGCATAGGCATTGCTTGAGACCATATATGGCATGCCCGCGCTGCATGTGTGGCTACCCGATCGCCTTACCTCGCATTATTGAGTGTGACCAATTAATAGTGACATCGTGGCAGCTGCTGATAGGTTTAAGGCAATGCTTATAAGGGGCTGTGGGAGCGGAGGAGAGAAAGGAGAAGAGGAAGATCGCTGTATAGAGATAGCTGAATAAACCGTTTGAAGAAGAACACGATTACCGCTGCCTTATTCTGCTGGCCGGATGTGGGTAGCGACACTTAATGATAATTCTGTAAGAATTTCTAATATTATACTAGTGATTATTAAGCCATTTATAATAAGTACTGCAATTATATTTCTCTGGAATATGGAAGCTTCAATTGGGACTCTCCAATTCTTCATGTGTCTTGGCTAATTGCAATAAATTTATGGTTTAAGAATACATTCCTTTAGGCTGTAAAACAATTAAAGGCCATAAAAAGGAAATGATTGATTTATTGTAGATAAAGGACATAAGGTAAAATATTGATTGGGTTTATCTATACAAAACCTTCAAGGTTAACTTACACATAAGAATTATAGTTATATCTATATTGTTGATTTTTTAAAAGAACCAGATCTTTGTTTTGTTAATACTTTGTATAGTTCTTTCTGTTTCTACTTGGCTGATTTCAGCCCTGAGTTTGATTATTTCCTGCCATTTACTCCTCTTGGGTACATTTGCTTTTTTTTTTTTTTTTTTTTTTCTAGAGCTTTCAGGTGTGCTGTCAAGCTCCTAGTGTGTGTTCTCTTCAGTTTCTTTTCGTGGGCACTTAGAGCTATGAGTTTTCCTCTTAGCACTGCTTTCATTGTGTTCTACAAGTTTTGGTATGATGTGTCTTCATTTTCATTAAATTCTAAAATGTATTTAATTTCTGTCTTTATTCCTTCTTTGAACAAACAAAGAACTGGTTTAATTTGATTTCATATTTAAGTAGCCAGGTTGCTTAAAGTTTGATTTACATTTTTTGAATTTATCTCTCTTGATTTAGTCCATTTTGTCTGACTTAATACTGCAACTTTGGCTTTCTTTTGTGTAGTATTTCATGATGTAAATGTTTTTATTCTTTAAGTTTTTAATTTGTATTTTTATACTCAAACTGATTTCTTCTTTAAAGTTTTACCCAATGAAAATGAGAACTATAAATGTGCAGATAGATAACTTTTAACCAGTATTAACACAAATTCTATAAAACTTATACTTGAAATTTATTTTAATAGGTAGTAGAGAAATATCTTACAACATTTCAACTTAGACAAAATCTTTGAAATCAAACATATATTTTATATTTAGCTCAGATTTTACCTTGACTTAGACGTAATCAAGCATCTCATGGCCAAATAAGATGACAGTTTCAGTTCACACATGATGTGGAATATACATCTCAGAACGTTGAAGTGAAAGATGTCTGCCATCTTATTTTCCATTTGTTCAGCATTTGTTTACAGTGTTTTACTTTTGTTACTTTCTTAGCCACTTAAAAATTTTAACTTCATAAATATACTATATGTCTACTGTTTGTCTACTCCAATGCTGTGTTTTTATTCATTTCTATAGGACCTAACACACACACAACACACACACACACACACACACACACACACACACACACACACACACACCACACACACACATTTAAACTTTTAGAGAACCAATTGTTACTTTATACAGAGTGATACAATGTCTCTGGATATTCACTTTTTCTCTTAATCCTATTATTCTATATTTAATTTCAATGAATGTTGTAACATTCATCATGGATTGTTAAAATGTGAAAATACCATCTATACAAATTTAAAATTTTTTCTACTTAAATTTATTATGTTTAACTGAGTTTCTGGCCTGTTATTTTCATGTTTTCTGGAAAGATATTTTTTTTTTGACATTTCTTTCAAAACTGGTATACTAATGATACATTTCCATTTTTGTTTAATAAAATGTCTCTCTGTTTTTGAAGGTTAATTTTATAGAATACAGAATTTTTGGTGGGTGGGTTTTTTCTTTCAACTCAGAAGGTTTCTTTCCAGTAGTTTTTTAACATTGTTTCAGTTGAGATTCAATGTGATTCTTATACTTGTTTTGTAAGTAGAATTGTTATTTTCTGTTCTCAGTATTTTACATTTGTTTTTTATTTCTACAGGCTGAGGCTACTGTGATAGGTATATTTTCAGTGTTTATGTCCTGATTGTTTCTCACCAGAATTCTGGATCTGTGGTTTGCAGAATATTGCTTCAATCGTTTCTCCTGTTCTGTTCTGGTTTTGATCCTTTTGATACTCAGTTCACAAAATATACAACCATTGCTCATTTCTTTGATTTGGGCTTCTCTTTCTCACTCTTTGTCTTCTTTAGTTTTGAATTTCAAATGTGTAGATTTTCAGTTTGATAATTCTATGTGTCTCCTGTACACGGGTTTATGTTGTTTCCTGTAAATAACATCACTGGTTTTTATTTGTTTCTTTGTTTTGTTTTGTCTGTTGGTTTATATTTAGTTTAAACTTTTTTCTCAAAAGCCACATATAATGTTCTTAGTTAAATTACCCAACATAAAAGCTTTTAATATAAGGTTTTAGGATATGGCTTGGAGTGAGTTGTTTATTTTTCATTGCAGCTAGAAATTACCCATGGTGTTCTTTTCCTTTTTTCTCTTATAACTCTCAAAATGTCCTCAGAAAGTCCTTCTTAAATAAGGATGTGAGCTGCCTTTACCCATAAGCCTCTGTTCTTATAGAAAACCTCATAATGTGACACCAGTACCTGAGGCCTTCAAGTTATAACTAGAACTTAGTACTTCCTGAATTTGTAGATTTACTTGTAAGCTTCTTTCCTTCACATGTTGATAGAATAGAATAGATAGTGGGAGCTGAAAATGACTGTTTCATTTCTTTCCTGAAAAAACTAGGAGTGGGTATCTCTCTATTTGTGAGGCTCTGACAAACTTAACTTTAATAGCAGTTGTGTGTTAAGGGGAACTGAGGACACAGAGTATCTGTCAAAGTATTGATTTTCATTGGCAACTGCGTAAATACAATGATTTATTTTCAGTTTTACAGTGAGAATTTTGTGAGACCAATAACTGTAAAGCACTCACTGATATGAAAAGCCATAAGCCTGGCCATCCACAGTCTATCACTGTCAAGATAGTTCAAATCAGCCCCGAGACAATACCTATATTGAAGTGTTCCCATTAGAAATGACTTCTGCTCTGAACAAATTATTCTTCTGTCTTCATTGAGCTTTGAGTTTGCCTCATGATTTAACCTGTGTCCACAATTTTCTGATGGATATATAAGGATATTTTCCTTCACTTCTTTAGTTTTATTTTCTATTTGAAGATGTAAAGAGATTCAGTCCTAGCCAATTTATTATACTTTCTTAAAGACTTTGTTTATGGACTCCATTGTATGTATTCATTATGTATTTATCTTTAAAAATGCTGCAATGCTGCAATTTCCACAAAGAATTCCACTAAATCAATTTTAAATCCCCTTTCTCCCATTAAAATGTGGATCTGGCAATCCACATTTTCATCTGCCTGCACAGAACTTCTAAAACATTCATACTTTTATTTTCTTTATTTCTTTATTTATTGCCATTCTGGAAACAATCATCTCAAAGGGTGTGCAGTGATGTATGTTCACACTTTGAATTTGCCTCCTTCTGAGCAAGTAGTAGGTGGAGCAGCTTATGTCTCTTTTCTATGTTTTTGTTTTCCAGAAACTTAGAAAAAGTGTATTTGCAAATTAGAATCGTTTGTTAATGGTTAAGGGTAAATAAGGTTTACATGTAATTTTTATTCATTGTAAAAATGTCTTTATTGAAGAGCTTATCAAAATAGTTATTCAATATTAATTTACTTACCTAATTTGTTCATAGTAGAGAATATATGATGTTTCCACCAATTAGAAATTAGATCATTTTTTATGTTTTATTAAAAAAAAAAACTGGCAATGTACTTGATCATTTTACCTTTAATCTATTGCGCATGTGAAACTATTGGGTTTTTGGTTTGTTTGTTTGTTTGCTTGTTTGCTTTGTTTTCATTTTCCTGTGAGACTTTATAAAAGGGAAAAAAAGACAGCTCTGTCATTACAAGACCTCTGGGACACTCCCAGCTTTCCTGAGCAACTTGCAGTCCCCACTGACCCATATTCTCTACCCATCTTCATCAGACCTGCAGCTCCTAAACTGTACAGACTTGCTGACCTTGAACTGTAGAGCTCAAGGATATGCATCAGAGGTCTGCTACACTAAGATTATCAAGGTTAGACCCCCTCTCAATATCTACTACAACAGAAACATCCAGAGACTAAAACTACCTAGATGGCTAAAGGTATTCAAAAGAAAACAATCAATAAAAGACAGGGCAGTATGGTACCTTCAGAACACAGCTACCTTAGTATGACAACTGCTGGATATCCTAACACAACTAAAGCAGAAGAAAATGACCTTAATAACCAGTCTTAAAATGATGGTAGAGGCATTTTTAAAAAATTAGGAAATTCTTTAAAGAAATACAGGAAAATATAATCAAACAGGTAGAGGCCTTTAAAGATGAAATGAATAAAAGAGATACAAAAAAATATAATTAAGCAGATGAAGGAAATAAATAAAACTGTTGAAGACCTGAAAATGGAAATAGAATCAATAAAGAAAACACACAAGTTAAAAACTTCCTGAAACAAAATATCAGGAAAACTGGGATACTGTTGACAGATCTAACATAAAAAAATTAAATAAATAAGAATAGAAGAAGGTAGAGTTCCAGCTCCACGGACCAGAAAATATTATCAAGAAAACCATAGAACATTTTTCAACCTAAAGAAAGAGATGCCTGTAAACATGCAAGAAGCTTATAGAATAACAATTAGACTGTATCAGAAGAGAAAATATTTCTACCATATAATAATCAAAACAAAAAATCTATAGAACAAAAAAATATTAAAAGATACAAAAAAAAACCATTAAGCAAGCTTATCATAATTACATCAAACTTCTCAACAGAGACACTGAAAGCTAGAGAGGCCTGGACAAATATCTTGTAACCCCTGAAGATCCACAAGTGCTAACCTACACTATTATATCCAGAAAATCTCTCAATCACCATAGATGGAGAAAACAAGATATTTCAAGATAAAACCAAATTTAAGCAATATCTGTCAATAAATCCAACCATAGAAAGACTAGTAGAAGAAAAACACTGACCTAAGAAGGGTAACTGCACCTAAGGAAACACAGGCAATATGTAATTCTATAACAGCACAAACAAACCAAGGGAAGTACACATAAACATACACATACTAACACCACCAATATCAAAATATCAGGAATTAAAAATCACTGCTCTTGAATATCTCTCAACATCAGTGGACTCAATTCTCCAATAAAAAGACCCAGGCAAACAGAATGGATGTTAAAATGGGACCTATCATTCTGCTGCATGCAAGAAACATACCTCAGTAATAAAGACAAACATTACTTCAAAGTGAATGACTGGAAAACTTTTTTTTTCAAGCAAAGGGAGCAGAGAAGCAAGCTGAATTGTCATTTTGATATCTAACAAAATTAAAATCAAAATTAATCAAAAGAAAGATGGAAGGACAATTCATCCTCATCAAAGAAAAAAATCTACCAAGATGATATCTCAACATGAATATTTATGCCCCAAACACAGGGGTACCCATATTTGTAAAGGAAAGGTTGCTAAAGCTTAAGTCACATATGGAATATAACACATTTATAGTGAGGGACTTCAATATTCCACCCTCACTAATCGACAGGTCATCCAGACAAAAAGTAAACAGAGATAACAAAATTTACTGATGCTATGACTCAGACCCAACAGATATCTGACAGATATTTCACAGAATATTTTCCCCAATTAGAGAAAAAAATATACCTTCTTTTCAGCATCTTATGACACCTTTACCAAAATTGACCATATAGTCAACCGCAAAAAAATCCTCAACAGATATAAGAACATTGAAATCACTGAAATAAAGCACCAAATCTTATTAGACCATGATAGATTAAAGCTGCATTTCACCACCAGAAAAGAAACACACCCATGGAAATTGAACAACTCTCTACTCAATGATCACTGGGTCAGAAAAGAAATAAAGACAGAAATTGAAGTCTTTCTAGAATTCAATGAAAATAAAAACACAACATACCCAAATTTATGGGACATAGTGAATGCAGTGCTAAAAGGCCTCCATAAAGAAATTAGAAAGTTGTCATACCAGCATCTTTAATGTACAACTGAAACTCTAGGGGAAAAAAAAAAAAGAAGCAAACACACCCAAGAGCAGTAGAAGACAGGAAATAATTAAAAATCAGGTTTGAAATCAATTAATTTGAAACAAAGAAAACAATAAAAAAAAAAGAATTGGCAAAACCAAGATCTGGTTCTTTGAGAAAAGCAACAAGACAGGGAAATACTTAGCCAAACTAGCCAAAAGAAAAAGAGACAATATCTAAATAAATAAAATCAGAAATGAAAAGGGAAACATAACAACAGAAAAGTAGGAAATGTACATAATCATTAGTTGTTACTTCAAAAACTTGTATTCCACAAAATTGGAAAGTCTTAATGAAATGGATGCTTTTCTAGATAGATACCACTTACCAAAGTTAAATCAAGATAAGGTAAATTATTTAAACAGCGCTATAAACCCTTAAAAAATAGAAGCAGTCATTAAAAGTCTCTCCATCAAACAAACAAACAAAAGCTAGATCCACATGGTTTTTAGTGCAGAATTCTACCAGACTTTCAAAGAAGTGGTAATATTAATACTCTTCTCAAACTATTCCACAAAATAGAAACAAAAAGAACACTGTCAAACTCATTCTATATAGTCACAATCACCCTGATATCTAAACCACATGAAGACACAACCAAGAAAGAGAATTTCAGACCTATTTCTCTTATGAACTATGATGCAAAAATACTTAATAAAATACTCCCAAACTGAATCTAGGAACACTTCAAAAACATCATCCACCATGATCAAACAGTCTTCATTCTTGAGATTCAGGAATATAAAAAAAATTTCATCAGTGTAAACCACCACATAAGCTGAAAAAACAACACCATATGAAAGAAAAAAAAAATACATGATCATCTCATTAGATGCTAAAATAGCCTCTAACAGAATCCAAATTTCTCTTCGTATTAAATGTTTTAGATCAGGGATACCAGGCATATAGTTAAACCAGGCACACAGTCATCGGGGAAATTCAAATCCAAACAACTCAGATTCCATATTACACCCATCAGAATTGTTAAGATCAGAAAATCAGAATAGCTAAGTCAAGTGATAGCACATGTTGGCAAGGATGTTGAGCAAGAGGAGCAGTTCTCCATTGCTGACCATTGTGCAAACTTGTACAACTACTTTGGAAACCAATTTGGTGGTTTCTTAGAAAACTGGAAATAGTTCTACCTCAAGACCCAGCTATACCACTCTTGGGCATAGACCCGCAAAATATTTCATTATGCCAAGGAACACTTGCTCAACTATTTTCATAGCAGCTTTATTTGTAATAGCCAAAAAGTGGAAACATCCTAGATATTCCTCGACTGAAGAATGGATAAAGAAAATGTGATACATCTATAAAATGAAATACTATTCAGTTATTAAGAACCATGACACCATCAATTTTGCAGGCAAATGGACAGAACATGAGAATATCATTCTGATTCAGGTAACCGAGTCCCACAAAGACATGCATGGTATGTACTTATTAATATGTCAGTATTAGCCATAAAATACAGAATACCCATGCTACATGCCACAACACCCCCCCCCCAAAAAAAAACTAAACAAGAAAAAAGCCCCAAGGGAGGATGCTTGAATCTCACTCAGAAGGGAGAATAAAAGAGTCACAGAAAGCAAAAGGAGGGAGGGAACTAGATGAGAGAGAGGATGAGAAGGGAAATCGTGGGGGAAGAGTTCAAGATCGAATATGGGGAGGCAGAGGAGTGATGGCCAGATAGATGGCAATGAGAATGAATGGAAATCTACAACTCATGAAGTTCGGGGGGTGGGGTGGGTGGTTAAAGTACATCTTAAGAATGTGCCAGAGACCTGGGATGAGGAGGCTCCCAAGAATCAATGAGGATGACCTTAGCTAAGACTCACAGCAATGAGAATATGGAACTTGAAGAGGCCACTTCTTGTAGCCAGACAAGAACCCCAGTGGAGCAACTGGAACACCAACCTAGTGACAAAACTTTTGACCCCAAAATTATCCTGTCTACAAAAAATGCAGAAATAGGGGATGAAGCGGAGATGGTCGTAATAGTCAAGCAATAAGGGGCCAAACTAGATACCTATCCCATGGGCATGTGCCTGACACTATTAATGATACCGTTTATTTTCAGACAGGAATCTAGCATTGCTGTCCTCTGAGGTTCCACCCAGCAGTTCAGACACATGAAAAGACCCACAGTCAAACATTGGATGAAGCTTGGGGCTCCATATGGAAGAATAAGGGGAATGATTGACTGTGGGGCTGTTAGCTCATGTGTGGGTCCTGTTGGGTGGAGTTGTAGTTCCCGAGGTTCTGGGGAGCAGAAGCCCAGGCGATTTGACTGAATTCACTCCATGCTGCACCTGGCATGCTATGGGGCTCCACTGGGCACAGGGATATCTCAGTCTAAAGTTCCACGGGGGCCGAGCTTTTGAGAGGGGCTCTCCGGGATGATGTGGCTGACCTGGGAGACCAATTGGGTCTTTGGGCCCCCAGATGCCCCTGGAAGCCACAGAAGAACATAGACATGAGGCAAATGAACTGGACCTGCCCACAGCTGAGAGAGATAAGGGGGAGGGAAGCCCCTGACAGCGCCCCACGGGTGGAGACTCTTTGTTATCAGGACTTGCTTGTCTGGGCTGCTGGCTAGACTAGCTTGATCAAATTGGTGTCCTCTGCAGTGGGAATGTAGATAAGTCTTCTGGAGGGAGATTAAACAGTGGCTCAGTAGTCAAGGCCCTCTCCTTGGTTCCCTAAGACACGAGGAAGACCATGGTTTTAAAGGGTTTATTGTCATGGAGGAAGGTGGATGGATCTGGCTGTACCCCCCTGCAACTCAGAGCAGACATGAGTTAAATAGGGATGGAAAAGGGAGGATGATATAAGAAGGAATGCTTAATTGGCTATACCCTCTGGCCTTTAGGTATCTCATTAATATGAAAATCTCTGGAGGCTGAGGCCTGTAGTCACACCCTCTATTTGTGGAGGAGCTAGTAGGGGCATTGCCCTATGTGACTGAAAGGCTCTGATCAATGAAGGTATTAGATGACCTGTCAAGAGCCTGGTGTCTGGAGTGAGGCTGAACATCTACCATTTTCCCATTAGGGTCCTGGGTTCAAGGTCTGTGCTTGACCAGAAACCAAGCTATCCTTCACAGTCCCACAATTGAGGGTTCTGAAATGGCAGGAACTCAACAAAAAGACCAACAGAATCAACTAATTTGGATACTTGGGGGTTTCAGAGACTAAACAACCAGCCAAAGAACCTAGGCAACTCCCAACCCATGCACATATGTAGCAGATGTGCAGTTTGGTAACTCTTTATGTAGGTCTCAAAGAACTACAGTGGGGGCACAGGGTTCTCTAAAGCTGTTGTCTGTCTGTAGAATAAATTCTTATAGCTGGGCTTCCTTGTGGGGCTGCAGTGAGATGGGATGCACCTAGCTCTGCAGAGACTTGATGTGCCAGAGTGGAGGATATGGGGGGTCCACTTTTTCAGAGGTGAAATGGAGGGTAATGAGGTGAGGGACTGTGGGAGGGAGGGCCAGAGGATATGGCAACAATCCATATGTAAAGTGAATAAATAAATTTAATTAAGGAAAAAAGGTATATAATGAAAATTTTCAGAGCACTTCAGAATTCTTTCATTGATTAAACAGCACATGAAAAGCTGAAATAAGGGCATTATTTGATTACTCCACTGGAATATACTGAACCACAAACAACCCACCCCATGGTTTGGTAAGTCATATAATAAATTGCATATAAGCAGGCAGAATACATTCTTCAACATAGCTAATTATATGGCAAAGAATGATATTTTAACAAGTGATATGTGGCTCCAAGTTACTAGAATAAAAATGAAAAAAATTTACACCATGACTCTACAAAAGTTTTGAAGTGAAAGTAATAATTAGACAAACTGTTCTGCAATGCTTCTGTGAGTACTTGAGTGATACTTCTCACTACTCAGTAATATACAGAAGATCTAAAGCTTTAGAAAGAAAGTTTAGTGCAGAAGAATAGACATCAGCTCAGTGAGTCAATGCATTGGGTTGATGATTGGAATTTGGTCCATTTTATCTCTCCTCAGTAGAATTTCTGAGTGCTGTGGAACTGCATGCCAATGTTAAGGACACATGTGCTATCTTTTTTTTTAATTGGATACTTTATTTATTTTCATTTCAGGTGTTATTCCCTTCCCAGTTTCCCCTCTCCAAGCCATTTATACCATACACCCTTTCCCTGCTTCAATGAGGGTGTTCCCCACCTACCCACTCCCACATCGCCACCCTAGCATTCCCCTACACTGGGGCATCAAACCTTCACAGGACAAACAGCCTCCCCTAACATTGATCAGACCCTTGCAGCTCCTTCAGTCTTTCGCCTAACTCCTCCACTGAGGTCCCTGTGCTCAGTCTGATCATTGGCTGCAAACATCTGCATGTGAGTTGGTCAGGAGATGGCAGAGGCTCTCAGACAAAAGCTTTGTCAGGCTCCTGTCAGCAAGCACTTCTTGACATCAGCAACAGTGTCTGAGTGTGGATGAATGCCCAGGTGGGGCAGTGTCTGACTGGCCTTTCCTTCAGACTCTGCTTCACTCTTTGTCTCTAGACAAGAGCAATTCTGGGTTAAAATTTTGGAGAAAGTTGAGTGGCACCATCCCTCAACTAGGGGCCATGCCTTACCTCTACATATGGTTTCAACAGGTTGTTCCTCCTTTTTGTGGGGTATTTCAGATTATAGGGTCCCTATAGGGTCCTAGGAGGCTCTTGCTTTTGTGGCATCTGGGACTTCCTGGGTGCTACCCCCAGATCCCCATTCCCCATTGCTAAACACTTCTGTTCAATTGCGGGACCCTCTGTACATCTTCTCCATGTCTTCCCATACCTGATTCTTCCTTTATTTCCCCCTCCTCCTTCTCTTCCTCCCATGGCCCTCTCACAGTCTACTTCCCTTGATTATTTTGTGCCCCCTTCTAAGTAGGACTGAAGCATCCACTCTTTGGTTTTCCTTCTTCTTGAGCTTCATGTGGTTGTCAGTTGAATTGTGAGTATTCTACACACTTTGCCTAATATCTACATGTCAGTAAGTACATACCATGTGTGTTCTTTAGTGGCAGGATTACCTTACTCAGGATGATATTTTCTAGTTTCATCCATTTGCCTGTGAATTTTATAAAGTCATTATTTTTAATAGCTGATTATTTTGTAAATTATTTTGTAAATGTACCACATTTTCTGTATTCTGTATTTCTGTATTCTGTATTTCTGTATTTCTGTATTTGTCTATTCCTCTGTGGACGGACATCTGGGTTGCTTCCAGCTTCTAGCTATTAGAAATATGCCTGCTATGAACAAAGTGAAGCATGTGTCCTTGTTATATGTTGGAGCATCTTTTGGGTATGTGCCTAGCAGAGGTATAGCTGGGTCCTAAGGTAGTACTATGTCCAATTAGCTGAGAAACCACCAGATGGCTTTCCAGAATGGTTTTACTAGCTTGCAATCCTACCAGCAATAGAGGAGTGTTCCTCTTTCTCCACATCCTCACCACCATCTGCTGTCATCTGAGTTTTTTATATTAGCCATTGGGACTGGTATGAGGTAGAATCTCAGGTCATTTTTATTTGCATTTCCCTGATGACTAAGGATGTTGAACATTTCTTTAGGTGCTTCTTGGGCATTCGAGTTTCCTCAGTTGAGAATTCTCTTTTTAGCTCTATTCCCCATTTTAAAACAAGGTTATTTGATTTTCTGGAGTATAATTTCTTGAGTTCTTTTTATATATTGGATATTATCCCTCTGTTGGATGTGGGATTAGTAAAGAGCTTATCCCAATCTGTTGTTGCCATTTTGTCCTATTGACAGTGTCTTTTGCCTTACAGAAGCTTTGTAATTTTATGAAGTCCCATTTGTCAATTTTTGATCTTAGAGCATAAGCCATTGATATTCTGTTCAGAAATTTTTCCCATTCCCATGTTTTCAAGGCTTTCCCCCACTTTCTCTTCTATTAAATTTAGTGTGGCTTCCAGTCTGTGCCTGTATCTGGAGGAGCCCTAAGGCTTTAGCTCTGCACCCAACCCCCTGAAGCCCCAAGGAGACTGGACTCCCAGGATCTCTAGCATATAGGAACATAGAATAATAGAATCACAGGGTCTCAGGAACTTGGGCACACTATAATGTCAGGAGCCAAGAAGTAGCCTGATTCCCAGGAGCTATCACAACCAGGGTCTCAGAATCACAGTATCACAGAGAGAGCTGGACTCTGAGGAGTTCTGACACAGCCAAGATAACAGGACAGACAGGTTCAGTCAGAGATAGTGAGTGAAGGTAGCATAGAAATAACCAGATGGTAAAAGGCAAACACAAGAATATAAGCAACAGAAACTAAAGTTACTTGGTATCATCAGAACCTAGTTCTCCCACCATAGCAAATCATGAATACCTGATGACACCAGTAAAGCAAGATTTGGATTTAAAATCACTTCTCACGATGATGATGATGATAGAAAACATTAAGAAAGACATAAATAATTCTCTCAAAAACATACACTTGTAAACAAGTAGAAGTCATTAAAGAGAAAACACAAAAATCCTTTAAAGAGTTATAAGAAAACACAACCAAACAGGTGAAGAAATTGAACAAGACAATTTAGGACACACACACAAAAAAAAAAAAAAAATTAAAAAAAAAAATCCAAAAACAAGCAAGCAAACAAAAAATGAAAGAAGAAAGAATAAAGAAATCACAAAGGGAGACTACCCAGGAGATAGAAAACCTAGGAAAGAGATCAAGAGTCATGGATGCAAGCATCACTAACAGAATACAAGAGATAGAAGACAGAATCTCAGGTGCAGAAGATACCATAGAAAATATTGACACAGTTGTCAAAGAAAATACAAAAGGCAAAAAACTCCTAACCCAAAACATCCAGGAAATCCAGAACACAATGAGAAGACCAAACCTAAGGATAATAGGTATAGAATTGAGTGAAGATTCACAAATTGAAGGGCCAGTAAATATCTTCAACAAAATTTTAGAAGAAAACTTCCCTAACCTAAAGAAGGAGATACCTATGAATATACAAGAAGCCTACAGAATTCCAAATAGACTAGACCAGAAAAGAAATACCTCCCATCACATAATAATCAAAACACCAGATGCACAAAACAAAGAAAGAATATGAAAAGCAGTAAGGGAAAAAGATCAAGTAACATATAAAGGCAGATCTATCAGAATAACACCAGAATTCTCACCAGAGACTATCTTCTCACCAGAAGGCCCTGGACAGATGTCATACAAAACCTAAGAGAACAAAAATGCGAGCCCAGGCTACTATATCCAACAAAACTCTCAATTACTAGACATGGAGAAACCAAGATATTCCATGACAAAACCAAATTTACACACTATCACTCCACAAATCCAGCCCTACAAAGGATAATAGAGGAAAATCACCAACACAAGAAAGAAAATTTTACCCTAGAAAAAGCAAGAAAGTAATCCTCTTCCAACAAACTCAATAGAAGATATCCACACAATCATACCTCCACTCCTAATAACAAAAATAACGGGAAGCAACAATGACTTCTACTTAATATCTCTTGACATCAATGGACTCAATTCCGAATGAAAAGACAGACTAGCAGACTGGATACAAAAACAGGACCCAACATTTTGCTGCATACAGGAAACACACCTCAGGAACAAAGACAGGCACTACTTCAGACTAAAAGGCTGGAATACAATTTTTCTAACAAATGGTCCCAAGAAACAAACTGGAGTTGCCATTCTAATATCCAATAAAATAGACTTTCAACCAGAAGATATCAAGAAAGACAAGAATGAACACTTCATACTTATCAAAGGAAGAAACAACCAAGATGAAATCTCAATTCTGAACATCTATGCACCAAATGCAAGGGCACTCACATTCATAAAAGAAACCCTACTAAAGCTCAAAACACACATTGCACCTCACACAATAATAGTGTGACACCCTACTCTCATCAATGGACAGATCATGGAAACAGAAACTAAACAGAGACACAGTAAAACTAAGAGAAGTTATAAACCAAATGGATTTAGCAGATATTTATAGAACATTTCATCTCAAACCAAAAGAATATACCTTCTTATCAGCACCTCATGTTACCGTCTACAAAATAGACCATAAAATTGGTCACAAAACAGGTCTTAACAGATAAAAGAAGATTGAAATAATCTCATATATCCTATCAGATCACCGTGGGCTAAGGCAGGGCTTCAATAATGATAAAATCAATAGAAAGCCCACATACACATGGAAACTGAACTGTAAGGCCCGACAGGAAGGGAGGAACTCCCTCCCTGCTCTCAGGAATTCACGACCACCCTAATAACTGCAAAGACACCAAACTTGATGCAATTAACAAGAGGTATATTTGAAATCAACGAGTTGAGGTCGCACTTCTAGCCTGTCCTACGCAGAGGCAAGCAATGAAGTACGACCCCCACTTAGAGGAGAGGTAAACCTTTTAAAGGAAGAACTGTAACCCAGGGAGAAGAGGGAGGAAATCATGATTAAGTATCTATAGAAAGTACCTGTCCAGTGTTCAGCTTCTGTGACAGGTTCAAGAAATGGTCAGAGGAAATATCTCTTTGCTCTCTTAAGAATCAAACTCTATTTCAGTTCAGTTCTGTTCCTGGTATCCAGGGTGCATGGGCCCGCTGACTCCCAGCTCAAACTCTATTCAGTTTTTAATTCCTGGTATCCATAGTGCATGGGCACGCTGACCTGAGCTCTCAGCTCTGAACTCCTATCTTATCTATTTTGTCTTGTGGATAGCTAGTTTCCTAGGACCCAGAGCACAGAACAAGCTGATGTGCACTCTTGACTCCATCTGTGGAAGGTTTAAAAATTTTTAACTCATTCAGAACAATTCGCTATTCAATGAAAACTTGATCAGGGAAGAAATAAAGAAATTAAAGACTTTTTAGAATTTAATGAAAATGAAGACATATCATACCAAAATTTGTGAGACACAATAAAAGCAGTGCTAAGAGGAAAACTCATAGCTCTAAGTGCCCACAAAAAGAAACTGGAGAGAGCACACATTAGCAGCTTAACAGCACACCTGAAAGCTCTAGAACAAAAAGAAGCAAATGCACCTAAGAGGAGTAAATGGCAGCAATTAGTTAAACTCAGGCCTGAAATCAACCAAGTAAAAGCAAAAAGAACTATACAAAGAACCAACAAAACCAAGAGCTGGTTCTTGGAAAAACTCAACAAGCTAGATAAACCCTTAACCAGACTAACCGGAGGGCACAGAGACAGTATCCAAATTAATAAAATCAGAACTGAAAATAACAAATGACATAACAACATAACAACAGAAACTGAGGAAATTCAAAAAATCATCAGATCCCTCTACAAAATCCTATACTCAACAAAACTGGAAAATCTGGATGAAATGGACAATTTCCTAGAAAGATAGCAGACACCAAAGTTAAATCAGGATCAGATAAACCATCTAAATAGTCCTATAACCACTAAAGAAACAAAAGTAATCATTAAAAGTCTCCCTACCAAAAAAGGAGCCCAGGACCAGATGGTTTTATGGCAGAATTCTATTAGACCTTCTACAAAGACCTAATACCAATTCTCTATAAACTATTTCACAAAAATAGAAAGAAGAACATGACTCAATTTGTTTTATGAAGCAACAATTACACTCATACCTAAATCACACAAAGATCCAACAACAAAATGGAACTTCAGACCAATCTCTCTTATGAATATTGATGCAAAAATATTCAATGAAATTTTCACAAACGAAATCCAAGAACACATCAAAAACAATCGTCCATCCTGATCAAGTAGGCTATCCCAGGAATAAAAGGATAGTTCAATATATGGAAATCCATCAATGTAATCCAATATATAAACAAGCTCAAAGAAAAAAACCATACAATCATCTCACTAGATGCTGAGAAAGCATTTGACAAAATTCAACACCCCTTCATGGTAAAAGTCTTACAAAGAACAGGAATCCAAGGCCCATACCTAAATATAGTAAAAGCAATATACAGCAAACCAGTAGCCAACATCAAACTAAATGGACAGAAACTTGAAGAAATCCCACAAAATCAGGGACTAGAGAAGGCTGTCCACTCTCCCTATCTATTCAATATAGTACTGGAATTCGTTGCTAGAGAAATTATACAAGAAAAGGAGATTGAAGGGATAAAAAATGGACAGGAAGAAGTCAAAATATCACTATTTGCATTTGATATAATAGTATACTTAAGTGATCCCAAAACTTCCACCAGAGAACTCCTAACCCTGACAAACAACTTCAGCAAAGTGGCTGGATATAAAATTAACTCAAATAAATCAATTGGCTAAGTTTTAGAAGCTATGCTTAGTGCTTCCCATAACTTCAGTTAACTCAGTCATTCTGGATTTCTGACGGGGTTGAAGACCTATAGTCTCATAGCCAATCCTGGCTATGTACTTTGAGAGAAAAGATCTGAGTGGATGGTTTTCAACTGACATTCATTCTAAAGCCAAGAAAAAAGCCAGGTTCAAAACTAAATGTTTTAGTCAAGAGAGACAACAGAGGTTCTGGTTAGTCAACAAAATGATGGACTGGATATTAAGACTATCTTGTACCTCACTGGTACAAATAGGAATAATTATGCTTTAATTGTATTTTGAGATAAAAGTTTTATTTTAACAGGAAGGGTGATATGTAGGAGGAGATAAGGGGGAAGGAGCACTGAGAGGAAGAGATGAAGTAAGAAGAGGAGAAGATGAAGTAGAGGAGAAGCTAGGTGATGAGAGAGAGAAAGAGAAAGGGGACATGAAGGCAGATATTCACATGTCTCCACCAGTCAAAAATAGTTTATATATCTAGGTTGGGCATTGGGTTACACTTCTGATTGAGCATTACCATACTTATAAAGCCTTCGATTAACATTTTAAAAAATTATATAAAAGAAAAAAGGAAAAGGGGGCATAGGATATGGGTTTTCTAGGGAGGGGAAATGGGTAAAGGGGATGGCATCTGAAATGTAAATAAAATATCCAATAAAAAAAAGAAAAAAAAAAGAAATCCCTAGTCTTCCTCTACTTAAAGGATAATCAGGCTGACAAAGAAATTAGGAAAACAACACCCTTCACAATAGTCACAAATAATATAAAATACCTCGGTGGGAATCAAATCTGTATGATAAGATCTTCAAGTCCCTGAAGAAAGAAATCAAAGAAGATCTCAGAAGATAGAAAGATCATGGATTGGCAAGGTTAATAGAGTAAAAATGGTTATTTTGCCAAGAGCAATTTACAGATTTAATACAATCCCCATCAAAATTCCAACTCAATTCTTCACAGAAATAGAAAGTGAAAACTATTCTCAACAATAAAAGAACATCTAGTGAATCACCATCCTTGACCTCAAGCTGTATTACAGAGCAGTAGTGATAAAAACTGCATGGTATTGCTACAAAGATAGGCAAGAAGATCAATGGAATAGAGTAGAAGACCCAGAAATGAACCCATGTACTTGCAGTCACTTGATCTTTGACAAATAAGCTAAAACCAAACAATGGAAAAAAGACAGTATTTTCAACAGGTAGTGCTGATTTAACTGGAGGTCACCATGTAGCAAAATGCAAATCAACCCATTTTTATCTCCTTTTACAAAGCTCATGTCCAAGCATATCTAGGACCTTCATATAAAACTGGGCATATTGAATCTAATAGAAGAGAAAATATGGAAAAGCCTCAAAAACATGGGCACAGGGGAAAAATTCTTGAAAAGAACACTAATGGCTTATGCTCTAAGATTAAGAATTGACAAATGAGACCTCATAAAATTGCAAAGCTTCTGTAAGGCAAAGGACACTGTCAATAGGACAAAATGGCAACTTACAGATTGAAAAAAGATCTTTACCAATCCTACATCTGATAGAGGGCTAATATCCAAAATTTACAAGGAACTCAAAAAAATTATACTCCAGACAATCAAATAACCCCATTAAAAATGAGGTACAGACCTCAACAAAGAATTTTCAACTGAGAAATATCTAATGGCCAAGAAGCACCTAAAGAAATGTTCAATATCTTTAGTCATCAGGGAAATGCAAATTAAAATGACCCTGAGATTCCACCTCACATCAGTTAGAATGGCTAAGATTAAAAAATCAGATACCAGCAGATGCCAGCAAGGATGTCAAGAAAGAGAACACTTCTCCATTGTTGGTGGGATTGTAAGCATGTACAACTACTCTGGAAATCAGTCTGGCAGTTCCTCAGAAAATTGGACTTAATATTACTTGGACACTTAATATTACCTGGACAATATTACTACTCCTGGACATATACCCCAAAAATGCTCCAAAAAATAACAAAGATACATGCTCCACTATGTTTATATCAGCCTTATTTATAATAGCTAGAACCTGGAAAGAACCCAGATATCCTTCAACAAATGAATGATTATAGAAAATATGGTACATTTAAACAATAGAGTATTCTCAGCTATTAAAAACATTGAATTCAGGAAATTCTTAGGCAAATGGATGGAACTAGAAAATATCATCCTGAGTGAGGTAACCCAATCATAAAAGAACACAGATGGTATATTCTCATTGATAAGTGGATATTAGCCCCAAATCTCACAATACCCAAGACATAACTCACAGACAACATGAAGTCCAAGAAAAAGTAAGACCAAAGTGTGGGTACTTCAGTCCTTCTTAGAAGGAGTAACAATGTACTCACAGGAGCAAATATGAGACAATGTGTGAAGCAGAAACTGGGGGAGGGACCATCCAGAGACTGACCCACCTGGAAATCCTTCCCAGATGCAATAACCATATGCAAACATTGTTGAGGATGTCCGGAAATGCATGCTGACAGGAGACTGTTATACCTATCTCCTGAGAGGCACTGCCAGAGCCTGATGTATACAGAGAGGGATGTTCACAGCTAACCATTAAACTGACCACAGGATTTCCAGTGGAGGAGTTAGAATACTGAAGAAGTTGAAGGGGCTTGTGGCCCCATGGGGAAAGTGACAATACCAACCAACCAGAGCTCACTGGGTCTAAACAGCTAGCCTGGGAACACACATAAAGGGAACCATGTCTCTAGATGTATTTGTAGAGGAGGACAGACTTGTTGGGCATCAGTGAGGGAGGAGGGTCTTGGTTCCTTGAAGGCTGGATGGACCAGTGAGGGGAAATTCAAGGGAGGGGAGGTGGGAGTGAATGGGTGGGTGAGGACACTTGTTCATAGAAATAGGAAGAAGGAGGATGAGGTAAGGAGTTTCTGGGGGTGGGGAGTGGGGAAAGGAGATAGCATCAGAAATGTAGATAAAGTACCCAATAATAAAAAAAAAAAAACAAGCAAGCAAGCAAACAAACAAACAAACAAAGAATTGAACTGGCTATGGCAGTCGAACATTTGAGACTCTTTAGCAGCAACTTAGCATTACCCATATTATGGGGATTCCTTATAATTTTCAAGGACAAGAGACTATGGAACAGGTCCATGTCAGTTTAAAACAATATCTTCATAAAATAAAAAAAAAAAAAAGGGAAGATATACCACTGTAAACCACAAATTTATTTAAATTGGATTCTTTTTATATTTTACTTTAAAGGGATTTTTGTTTGTTTGTTTATTTGTTTTTAAATTTAGATTCCATGGGACTTTCTGCTGAATGTCTATGGTGCTCTACAACTAAGCATACTTAGACATAGGTGAAAGGGAAGGATCCACTTACTGGCATAAGGCATGATCCTGATCAGGTATAAAATATGGGGAAGAGGCCATGTTTGTGTTTTTTTTTTCTGCAGGATGCTGAAGGAGCATGGTGGCTGCCAGAGCAATGGGTGAGACTTGCTGATACCAGTACAAAGAATGATGGTGACCTGTGAGTTTGCTAAGTCCCCTGACAATGGTGACTGGGAAGTTGTATTGGACATAAGTTCACGATCCAACATTGCTTACCTATACCCCTGATGAGACAAGCTCCCTTGCCTCAATTTCTTAGACCTTGTGGAACAGAGAATCAAAAAGAGAAGGTATAATGTCTCTTGTATTGTTATTAAATGTGACAAGATATTAAGACTCAATCATGGAATGGTCTAGAAATCAATCCAATATTGGAAGTAACAGTCTTCATTTGGAAGTCTGGTTCTGCACATTTTCAGAGACATATACAGAAATTAGCTGCAGTTTTCTATGGTGTTATTTTAGCAAAAGATAATGTTGGGGCAGGATCTGGATTTCAAACAGGTGTTAGCATATGTGTTAAGGCTCTTTTAATTGTCAAGTTAAAAATAATCTTGATTTTTCTACAGTATTTAATGTAAGTTGCATTGATTGTACACCTTCTAATTGTGTTTGTGTTTTGAAATCTGGCATGTTAGTTATGGAGGTCTATCAATCAGCCTTTGTTTTATTACCCTGAGTATCACAGAACATTCATTTTCTGAAAAAAAGCTTGCAAGTACTGGAAGAAGTGAGTCAGGTTTTCAGCAGAAGCAAGAGGGTATTGGGATTGATAATTGCTGGTATAAAAGCTTTAATTACATTGCTATCACCATTGCTTTTGCAGTTGCTTTGACACAAGAAGTTGAGACAGCTACTTTTGTTAATCATTTAGCAAAATATGTTACTAAGGTGTTGAATATACAAGAGAATTTAGATAGCCATTTGGAAGAACAGACTAATGTTCTTTATCCTATTCAAATTACTGGAAGGAGGTTCAGAATTTAAGGGTAAGGAGCCATCTTTCATGTCATGCCAAACACCATTAGATTCATGATAGTTCTACAACTTAAAGTGGTAGTCATTATAATTAGGAAGAAGTTTAATGACACATGCAGTGTATTTGGCACAATTCTAACACCTCTTAGGATGTTTGAATGATACATAGGGAGTTTATGAATTTCAAAAATACTGCTCTGCTGAGTGTTGATGCAGTAGATACTGCAGATAAAGTTATCCACAGCCTCAGGTCAGTATTTCTACTTTGTTCAGGCTTCAAAAATGGCATATATAGCTTGATCATGTTAGCCCTTTTTGTCCTGGGAATACTCTTTTTCCTGTCCATTGTGTTAAAGCTTTTCCTCAAAAACATCAACATATTGGCAGCCAAGTTAGATGACTTGAACCTGAAAGCGCACCCTCAGACAGAGTTATTAAATTAATAGACTGGCAAGCAAAGGACGGGTAAGATACTGCACAGAGCCTTACCTGCCTAAGATAGAAGTGCATTACTTTGGATAATGCATATTCCACAATGGGTAAGTAAGGCATTCTTGTCAGAACAACCTAAGACAGGCTCAGTATTGTTAATGAAATAAAAAAGGTGTAGAGGCAGAGAGCTTTGGGGCTGCTTGGCAAAAATCTGACATGGGCCAAGGACAAGGAAATTGGCTGCTTGGCAGGAATATAGCATTGGCCAAGTACAAGGAAGTAGGCTTCTGGCAGGAATCTGACATTAGGGTAGAATAAAGATGGAATTTCAGGTAGAAATCTAAATCTTAGGATAGAACAAAGAAGTAATCTCAGGCAGGAACCTAAATATTAGGCTAGAACAAGGAAGTAGGCTTCAGACGTGAAAATAGCCTTGGGTTAGGACAGTGAAGTAGGTGCAGATACTTTGGCTATCCTGATAAGCCCTTTAAAACATTGATCATGGGAGTGTTCACATAATTGGGTTTAATGCCTTGCTTTTTCTTCGACTATTTGTGTTTATTGTCTTGCTTGTTCATTGACTACTTGCATCTACTGTATTGCTAGACCGTCAACCTAGAACTGATCTTAATACATGCATGTAATCAAAATAGTATAAAAGCAAAAAGGAGAAGGGGGATGGGATAGGAGGTTCTAGAGAGGTGAAATGGGAAAAGGGGATGACATCTGTATTGTAAAGAAACAAAATATTCAATAAAAATAAAAAAATAAATGAATTCAGTGTGTCTGGTTTTATGAGGTAGTCCTTGTTCCACTTGACTTGAGCTTTGTACAGGGAGATAAGATTGGATCGATTTTCAGTACTCAACCGGACCATAAGTTTGAACCAGCACCATTTGTTGAAAATGCTGTTTTTTCCCCCATTGGATAGTTTTAGCTTCTTCATCAATGATCAAGTGACCTTAGGTGTGTGGGGTCATTTCTGGGAATGGGATTTTATTCCGTTGATCTACCTGCCTATCACAGTACCAATACCATACAGTTTTATCACTATTGCTCTGTATTACAGCTTAAGGTAAGGGATGGTGATTCCCCCAGAAGTTTTTTATTGTTGAGAATAGTTTTCACTGTCCTGGGTTTTTTGTCACAATGTCTGATGTACATAACTGTTCACTCATGTTAAAAGCCCAGTATGTATGTACAGAAGGTAAAATATTTATGCTGAAAAGTAGGCAACAAGTCTAGTATCAGACAGTTGGACATAGCCAGAGTCGATAGTCTTCCCTGTTGTATTATTTTTATTCTTTATTATCTAGCATAGCTTTGTTTTTCTAAAATCTTCTTATGCCTATTAGTTCTAGAGTAAATAATTCAAGAAATTGATGTCATTGAACAGTATCATACAGGGTAAACCTAGTAGATAGACATATCGTGTATTCATTTCCCTAGACATTGTCTTGTGGAGTCACATCTTTGCTGTGCACATCTGCTCATTTCCCTTTCATGCATGAAGTAGGTGAGTGGGCAATTCTAGTGCAATAAGAGGAGGGAGAACAAGGAGTGCAAGTAATTTATTACTGTTTTAGTTTATTAGTCATTTGTGTTTTTGATATACTTTCTTAGTGCATAAACAACAGAAAAATGGAGGATATCTTTATTACAAAATTTGGGCAGAGTAGATTTTGTATAAATTAAGTCAGTTCTGTCTCCTCTCCTTATTCTTCTTTAGTTACTTGAAGACTTTAGAGAAAGTGTAGAATTTTAAAAATCTTTCATGTGAAATCTTTCAAAATTTTTATCTCATAAGAAGGGTAAGTTTAAAATAGAGAGTAATAAAAATATTTCTCAAACACTCACTATCATCTCTCATTAGTTATTTTAGTATAGTTTACTTTGTAATATATTCCATTCACTTACTAAAATATCACTGGTAATACATAACATAATTCCTGGACTGTGGTTCAAAGTTTGACAGGAGTCTACACATAACACACCCCCCTCTGCAACAGCCCTTTTGCTATAATTCATAACATGTGGCTTTCTTGGCTTACAAAGAGACCTTAAGAAAGCATGATTCTTGAATAATATACCACAGAGAAAATGTTTTTCAAGCTATGCTTTAAGATAAAATAATCTAATTTTGTAATTATGGATAGAGAAAGAATTCGATGTGGTTAGCCTGACTCTTATTATCATAATATGATTTTCAGGGAATTGGCATAGCTTGCTAACTGAGACCACAATTACTGGATTGCTCATCCTTGGTGGGCTTTTGGTAAGATTTTAATCATGAAGAACCAAAGATTTCATCAAACCAACTAAACTTGAAATCATGCATGTCTGTGTTTCCTTTATTAAGTCAAGTTTAAAGAAACACCATGATTGATTCCTGTGTAAGTCTATTGAAAATGTCTTGAAGTTACTTCTGGATTTATTTTCCTTCCTTAATAGTGGAGGTAAAGAAACTTTTTTTCAGTGAGAAACGATACTGAAGTTCATGGATTTAGAGACTTGATCTAAATCCAGGAGATATTTCAGTGTATTCTTATATAATGTTTACAGTTTTTCAAAGAAATGTAGAAGCTTTATGAAATCTAACAAATGATATTCAAAAGACATGTAAAGTTAAAAAAAAAGTTTGCTTTTGGTAAATCTTTTGTTTGATGAAATATCAAATATAAAATATTGATATTTAAGAATTCCATTTCGTTTAACAAATTCTTAGAATAAAAATAACAAGAAAATATATTATGAAACTCAGTCTGGGTTTTAATTTATACTTTTATATAAATTCATAAAATATGTAATTCATAAATATTGATTACTACAGAATATCAATGTACCATTGTTCAATTCATGTAAAACAATGGCTGGGTATTACATATATATTTGCCTTTCACATTTTCTTTTTTCACAAAAACTTCAAGCCAGTGAGTAAGGATATTTTAACTAATAATATTACAGCTGAAAAAGACATTAAAAGATTACAACATAGCTGAATGAGTTGTACTTCCATCCAAACTAAACTGACATTCCCTCCCACAGTCTAGGACTATTCAAAAAATTTCAGTGAATGAAGACTTTTTCTCCCCACATACAAATTTACTATTGATCAATGGCTAGAAAGAGCCTGCCATCCAATAGATCATTTTGGTGATGAGTTGTTTGAATATTTAACTTTTTGAAATGCTTGTATTGAGTATATGCATTTAGGACAAAAATGCCTATGCTGGATGTAGAACTATTTAACAACTTTCCTAAAAAATAAAATTCTGAGGAGAAAAAAATATTGTGTAGAAGTTAGTAGATTTTGGTCAAAGGAATACAAACCCCATGATTTTAAAAATTAGAAAAATTGAATTTCTTGACTCGTATTTGAGAATGGCAACCATCAATCAAGACTACTGGTAGTTTTTCTTTCACCTTGTTTTTGTTGAATATTATGTTCGTAAAAATGATTCAGAGGAAGTTTCTTCTATCTAAAAATTGGAGAGAATAACTCAACTGCATATAAAACTTTAATTTTAAATGTTATTTTTGGAAAATAACAGCAAAAATGTAAGTAATTTAATAGTAAGGCTAATGACAATAATATTATGTCTAAATGGAAACATCAGTGCTATCCCAGGTCGATAGCCCTTTACCTTCTCACACACTACTTTGCTCCATATCACCCACAAACCTGCAATTTAGTAAGTTTGTAAATGTGGACCCAAGTAGTTAAAGTAATAAACAGAATAAAAAACTAACAAAAGAAATAACAAGGTTACCACTGTGTTTAGGGATGACTCAACAAAATGAACACTATGGGTAAGTTAAGAGCACCTATAATACAACATTCAGGACATACAATGCATAATGTTTAGTCATAAATAAATACATTGCTATTTCATCTTAGTAGTATTTCATGATATAGAAGTAGAAAAGTCCATTACAGTGACTCTCAGTTTTAAAGAGCACTTGACCAACTGACTTTAACAGCATTTACTGGGAACAAGGATAAAAGAAAAAAAAAACTATTTGAAGGGGCATTGAAATTGAAGGGGCTCAAGCAGACTAAGAAGTATAGAGATGGTGAGAGTCATAAGATATGGAGCATATTTTAAAGAAAGATTAAGCAAAATGTTATAATATATTAGAGAAGAGAGTGAGAGGAGAGCAAAGTATTTTTTACAACAAGACCATAATGTAATATAATCAACTGTCATGGAGCAGTAACACACAGTTCAGATTATGTGGCACAGATGAGACCATGTGAAAGGTTGAGTCGAAAACTCAGAATAGTAGGAGACTACGCAATATGAGAACCAAAACTTTAGTGTTAATAAAACAAACAAACAAAAGCTAGAAGGCATCTTAGCAGTTCTATTTTCTTATAAAATAGATTACAGAGAACAAAGAAAAAATTGACACAATTTATTGGTACCTTTTTGACATAATTTATTGTTAAAGATGCAAATAAATTTCTGATAATAGATAGAAGAAAAAGGATAGATAAAATTTCTTTTTCAGATAATCAGATAGCAATTTGAAAGTAATGAAGAGGACAAAAAACATATATAGTGGGGATAGTTTATGGCTATATATCTAAGTAGAGTTAAGGAAGCTAGCTTGGGAAACGAAGTTTAGAGCAATGCTGTTGGAGACCATGATGCTGTAGGCTTTATTACATGGGAGACACAGTGGTAGATGTCTGTTGACAATCTCAATTGCTCAGATAAAGAATAAGGGTAAAAATGATAGTTTGGAGAGAGGTATTAGTAGTTCTCACCTAATGAACTGATCTAGGAAGAAACTTGTACTTGCTTGAAAATCTAGTTAGAACAATAAAGAAGTATCCACATGCAATGAAGCATCACCTTCAAGGTATAAAAAATATAATAAGCCTTAATAATCAAGCCCAATATGACTGTTGCGTATGGTAGTGCAGGGCTCATTTCAGTCATTCTTTGTGTGCAGCCACCCTGTCCTTTACAAATATGGGGTTCTACATACATTATTTAGTATAAAATACTTCTTTCATAAACATCTCTAGATACAGATATTTATTTTTCTAGACATGTCCTAATCATCCATCTACAGCACAAATGATAGAAGTGGTTTGTAGAGTCAGGCCAGATATTTAAGTCTAGCCACTTTTTTGACTTATTCACTGAAGAATAACTTTTATTTTTCTTCTTCCTCTCTGTTTTAAGCATGCTTTATTTTGTACTTTGGGATTCCTTAAACTTTCTCTAAAGCTTCTATACAAGCTATATTATTGCTTGTCCCCCATGTAGCTAGCAGACCTCTATGCAGCTTAGCTCATATAATGTGGCAAAAAACACAACTAAAACAAACAAACAAAAACAAACAAACAACAAAAAATCCTTTTTATTAACCTTCTCTTTGCTCTTGTCCTTTAGGCAGCTGCTGAAGTTTTCAGTTTTCATACTTTATTTATTATTTTTTTCCTTCTTTTCTTTAATTTTTTTAAAGAACTTTAATAACATTGTCTTTGAACTCTCCTTTGAGTATTTTATTATTATTTTATATTATTAATGAGACAAAAACCCTAAAACAAGACCTCAATTTCTCTGGAATCATCTGATAATTGTAAAGAGACTTTCCAAATTTTATGGCAACATATGGTAGGTCACCAGTGGATGTTAATGAAGATCTTCTTCAAGGCAGAAAGACAAGCAACATTATACTAATGCTTACTGTTGTGTCCTCAGAAGATCTCGTTTTTGGTTTGAGACATATGTTTCTTTGCTTTGGTATTCTAGGCTATTTTCCTGCTTCTTTGTAGGATGCTGGAGATGTGATCTCTCACAGCTTTTTATATTTGCTAACTAGCATTACAGTCCTGTTTTTCTCTAATTTTTATATCATTTTATTTATCCTTTCAAGACTCCTTTGTTCTACATTTGTGTCTGATTTTTTTTTCTGTCTCCTTGTGCCATGGTTCACTTCTTTTACTGTTCTATTGCAGTGACATAGAAAGGCTAAGGAATGGAAGGATTCTAATACACCAATTCTTTTCAAATTCTTTTGTATTTTGTTGTATTTTCTGTGCTCAGTATTCTCAAAATTAGGGAGACTTAAATCAAAGGCAGACTTGATAAATTTTAATGTATCTTTTAAAATTTAGGTAGCTGATGGCCTTCTTTAATTACAAAATTCACCTTGAGCAATATAGTTCTGAGTTTATATTGACAGAAGAATGTAATATGGATTGGCAGATGACTAATTTGAGGGAAAGGACCAGTGTGAATGTTTAAACCAATATGGTAGTCCTATCTACAAGGGAGCCAAAATCCTTCCCTGACTTATGTATATAGTCAGAAAGAGGTTGACTAACATTTGTTCCACAATTGTGTCTTTGTTGGTTTGCTTGCTATTTTATTGATGACTTAGACATAGACACATTAAGAGCAACTAGCAAAGATGCATAAATAATTTATCAGTACCACAAGGCATTAGAGTCATGTTGAGTCAGGTCAGTAAGAGTGAATAGGCTTCTCTTTTTCTGATCACCACTATCGAGGAAAGTCACAATACTGGAAACTTAGGTCACCTTAGTGATTCACTATACAGATCTCTCTTTTTCTTAATCATACTGAAGGGAAGAGGGATGAGTAAGAAAAAATGCCAGAGGTACTCCAAAGGGGGAAAAAGGAGATTATAATACATTTTAAATATATTCTACTTGTCTTAAAGAGATGTAATATGGTATCACTAGATTATATCAGTTTGAAACAGACCTTAAAGGAGGAAATACCTGATGATTTTCTACATCCAATTCTGGCCTCAAATTAGAACTGGCTTGCAGTGAGAAAGGGCAATCAGAATGTTATATTCTCATACAAACTTGAACACATTATAGGAGGAACGTGGTTGTAAGTTTCAATTTTCTGTCTCTATTTGCAAGCATTTACTGACTGTGGATATAGACATTCAATGAGTTTGTTACCCCTAAACTAGATATTAGGATGATATTAGGATAAGCATTGATAAATGAAGATATTTCTGTAGGTTTGGTCTGTTTTGACATTGGATGCTAGCTGCCATTCATGGTGACTCTAAAGTTGAAGGATATCAGGGGTATCTGTTTAAAATAAATGAAAATGTTCTGTCACTGATAACACTTGAACCAAGACAAAACAATGGTTTCTGACTCCTGTTAATACTCATATCCAATAAATAGCACTAAATTAATGGTAAACTTGATTATTAACTTGACACACTTGGAAAGAGGGATGTTGAACTAAAGAAGTGATTTTATAAGATTGGCCTGTGGACATATCTTTGTAGCATTTTCTTGATTGTTTATTGACATTTAAAGTTGAACCCTGTGTAGGAGATGGCATCTCTAGCAGGAGGACCTGTGGTATGTTAGAAAAGTGGCTGGAGGTTAACCTTGGAGCAAGCCAGTAAGTAATGTTACTCAATGGTTTCTGCTTCAAGCCCCTGTTTTGAATTTCTGCCTTGGATTCCCTTGATAATGGACTGTAACTTGTAAAAGGAAATAAACCCTTCCTCCTCAAACTGTGTCAGGTCATGATGTTTAGCACAGCAATAGACAAGCAAACTTGAACAATCACTCAGCTCAATGACTCATCTAGTCCAATCTATGCAAACTATAAGGAAAACAACTCCTTTGGGTATACCACTCTACTCAACAGCAGGTCTCATGTCTAGTACACACACTAAAGAATCAAATGCCTTTTATATATGTGATATATTGATAGCTTGTTATGCATTATTTGAGCTCATCAAGAAGTACCTGGAGATTCCTTCCCCCTCAGACTCAAAAATGTTTCTTTAAAATATCTTTCAAAAATCACCTTACCTGAGTCAGGCAGGCCTACTGACTCCTAAATTTTAAAAAAAGGATAATAATAAAACATCCCAAGAGGAAAGGCCTTGTGCCCTAAGTAGTGAACTATTTCTAAAACTGGGTCACTAATTGTTTATCTCATGATAAAGATGCCTAAAAACAGTGGAAACAGCTAATGGGGTCCTTATCTATGGAAAAGGCAGAGAGGACTCTTCTGCCTAGAAATGCACATTGAGTTAACCAAAGCATTACTGTAATTTTAATAAGGCTTACTTGGCTGATTTCTTTTGGATATTAAAATGTCAGTTTGATGACTTTTTGATATATATCTTGTACTCTTCATTTATTCAGTACCCAAAGCCAGTTATGGTAGACCATTATGTTGACTACACAAAACATTAAATGAATGTTGAATATCTTGTTTTTGCAGTGTTTGCCTAGAAATTTAAAAGTCTCATAGTTTACCAGTATGTATACAGGTAATATTAATTCATTCCAGTATGCTACATATGTGGTTTAGATTCCATTTTTTAATAAGATGGTCTATTTTGTTGTTAAGGTTACTGGTTCTCATGGTATTATTAAAAGATAGGCGGGAACCTATAATAAGAAAAAGAGATGTTAGAAAATGCAATGAAATAGTTTTAGTAAAATAAAATGGATCTGTATATGAAGATTAAGTTGGCTACAGGTCCTTCCAGATTGGGAAACAAAATGAAAATATAAGCCAGTTATAATGGTATGAGTACATATAAAATACCAGAAAAATATCAGACTTAGAGATGCTATATATGAACTTAAGGCATCGAAGCTCAAGATTGATTCATTGATATAAAAAATTCCTTAAATTAAGAAGTTGTTTTAAGTTATTAAACTTTTCATCAGAACAGTTATAAGTACTGGTTTCAGAAAAACAAAACCAAAATACATGCCTAGTTGAGGTATATTGAAAAGTGTTTTTTTTTTTCCTCCCTAGGCTTCATCTAAATGTTAAACAGTAGTTAAAAATACCACATTGGTATAACTATACTTAGAGCCTATATTAACTTTGCCAAAGGGACATTTTGATTCTTGTTTTCCAAGGTCAGCAGAGTCCCAGGAAACTATGAAGTGTCTCCCAAAATGTTCTGTTTCCCTGGTAGGTTATATGCCTTCTTCTTCAGGAATGTCTTGGAAATGCTACTGTATGGAAGCTAGCCAGTCTAGTCTACAACTAGGGATGTCAACACAGGAAAATGTCACCATTGCCTCCAAGTGAAGCCATAGTCAAGCAATACTATTGACTTAATCTCCAGAGATGGAATTTTTGAAAAGAAATAGCAGATGCTAAAGGAAACTGATTCTTGACCAAAGCCCAACTGACTCCTGAGGACCATATCTTTTATTGGTCTGGAAAGAAAAAGAAAATTAATTTTGGCTACCTGCATGGCCATAAACAACAATCCAGAAAGTCTACCCAAAAATTTAAATGATTAGGATATGTTTTTAGAAATTTAAGGAATCATAGCTCCCAGGAAACAGATGTAAATCTGTATAAAGTACTATTTAGACAACACTTTCTTCATAATGATTTCCTTCTTAAATGAATATATTGTTTAGATATAGGACATCATGACCTTGGCTCATTTTAATATTGTGGTGTTTACTTTATGGCCAAGAAAAACAGGCCTGCTATTGTTTCAACCTAAAAGATCAAATGAATGTCGGTTTAATTTCCATTCTTTCTCCTTCCTTTGAAACCACCTAGGAGATACCTCAAATTGTGATTGTAGACATTGTGAAAGAAATCAAAGTGACTCAAAGCAGATGCTGCATTCATCATTCTCAAATACAGTCTATGACACCAAAGGGAAAATGAGGACAAGTACAATGGAAGGATGTGATATGAGCCTATCAAGACATTCTACTGGACTTTGAGTTTAAAAGTTTCAAAAGCACCAAGTGTTCTGCTTTCTCTGGCTTCATATTTAGGACATGCAATGCCAATGATTCTGGCTTTATTTCTCCCTCACCCCACTAGGCAAATATTTGCCAAGGATTTCCTTCACTCCCTATACCTGACTGCTCTATATAAGTAATTCCAATTTATTCCCTACAGCAGACTATTTTATAAAAATAACCCCAAATTTCTAATTGTGATTAGAAGTACTTCTTCATAAGAACAGTGGTGATAAGGAGCCAGAAGTTAGGCAACTAAGGGCAGGTACACCAAAATCAGCATTATTGGAGATGTCCTTGAATCTTTGACCAGGAAATACAGAAGAGAGATCTGATTTCTTCTCTGTTCTTAAAGGACCACTCTTAACTAAGTGCTATTTATAAAAATGGGGACTTTTGATTGCATAGCTTTCGGTTTCTCTCATTGTGTTTTTCAATTGTTTGTTACTGTTGTTAAAGTAATATTCATCATGTATGATTTGCCACACTATCATTTTTATTCCGTGTCCAAGATAGATTTAATATCTATCTTTTTTTACCTTTTAGTTATCTTATGATATGTCCAAAATCCATTCTTAAATAGTCATTCTTAAATTTGATTATTTTTCAGCCTGTTCACATCAATTCTGTTGTATCATCCTACTAGAGGTTACATAACATCCACTGTATCTTTGTATCTTTAGACATCTATAATAATGAATGGCTACATTCATTATTAGCTGAAATAATAGTGCAACGAAATCACTAGATGAACTAGTCTATCACCTTATAATAGTTTTTTGAAGAAAAGACAATTCTCTTTCTCTCTTTGTCTCTTTCTCTTTGTCTCTTTCTCTTTGTCTCTTTCTCTTTGTCTCTTTCTCTCCCTCTCCCTCTGTGTGTGTGTGTGTGTGTGTGTGTGTGTGTGTGTGTGTACTTCTAGAGATAGAACCCACAGCCTTGCCCTTTTTATATAAGAATTCTATCAATAAGTTATAACTTCAGTTTTAAGAAAATTATCTTGATTCTTTTGTATTTATGAAATGTTGAAAATACTGAATTAGTTCTTTGGCATCATTGTTGATATCCTATAATTAGTAGCTTTTGGGATCTGGATGTAAAAATGTGGATGCATTTTATCCACTGGCTCAGTTCCTATCTAATAAATAAATTTCTCATGTCCTTTCTTTACTCTTTTTAATTCAGTTTGCTTCTGAGTATTTTTGACCTGTGTATATTAGAAGAGTCATAATTTTCAAGTAGTAAAAAAATCCCAAATTTTGTTCTATTGTACAATAGATATAAATACAAAATATGATTTTATTTAGTTGATTAATGCTTTTAATAGCATGCATTCATATGTGTGTGTGTGTGTGTGTGTGTATTTGTGTATACGTGTGTATACATGTGTGTAGTGTTGGTACTTCTGTGGTGGCTTTTTTGATTATTTGGTTTTTCATTTTATATTTAGATTAGAGACCAGCAAACATTGCCCTCTGAGCTGCCTTTTTGATTCTAAGAAGTCTGTTTCCATAGCTTTTAAAATACAACGATAATATATTAGTTGAGGCAAAGGTAGACACACAGAAAGTCTTAAGTATTTACTATCTAGACCTTTTGAAGAGAAGGTTTGTTTATCAATGGTATAAACAACCAACATAATTATAAATTATATCCTTTCTCAGTATTCACTGATTCCCACAAATATTCCCATTATGTCAAATTTCAGCCACCAACAAGATATCCCTGGAAGCGAAATGGGTTGAATTGTCCCCCAATGACTTTTGTACTTTTTTCATTTTGTTACATGAATGTCAGAAACAACTCCACAGTTATGGATTACAGTAACAAGGATGAACATAATTTGAACTGAAAACCCTTAAAAATACCTTTAAAAAAGATTATTTAATTACAAGTTGAATGCTGAATAGCAGTTGTATTTAATAGTTCTGATAGACTGATATAGCCAGCTTTGCTAAACTGCTTATTACATCCTGTTAATCATTTTCATAATTGAAGTCTAGGAGATTTTTTTTCACTCTTTAGTAAAACCATGTTCACAGGCTTATCTGTCTGTTCTCAATTTTTTTGTTAGCCAGCAAGTTAACCACAAATTAGAAACCTTGTATTGTACTTGTTTACATAAAAGTTAACCTCATATAATATTTGTTTACATTACATAGTATTTAAACCCAAAGACCTTATCATGAGTGCATTACAATGTTATGAATATAGTCAAGTGTGCATCTTATAAAAGAATATCTTGAGCTTAAAAGAGATATTAATACTTTGGCATTAAAAGTACTATTTGTAGGAAGAGTGGTAGAGTCTTCAAGAAGTGGGGCTTAGCAGGAAACCTTCTTGTTATTGTGTGGAAGAAATTTTAAGCAGAAAGTGAGACTTTATACAGCTTTGTATCGCTTCCTACTCAGGAAGCGGGCATTTGTTGTCATACCATGGATTTCCTATCATAATGAGACACCTTATCATAGTAACCAAAAGGAGGCCAGCCCATTCAGGACATCAATTTCTGAAAGTGTGAGTCAAAACAAAATACATTTACTTATGTCACTGCTCATGGACTTTATTGTAGTAATGTAATAAAAAGCTAACAGAGTATTTTTAACATTGTGTCTTGTTACAATTAAAATAATATGCAGAGCTCCTAAATGTAAACATAAGGAAGGTGTAGATGTATGAGACTAACCAATTCTTTCCCTTAACACTATAGAAAAGTAGGTCATTATTGGTGCTTGTGAAAGTCAGCATCGTTCACTGGTACCTCAGGTTGGCTTATAAGAGGTCTAATTTTTCGCTGGTTACACAGCACTTAATCTAATGACTTTTGCTGAAAGAGTTAAGAATAACTCCAGCAGAATATACGACCTCTCTGAAACATGTCTTCTGGTCTAGAAAATCCCAAGGGCACAGCTACATAGTAGTGTCCTTTGACCAAAAGTGGGTTCCAGAAAGGAAAATGTGGTCATGGAGAATCTAAGGAAGGGGGATACTCAAATTCTCCCAGGGTCTGGCATTCATAGAGCACCTGAAAAGAAATTATGCAAATACAAAGGAATTACCATGTGAATGAGGCTTCTGCATAATGTCTGCATATGCCGCCTTGCATTTTTATCAACTGCAAACATAAACTGCGTGAGAAAGCAGGTGCCTTTTCCCCATATCTTTTGAACATCAGTATTTCCCAGCAGTTAACTGCATGTGATAATGGCCGCAGCACAGAAATGTTTTTATTTGGATCCAAACTCTTCACCCAGAAGCAGCTTTTTTGTCATATATTTTAAGCTTGGAGGTTTTGATCCAGATTCATTAGATGACAGATCATTTAAATAAGAACACTAGAAGGCAGACTGAGGGGGAACTTCATAAGATGTTGGAGCTTCAAAGAATATTAGAGCTCAGAGGGATTTCAGTTTTGGAGCCAAATTCAGATCCCACCTACAGAGTTGAAGCCATTAATTATTAAGCACAGTATTACATATTAAAATTACAAGCTATCAGGTTTGACAGCACATCGCAATGAACTTTCCAATTGTGATTTCTCATCCTAATCATGATGATAGAATAGACTGAATGGCAAATTGCTAGTGCTCTCAATTGAACATTTCAGAGACCTGTGCCCCACTCCCTCGTTACTGAGGGCTGCTATTCATCCAGCAAAATTTCTAGCAGAAAGGAATTCAAGCTCTGCTGTGGTTAATTCACAAGACAGCAAGCAGAGGGAAGCAGCTAAATGGCACAGTGGGTTAAAGCCACACTACCGTGCTTCACCGTGGGAGACATATGGGTTGAATTCTGGCATTGTTCACAAGTGAAAATTGGTTTACCAGTCTTGGTCCCAGGTGGACAGTTGTCCTTGTCCTAGACCTCCTCAGATGTTGTCCTAATTTTCTGCCTGCAGGAGCAAGAGCAGGCAGGCTGCTAGTAACAGTGAAATTGGCTTGCAGAACTGAAGGAGGAAACTAGCCCACTGTCTTTTTAATCCTGATTGCCCGCGGTATCTCATTTTCACAAGCATAAAATTCAACTTACAACAAGGGATAAAAAGCAATAAACAAGGCCAATTTCCTTTCTGGTAAACTGTATTCCGAAAGATGTAATCTTAGTATTAACTTATTGAAAGGGGACACTTGTGTGTGTAGCAGGCCTTGCCCTTACTAGAGGATTACAAATCTTAACGATTAAGAGTGGAACAGCTTAGTCAAAAATGTTTTTTCCTAGAGGAGTTGTGTCAGATAATTTTATGTGTGTGCACTTCTTCAGCTTGTAATACTTATGTCTTTGGTAATAAAGAGAATGCATAAAATAATCTTGATAATTTTACAATATATTGCATATCTCAGAAGACAATACTCCAGCTTCAATAAAGGTCTTTTCATTAAAATCAATTCATTTAATTTATTTTCCCATTGGATGGAGTTTGGGAACATGAGAAATCATCACAAAAATGCAACTAGAATAAAATGGTCAGAGAACAAGTTTAAATATATATATATATATATATATATATATATATATATACACACACACACACACACACACATATATATATGCATATATATTTCAAACTAGAAATAAAAATTATACAAATGTCTAACAATGTTTGATTTTTACCTTGAAAAAAAAATGGAATACTCTATACTAAAAGCACCAAAAATTAGTGAATGGATGAGAAAAACAGAAAGAAACATCTATGATCCTAGAGGAGATTTACCGGTTAATGAAATTAAGAAAGATATATTTGTAAAAGTCCTTATGGTTACAAAGGGAAAATAAGAATTAAAGTGCTGAGTTACTCTGGGGTTTTTGTTTTGTTTTTGGTTTGATTTTTTTGGTATTTTAGCCTGCCAATTTTCTGGGATTATTTTAGACTTTTTTATTTTTTTTAAACTTTCAATAATTCTGCCTATCACTCATTTTTATTCAGCCATTTTTTTTTTTTAGTTTTGAAAAATAAATCTTACTTATTATTAATAATACAGGCTCATGGGCTGCAAACAGATCTCAGTGATAGAACATTTCTCGAGCATGTATACTAATCCATGTCCAATTTCTGGTAAAACGCACACACACACACACACACACACACACACACAGGTAAATATGAAAAGAAATTTACTTTATTTGAACACCCAATTATGGTCCCCAAATATGCCTAATAGTTCCATTCTACACTACCCTTTTGTAAACTTTCATCTCATTCTCTGCATAGCCAGCCTTGTGACATTTGTATCATCCACTACTACTCACTTCTCAAGACTTACTTTGCCATGGGTATTGGCCTCCAGTGTTCCCAGTACATTCCCGTCTATGTTTTTAATGTCTGTTCTCACTTTTTTTTTAGACTTGTCTGCACTCCAGGCTCATTAAATCAAATCTGTCTTTATTCTCTTGACACTTTTTGTCTACAGTGGTCTCTTCTCCTAATCATTCTCTATGTAAATTACACCTCAATGATTAAACATTAAAAAGTTCAAAGACCTTTTAAAAAAGAAAAGAAGAGTTAGAGGTAAGGCTCAACTGGCAAACCCCTGGTCTTGTGAAACAAATCCCTGGGTTAGAAGCCATGAACTCAAAGGAAAAGAAAAATAGAAAAAAAATCATAAAGCCAGTTTTGGCGTTTTCTAGTTGACTAGCTGAAATTTAAGGTTAAGAAAAATATTTGAAAGTGATTTTTCAATAAAAACTGTGAAAATTGCAAAAGTGTCTCCATGTGTATAGAGATATTTCTATAATTACTTTATGTGTTACCTTTAATATTCTAGTACACTTAAGCAAGCTGCCTTCTTAACATCACTCTGCAAGTTAACATCATCTCATGACTATTCTCCATACAATAATCAAAGCTGTAGCTATGCTAACATGGCATTATTAATTCTCATAAGATATTCAAAGCCTCCCTAACATTTAAATAAAATATAAAGCAAAATCCTGTAGTTCTCAATTGTTAATCTGATAATGACAGATTTTTGAAGGTACCAAAAATGGCATTTTCACTCACAAATAATTAAATACTGTAAAATTATATGATTCAACTGCAATTTTAGGTTATTTTAAATCACATTGTGACAAACTTAAAAGTCTTTAAAACTATTTAAAAACCTTTGTACATGAAGCATAAGAGAAAATCTCTTCTTATTTATTTGCAGGGGCAATATGGTATCAGTAGATCCCAGCTACTTTAGTAGAGCTAGCCCTGGATATTCTAAAACAACCGAAGAACAAGAAAATGACCTTAAATCTAATCTTATAAGGATAATAGAAGTCTTTAAAGAAGAAATAATGAAATCCCTTAAAGAAATATAGGAAAAAACAATGAGGCAAGTGAAGGAAATGAATAAAACTGTCCAAAAACTGAATATAGTCATAAAAAAAAAAAAAAAAACCAAAAAACAAAAATCATAAAACAAAACAAACAAACAAACAAACCCACAAAGTGAAGGAATCCTGGAGATGGATTCCTTCCATCTCCAACCAAGGTAAGAGAATAGGAACTGTAAACACAGGCATCACCAACAAATATAAGAAATGGAAGAAAGAATTTCAGGTCTAAGAGACAGGATAGAAGAAATCAATACATCAGTGAAAGAAAATGTTAAATTTAAAACTCTTATTTTTGTGAATAATGAGATAGATATGCTAATTGGAATTGCACTGAATCTGTACATGGCTTTTGGAAGGATTGGGTTTTTCACAGTATTAATTATACCCATCAATGAACATGGGATGTCTTTCCACTTCTGTCTTTATCTCTTTTACACGTATTTAAAGCTTTCTTTATAGAGATCTTTTACCTCTTTGGTGAGATTTATCCCTACATAATTTAATTTTTGCAGCTATTTTGAATGTGAGTGTGTCTTTGATCTCTTTCTCTGTATGTCTGTTTTTATCATATAGGAGAGCTATTGATTTTTGAAAGTTGATTCAATATTCTACACATTGATAAAATTGTCTTTTCTACAACTTTTCTGGTAGAGTTTTTGGGATCCCTAATGTATACAATTATATTGCTTGAAAATATGAAGAGTTTGACTTCTTATTTTTCTTAGTTTTATTAAGTTGTTGATGTTTTCTTGGTTTTATTTTAGTTGTTTGGCTGAATCTAGAAATTTGTTAATTTCTTTTATATTTTATTCTTACTTTTCTGTTTTGTCCATTTGTCTATATTTTTAGGTTGTACTCAACAGAGTACAAGTTTGCAAAGTACAGCTTTATAATATTCTAAATTCTTTCCACTATATTGTAATGTTTCTCTGTTCATTTTTTCATTATAATTAAGTTACTTATTTATTTTACACCCCAAATGCAGCTTCCCTTCTACCCTCTCCTCCTAGTCCTTCTCTTTCATCTCCCTTCCTGCCCTGTTACTGCTCTTCCCCTTCTTCTCATACAAAGTCTGATTCTCTTAATTTGGTTCTTCTTTTGGCTATTTGGCCAAGTATCTTACCTTAACCAAGAACCAGATCTGAGATTCATTGATTCCTTGTGCAGTCTTCCTTAATTCTATTTCATAGATTTCCTGACTCCAATTTTTAATATTTTTTCCATGTAGTGTTTTGTGTTTTCCAAATTGTGTGCTGCACTATTAAGACATTTTTGTGCTCTTTGCTATTTTTTAATATATGAATTTAAAACTATACATTTTCTTCATAGACCTGTTTTTAATTTACCATAAAAGTTTCATTGTGTTGTATTTTCATATATTTCCAGGAAATTTTTCTTTCTGTCTTGATGCCTTTTTTTTGAGTGATTTGTTATTCAGTAATGAGTTGCTTAATCTCCATGTGTTTGTATATTTACTAGGGAATTATTTGCTGCCAATACTAAGTTTTATTATATGTGCTGATAAGATGCACAAAGTTAAAATTTGCTTTATGTCCCTGGATGTGGCTTATTTCACAGAAGCTTCCATGTCCTGCTGAGTAGAATGTAAATTATTATTATTATTATTATTTTTACTTCTTATTGAATTTTGGTTAGTTTCACATTATACATGCCTGTCACTCATCACCCTTTTCCTTCATATCCTTCCTCTGCCCTTGCAAACTTCCCATCAAAATAAAATTTAAAAAAAAAAATCTCTTTGTCCATAATCTTTACTTGCAAATGTTCGTTACAATCAGTCGTTGGTCTGGTGTGAAGTCTCTGAATTCTACATCATTGGGTCTTCTCTCAGTTACCCCATTGTTGTCCTGTGCCATGGAGCTCCTGCTGTTTTGGAACAACAGGGCTGACCCTTTTGCACTATCTAGATGAAGTAGATTTTGGAATAGATGAACTTAAAAGTGGTAGTTGAGCTGATCAACCCACCAGTTTTTCTGAACCCACACCTCAGATAATGGGGCCTGGCTACTCACATAAGGCTATTCTACTCCACCCTCACATCTCTAGTCCCACCTCCCTTTATGTTTAAACTGTTCTTCTTTTCTTTCTTTCCCATTTCTCCACCAGGTACTTGCACACTGTAGTGACTCCTGCTGTGGGCAGGGCATGTAGCAGGTCGATTTCTGGATATCTTTCTCCTCCTGTGCTCCATTGAAAATATCAGTCTGAAGCTTAAGGCTAAGCTGTATGTCTACAGCCTACCTGTGCTGTGTGTCTGGTGGAGCTCTCCATCCTCTATCTTTTATCTTTCTTTGGTTCTGATCTGCCATGGGGTAAACAGCCTTTTCAGGTCCTCCACTCTCAGATGTTTAGCCTTAGTTGCAACCTCCTCTACCACTGTGTTCAACTTTATCACAGACCCAGAATCAGTCTTGACAAAGCTCTTGGACCCCACATGGATTATAACCACAAGCGGCACTGAAGCAGGATAACAAGACAAAACATCAAATCTTAAATTATTGATGATCTCCACCCAGCCAGTTTCCATGACATAAGAAGCTGAAATCCAGTGAAAAGTGTTTGCTACACTTAGAATAACATAGGGTAGGTAAAATTTTAGGACAGTTAGGACATACATCAAACATGATGAACTTAGATCAAGTCTGATTCCTGCAAGATGTCCTCTGACCATCATATGTACTCCATGGTGGGTGTATGCTCATTATACACATATTTGTTTTTGAGGTGAGAACCCAGGTAACAGATGCAAAAGGTGAGGCTGAACATGGTTTGCCTCACATTCATCTGTCAGCTCTCCAGGCTTCCAGGGGAGAGATTAAACCATCTTCAGGAGCACACCCCATAGAATGTGTATTCCTTGATCTTATATTCTATAAACTCCGTTTGATGAATGGTGTCATTTAATTCTAACATTTTTGTTCATCACCAACTTTTACCAAATTTATGTGTATCTGTTTCTAATTTGAGTTGTACAGTTTTTATGAAATTGTATGCATGAGAGTTTGATGCATATATGTTGAGGATACTAATATCTTCTTGGATAATTGTTACCTTGGTTTAAATGAAGTGCCCTTTATCTTTTGTGGTAAGTTTTAAGTTTGAAGGCTATTTTGTCAGATATTAAGATAACATTTCATGCATGCTTCATCTCCTTTGATGAGAGTAATTTCGTCTATCCTTTCACTCAAAGACACTCTACCTCTAAATTCAAGATATTTAAGATATGGGTTTGTTGTTGTTCTTTTTGTTGTTTTGTTTGTTGGTTGGTTTATTTGCTAATAACAGTTAGATAGATTTTATTTATTGAGTTAGCCTGTGGGATATTTTTATTATTGTATAATTGTGGGTATTAATACTTAAATTTGTTAGTAAGAGGTTTGTGTTTATTAATTAAATTTTTGTTAAACTTTATTGTTACTATTTGTATTCTCAGTTGTATGTTATGTTTCAGTAATTATAGCTTTTTTTCTTTCTAAGCATGTTGGCAATACCCATTCCTCTCTTCAGCCCTAAATACTACTCTCTGTGTTTTGTTTTGTTCTTAAGGTTGGCTGTATGTAAATTATTTAAGATTATAAACATCACAGAAATATTTCATTTTTCTTCAAATATGGCAGAGAGCTTTCCCGGGTATATTAGTCTAATTTGACAGTCCTGGTCTTTTAGGGTTTTGAGTGCATTCCTCCAGGTACTTCTGACTTTTCCATTGAAATATCAGCTGTTATTCTGTTTATTTTTGCTTCATGTGAAGTGGGTTTTTTTTTGTTGATAATGTTTGTTTATTTTGTTTTTCTCCTGCAGCTTTCAATATTATTTCTCTATTCTGCATACTTAGTGTTTTAACTATGATATGTCATGGATAGCTTCTTTCCTAGACTTCTCTATTGGGTATTTTGTGAGCTTCTTGTATTGGTATATATGAGTGTTTTCTTAGTTGGGGGAAGTTTTCTTCTGTGATCTGTTTGAAGATCTGGTCTATACTATTGACCTGAAATTCTTCTCCCTAATCTGTTTTTACAATTTGAAGGTTTGGTCTTTTCATGATGTTCTGAATTTCCTGTGTGCTTCTTTCCTTTATTGTTTTAAATCTTCATATTCATTGATTTTTCATGTAGATCTTCTACTTTTTTCTTTGACTAATATTCTATCTTTTGCTTGATTGATTCTTCTTGAAAAGTGTTCTCTTGAGTTTTTTAGCTGTGTTACGCAGTTTTTTGATTCCATCTTCAATACAGCTTGACTACTCTTCACTCTTTCTATCTCCTTATTTAATTACATTTTCAAATAGTGGTTCTCCTTTCCATTTCTTTCAGTCTTTTATTTGTGCTTTCTTGAATGTCTTTCAGGTGTTTATTACCAAGTTCATTGAGCTGTTTCTTTATGTCTTATTTAAATTCCTTAATTTTTTTGATAATGTCTGTGATTGATATTTTAAATTCTGTGTCCTGTAGACCATCCAGATAATTCTCATTAGCAATTTTTTTAAAAGACTGGTTCATTTTGTATTTGATATACTGCTTTGATCTTTCATATTTTTTTTGTAGTTTTGCACTGAAATCTTGTCATGTATATTTCTTTGTTTTTTTTTCAGTATTATTCAGGGCATGGGAGGAAATTCAGGACAGTAGTAGAGGTAGAAAAAGGCAGAGAGAGAGAGAGAGAGAGAGAGAGAGAGAGAGAGAGAGAGAAGAAGAAGAAGAAGAAGGAGGAGGAGGAGGAGTAGGAGGAGGAGGAGAAGGAGGAGGAGGAGAAGAAAGAGGAGGAGGAGGAGGAGGAGGAAGAGGAGGAGAAGGAGAAGGAGGAGGAGGAGAAGGAGAAGGAGAAGGAGAAGGAGAAGGAGAAGGAGAAGGAGAAGGAGAAGGAGAAGGAGAAGGAGAAGGAGAAGGAGAAAAGGAGAAGGAGAAGGAGAAAAGGAGAAGGAGAAGGAGAAGGAGAAGGAGAAGGAGAAGGAGAAGGAGAAGGAGAAGGAGAAGGAGAAGGAGAAGGAGAAGGAGAAGGAGAAGAAGAAGGAGAAGAAAAGACTGGCCATAGCACATGGAGAGAGAGTGGGGAAGGGAATGAGGAGAGAAAGGGAGAAGGAAAGCAGGGAAAAACCAAGAAACCAAGGGGGCAAGGGAATTTTTTTGTTTCTTTGTTTCTTATGTGCCTGATACAAACAGAACAGTTTGGAACTGAAGACAGGATATGCAAGCTAAGGCTCTGTTGAACCTAAAGGTAATATACGTCTTACATGAAATCAAATCAGGTGGGCAAGAAGGCTAGTTTGGTGTGCAGGATGTTATATTCTGGTATAAATCTGAGTATACAAAGTTTTGCAGGGATCCTGAAGTAGAGAATCAGGTAGATTCCATACAAGATAGCCTGGTAACTTATGTGCAGCATCTGGCTGAGAAAGAACAGTTGGAAATGGAATGGGAATGACCTACAGGCTATAGCCAAGAGAGCAGTGTCCAGAGGGAAACCTGTAGATTGTGGATAGTCCAGTCAACAGACATGGGATCCAGGCTAGATCCAGGGATTTGGGAAGAATATAAGAAGGGTAGGATCAGGCAGATTCTCCCAGCTAAACTGGCAAATGATTTAACCTTGTTTATACATCCTAAATGCTAACATGATGATTGTGAGTCAAACCATAAAATTATTACTCTCTCTACACCCTAACTTTTTTGTGCTTCCTAGGCAGATAGAATGAGAGTCATATGAACATATGGGCATCTGTATGGGTGCCCTATGATAGAAGAAAGCTTAAAATCAAGAATCATGAAGTTAATACTCTTGTTACTTTCTCTATTCTAAGAGAAAAGAGAAACTCTTCCCAGGTGAGGAAATTGTATTTGTATAGACTATTAATAAATACCTTAAAGAATGTCTAATAAATTTTACTCAATAATCTTGATTTCACACAATTTGGAACATAAATATAAAAGTATGTTTTAAATAAGATATGAAATGAAAAACAAAAGACTATCTTTCTCAGTAAGATTTCTGACCATATATAAAAACAGTTTTACTTACATTCCAAAACCTAAAATATAAAAAAGACAAACCTACACCTAGTCACAGATTGGTACACATGAAAAGTTAAATTCTAGATGCAAACACAAAATTATCAAGAAAAAGATAAATTTAGGAATTTACCACAGATACACTGAGGCTTTTGACAAGAGGTGCATGTGCTTGCTGTCAGTAGTTTATTCCGATGTAGTATTGAAACTGTTAACCTACCAATAAGGAGATGATGAGAACCAGGAATTAGAGAAAAGAGAGTGAGGTATTTTAATGATTGGAAAGTAGACTTTGCCAAAATTGCTAATTTTGAGAGTATAAACCATATAAAGAGTAGGAAAGAACATTCTAGCATTGAACAGAGCTCTGGACACTCAACTTGATGGATGCGATTCTTTCCTGAAAAAGATGAATAGCCCATAGCCAATGAAAAGTGTGGCCTGGTTCAGTATGAAATAAGTTCACTGTGTCTGAATTATGTGGTTTAATCAAGAGAGTCTCAGAGGTTGAAATTAGAGACATTATTATGTTCATAATAGTACAATTCTGTATAGGATAAATGCGGAATTTTTAATTTTTGTTTTGGCAAGAATGGCCTTTAGAGGCTAGAAAGAAGGATAAGTAGATGGCAATGCGATCTACTTAATTAAGTACTCCTGTCAGTCATGCAGAGGACCTGGATTCAGTTCATAGAACTTACTAGAAAGCTCACAACTCTCAGTAACTCCAGTTTCAAGTGGTCCAAAATCCTATGTCCTCTGAATGCATCAGGTATAGATGCATTGTGCATATATACATGCAAGCATTAAACACTTATATGTAAAAAATAAATCTAGAAAGAATAAAAATGGAGAAATGTTAGAGTTAATAGAACGTATAAGACATTTTCATCTCACTACTTTTATGGTTTTAATCCCAGGTCAATTCTGTGGCCACTGCTATAATATATACCTTCTTTCGCTTCTGCTTCCTTTTGTCTAGTATGTGGATTTAAAGATAATACTTTGAAAAGTGTAGGTACAGCACATTAAATATTTTGCAAATGATTATTTTTGTTAAGGAATTATAAATAAATGAATAACACACTGAAAGCTAAAATATCATGGGGAGATTAGAAGCTGTTGTATATTAAACAACATCTGAAAATTTACTAGATCTGATTTTAAGTTTTATTACACAAAGCCATAGTAACAAAAACAGCTTGGTGTTGACATAAAATGGACACCCAGACCAGAAATATAACAAAAAAGACTTCCAAAATGGCAAAAACTGATACTGGAAAAACAACAACCTCTTCAACAAATTGTACTGGGAATATTTGATATCCACTTGTAGAAGAGTGTAACTAGATCCCAATCTCTTACCCTGTACAAACAACAGTTCCAGATGAATTTAATATTTAAGGAGAGATGTGAAACTCTGAAGCTGCTAGAAGGAATAAATATGGAAAACAGTCAAAGATACTTGTTTACTGCTCTAAAGGCAGTGCAGCTTAGGAGAATGGAGCTGATAATGAGGTAGACTAAAGTCTCATTCAATAGTCAACTTTATTCGGAGACTCAGTTTATAGTCTGAGGGTTGAAACAAGGTTACATGAATGAAGGTCTCATGAGTTCAAGCTATATAAAATCAACAAGGATAAGCAGCATGTGTTAAAAGCGTGTTTTTCCATAGAGGCTTATAAACAAATATCAATAGCCAATTGTAATTAATAGTCTGAAGTAAATGCATTCCTGTCTGCTGCACCTGGGAAGATAAAAAAAAAAAAAAAAAAAAAAGAATTCCAAGAACAAATAATTCCAAGATTACAAGACTCTTGTTTTCTTGAAGTTTTTTCTCACTAATCTCAGAATTCTTCAAACATGACTCCATTCTTGGACTATGTTCTGACAGCTAAGAACATAGTTCAGGACTCTGATAGTTTAGTATTGGATAGAATTTTAAATCTTCTACACCACAAAGAAAACCTTCAAGCAAGAAGATATCTTATAAAAACAAAAAAAAATCATTGCTTACTACACAAAATTATAATAATTATAATCTGAAGGAGCTCAAAATATTTAATACATATAAATCAAACAGCACAACACAACAACTAAGTATACTATGCTATTGATGGCAACAATAATTCTAGAAAATACAAAGTACAGCTGACAGATAAATCTATAAAATAATGTTCAGCATTACTAGGCATCATAAGAAATACAAATCTAAATTATACTGAGATTCTATCTCACCTCAATCTAAACAGCTATGCTTAAGAAAGAAAGTAATAATAAATACTTATTAGAATGCAGGGAAAAGAGAACCCTTGTACACTGCCAGTTGGAATGTACACTATTTCAACCATTATGGAAATAAGAATGTAGGGTCCTCAAAACATGAAAGTAAAAATGACATATGACACAGTGATACTTCTTCTGAGTATATACAGAGTTTCTTAAATGTTAGTGGTTATTGTGGTACTTTTCAAAATACCCAAATTATAGAATCAGCAACCAGTCTGCCAACAGTAGAATAAAGAAAATGTTATACTTGCAAAAATAGAATTTTAAGCATTTATGAAAAAAAAAGAAATTGTCACTTGTAAGAAAATGGATGCAACAAGAGATAATCCTTTTAAGTGAACTAAAACATAGGAAGATGAATATCACATATATTTTTGTGAATACCTGATATGTATATGCATGTGTAATATACATGTAGATGCAAAATTTCTGAGAAACTAATGAGCAGAGGAGAGCAGAAGGAAAAAGAAAAGGGAGAGTAAGGACTAAAGGGAAAGAACATTGTCAAATTACATGAAATGCATGTCTAAAAAAACTTCATGAACTCTGTACTGTGAATGTGCACAAAATATTAATAAGTTTTTCCACAATCTATATATTAGATTATTACAAGTGACTGAGTCCAGCAACACCTGGATTTGCAAGAAACCAGGACCAGACACATACCAGAGATGCAACTGAAAGAACAGCAGAGAGGTGTATTGAAAAACACATCTTAAATAAATGCCCCACATCAGAACAGACAGGGACACTACCATAAATGCTATGTTCAGGATGCTAAAATTAGCTTTAAGATTATTAAGGAAAAGTCAAGGGGAAGGAGAAAGAATGTGTGTAGAGAAAAAATGTTGGTCAAATTGTGGTCGATGCACATCTCAGTTCTGGTCAAAGAGAATCATGCTGGTGCCAACAATGGTCTTAGGAAGTTGGAGCAAAGTTGCAAATAATTTTGTAAGTGGTTTAAGTAGTTCTCTTAAATTCAGAAATAAGAATTGTTGGGTCTCCATGACGACTGTGGACAACTATGACAAGAAGACACTAGGTAAATCTTGTAAAGTAAGGACACGATTCCATGCAAAAAATGTGATTCTTTATATTTTCATAAAAAGAAGAAGACATATGACAAGGTAATGAGAACTTTTTGGTGTTAACAAGGAGAGAGGGTGCTACTAAGTGGATCCAGAATAAAAAAAGAGTCAGTGATACTTCCAATCATCCTGAAGTACACTGAAAAATACACCTTACAAAATTAATTTAATTGAGATTACCTAAAATAGTTTGGAAATTGAGGTGAGGTAGAAAATGTTTGCAGAAAATAATGAGAGTCAAAGTCCATGTTACATGATGTTAAAAAACAAAAGGGAGACTGAAGAAATGGCTCAGTGGTTGAGAATACTTACTGACCTTGCAGAGGACTTGAATTTAATTCCCAACACTCATATATGAGGCAGCTCAAAACTGCCAGTGACTTCAGCTCTAGACAATTCAATGCCCTCTTTTGTATACCTGCATACAAGTGCACAAACACACAAAGAAACTATGAACAAATAAACACGACATTTAACTTACCCATTAAAATATGTTTTAAAGAACTACAAGTACACAAAGTGAGGAAAGTGTGGAGAGGAAGTGATATTATTAGAAAAAAAGGAGGATGTTTTGATGTAGAATTCAGTTATTAACTTTCCTGCTTAACTGTGGACAATTCAAAATTGGAATTCATTGAAGTGATGAGCAGTGAATGGATATAATAGAGACTATCTCAACAGAATGATGTAATGAGCAATGGTTGGCCTCATAAGAGAAGAAATAGAAAAGCAAAAACTTTGGTTGAATTGGTATCTTGAGAAAAAATTGTGACTATGTAAGTTGTTTTAATACATAAATAAAAATTTAGTTCATCCATTAGGGGGAAAATGAAAAAAATGGCAAATTAAATTTTAAACTATTTGCTAAAAAAGTTGAATAGCAATTTTTAGTGAGTAGTGCTTTTCAAGACTTTGTCTACTATAAAAATAAATTTACCAGTAGTAAGTTTCCATAAGTACTGAAAAGGTGTTTAACATTCTGAGACATCAAGGAAATATAAATCAAAAATACTTTCAGATTCCATCTTACATCAGCTTAGATGATCATCAACAGATGAATGGATAATAAAATTGCAACATTTATGGTCAATGAAATTTATTCTAGTGTAAAGAAATGAAACTGGATAGATATGTAAAATATTAAACAGTGCAAGACGATCCAGAACCAACAATAAATATTATATATTCTCTCTCTTATGTACATCCATTCTTAGCTTTTAGTGTTTATATGTATATGAATATACGTGGGCATAAGTGTGCATATAGGATAAGGAACTCAAAAGGAGACCATGAGAAGAGCAGCAGAGGTGTTGAGGAAGCAGAGTGAGAAGATCCAACAGAATGCACATGACCTAAAAGAAAAAGTGAAGCTATAAAGTGTCAAAGAATAGTTTATAAAGTAAAGACAAGCCATAGAGAATAATAATCAAGAACAAAATGTTGAAAAATGCATAATGATCTTTCCTTTATTTGTACTAGTGAAAATATTTTAAATGAATAAGTAAAAGGAATAGAATAGAAATGCAAACCCTTATGAATGAGTGAGTGAAGCGCTGACACATAGGTATTTTACCTAGCTCAGACCAAACAACGTGAATATGCTTCTGAACTGTATTTCAAGTCATCCTAAAAGTTTTATGCCAATTCCTTTCCTTTATAACTTAAGAAGATCTGAATTTCAGATGAACTCAGTAATAACAACCTTGAGAAGAAAGTACATAGTGTTTAAGACTGTATCTGTTATAAACTTTACTCATCTAACAGATATAATTAATATTTTGATAAAATTTTTATGATTTTGGAGGGGTATAAAAAACATTGCCTGCTGGCACAAACTTTATTATTAAGAATGATCAAAAATCCACTTCACTTGTTTGGTAAAATAAGCCTAACTACATATTATCCATTCATTCATTCATTCATTTGATTTTTCAGAAAGGCTTTCCTGGTAGACTTCTCTTAGTCTTAACCTTATGGCCACCCTCTTGGTTTATCCCTTTTAGTACTGAAATTAAAGGTATAATATGCTGCACAACCTCTTCTTAATTTTTTCAATATTATGTTGTTTCTCTAATAATGATTAACTGAGTCCCTACTTCTTAATTCATACAACATAATCTCATGTTTGTAACACTTTGGCTCCTCCTGAAAACCCATCTAGCTCTGGATTGATTGCAAAGTGTCTCACAAATCAAAGTTCTGTAATTGAAGTGACTCACAATATTCATTCTTGTCAATGAGTGAAGAAAATACAGAATATATGTTTTCTGTCCAGTGTTCACTTCGCCATAGTATTGTATCATTTTTTTTGTAACATAGGTTCAAAATCTTAAAAGATTCAAAAGAAGCAGGACATGGGGGACATAAAGCAAAAGGAAAACCAACTAAAACATACTTTTATTTTCAAATGAGACAGTAATTGCTAATACTTGGTATGATAATCTTATAATTTAAGCTATAAAATAGATTGTTGATGTTATTTTCCAATGAAATCCAGAAATACTTAGTGATGTTGATGACCTCACAGAAAAAAAAATGTTTATTTCAATTTTTGGAAGATTCAGAGTGTGATGCCTCTGTATTATGCAGCATTTTAAATAGCATACATGGTCTTGAATTCCAAGATTTTTGTGTCACCTTATATATAAAATTCTCCCCTAATTTCTTTCATTTATTTTTTTATTTATTCACCCTCTCCTCTCCTCCCAGTCTCACTCTTAAAAATTCCCTCTTTCAACCCTTCTCCTCCTCATTTAAGAAGTGGAAACCTCCTCCACCCCCCAACCCCCACCCCTGTCATTGTGTACCACTTTATTCGGGGACATCAAGTGTCAAGAGAACTAAATACTTCCTCTACCACTGATGCCCAACCAGGCAGTCCAGCTAGGGGGAGGGGATCCATAGCAGGAAATAAAGTTGGAGACAGACCCCCTCCAATTGTTAGAGGTTCCACATGAATGAATACTAAGATGCATACGTGCTACCAATGTGTAGAGTGCCTATTTCTAGACCTTCCATGTTTTTTGGTTGGTGGTTCAGGCTCATTGAGTACACATGGACCCAGGTTAGTTGACTTTATAGGTCTTATTATGGTGTCCTTGACCCTTCTGTCTCACTCAGTCCTATCCCTCCCTACTTCCACAAGACTACCCAAGCTCTGCCTGATGTTTGTTTGTGGGTCTCTACGTCTGTTTTCATCTCCTGCAGGATGAAGCCTCTCAGGGGAACAGTTATGCTAGGCTCCTGTCTGGAAGCATTGCAAAATATTATTAATAGTGTCAGGGGTTGACTCATTTTCCTGGAATGGGTCTCAAGTTGGGCCAGTCACTGGTTGGCTGTTTCCTCTAACCCTACTCAGTCTTTAACTCTATGCACCTATAGGCATGACACATTTTGGATCAAAGATTTTGTCAGTGAGTTGTCTTCCTCACTCCATTGGAAGTCCTGCCTAGAAGAAGTGGTCACTTAAGGCTCCATCACCCCAGCTGCTAAGAGTCTCAGTTATGGTTGCATAGACTCCCAGAAGGCTCTCACATCACTGGTCTCTAGCTAGTCTCAGAGACGTCCCCCACAGATTTCCATTCTCACTCCCAGCCCTCTCCTGCATCCCTTTTGGCACACCTGACTCCCATCCCCATTTCCCTTTTTGCTACCTCCCTCTCATTTCCCACCTTCCTTTCACTTCTGATGTCTATTTTATTTTTTCGTTCTGAGTCAGATTCAAGCATCCTCCCTTGGGCCCTCCTAATTAGTTTTTGGGACTGTGGACTGTAGCATAGTTATCCTGTACTTTACAGCTAATGTAAAGTACATTAGCTTATAAGTGAGTCTATACCATGCGTGTCTTTCTGGGTCTTGATTAGCTCACTCAGGATGATATTTTCTAGTTCCATTCATTTATCTGCAAATTTCACAATGTCTTTGCTTTTAGTAGCTGAATAGCATTCCATTGTGTAGATGTGCCACATTTTCCTTATGCATCTTCAGTTGAAGGACATCTAGAAAGTTTGCAGTTCTGTCTATTACAAATAAAGCTGCTATGAATGAAGTTGAGCAAGTGTTCTTGTGGTATACTGGGGACATATCCCTTAATTTTTTAACACTTCAAAATTGTGGTAACCTTTTGGGAAATATACTGTGAGCATAAAACTTAACTACCTGAAGCTTCCATCCTCCCTTGCAAAGAAGATGATGAGAGGCCTGGGAAAGTCATCCTGGAGTTGATGTGAGAAGGGTGCATACATTTGTTCTTGCTTCAGTTTAAAGACCTGTCAAATCAATGAGATCTTCTTCAAGGAACTGGACTTTCTGCACATCAGTCACGCTCTCATTGTATTCTGAAGTTGAAGATATATTCTTCCTCTAAATTATGAGATAAATAAAAAGTTTTGCTTACATAGGACCGTGTTTAATTGTTTTAATACTAAAGATAATTGAAGCATTTTATAAAAATTCTAGCAAATATGATCAGTGAGTTAACATGATTATCATTTTTTTTTTAATTTCACAAAACCAATCATGCCTCTAATGATCAAAAAGGACTTCTTCAGTCTTCTACCTTTGAATGTGGTCCCTAAGTACAAACTCAAGTGAGATAATAAACACCAGCAAGGTATTTGTAATCATTATGATTGCTTAAATGCCATTACATCTTTGCTGCTCCACAATTTGGCCAAGCGCACCCTTCTCAGTGGGAAATTCATACGACTTTTAATCTAAAGAACTGGATAACTCATGGTTCATCCTGAACCATTGCTTCTTGAAGATTTTAATTTTTATTCCACTTAGTAGATGTAAAATTAATATAACTAAAGTAGAATTGAATTTCTAGAAGTTATGTCTAGAGATTAAATTCACTGTAATCAACTCTCTCGTGTACTTAGACATACTTTTTAATTATCTGCAGCATACGTTGATATTCAGACATTTGAAGCAATGTATCTAGATTCATCAAAACATACTCTTAAAAGTGTAAAGATAAGTGGGTAAGATGTAGCTTAGTGGGTAACGGTGTTTTCTGTGAAAGCTAGAAGACATAAGTTCAACGTTACCCCTATTGTAGAAGTTGAGCTTAACTAGCCATATTGGTTACCCCAGGTTGAAAGGAGAAGAAAACCCTGAAGCTCACCAGCTAGCCATGTCAGCTAAAAGGCAATTTCAGTTTCAGTAAAAGAGTCACTCTCAAAAACGTACGGCAAAGAACCACAAAGAAAGAATATCAATGTATTCTGGCTTCTACATGCTATAATTATGTGTATGTGCAGTCTCTCACATACACAAAATACACACACACACACACACACATACACACACACACACACACACACAGTTGCAGGTTGTAATCTTTGCCTTTATAAATCTCATAACAGCCTAGCTGAAAGGATAATACTGTAGACTTGTGGGGTTGTTAGCTCGCGCGTGGGTGGGCCTGGGTCCTGTTGGGCGAAGTTGTGGATCCCATGGCTCTGGGGAGCAGAAGCGTGGGAATTTGACTGAGTTCACTCCACGAGGCTCTGGGCAGATGCTGCAGGGCTCTGCCAGGGCATGGGAGACTTCAGTCTGAGGTCCTGTGGGGGTAGGGCTTCTGAAAGAGGGTCGCCAGGCCGTCGGTTGATCCAGAGGCCAGTGGCTTCCATCTTCAGGCTCCCAGATGCTGTTAGAGCCGAACAGAGACTGGTGGAGTAAGGGCTGGGCCGGCAGCTCCCCATAGGTAGAGACTCTTAGTTACTGCACTCACTTGGTTGGATCAAGGCTTGCTCAGCTAGCTTGCTTGGATTGGCAGCCTTCGTGGCAAGAATGTAGAAAAATCTTCTTCCAGTAGATTAGGCTGCAGTGGTGGCAGCTCATTCTCCATGGTTCCCCATAGCAGGGCCCCAAAGACATGAGGAAGTCCATAGTTTAAAAGGTTTTATTGTCATGGCAGAAAGTAGATGAATCTGGCTGCACCCTGCACCTCTCTCTCAGGGCAGACCTGAATTAAATAGGGAGGAAGGAGGAAGGAGGGTCTGGGAAGGAATATTTCCATGGACCTTCCATGGAGCCAACAGTGTGATGTTTCAGAAGATTCATTTGGTTCATGATGTGGTAAAACTATTGCATGTTCTTGGAGAGTTATTGGCAGCAACTGGCCAACATGTTTTTTCCCCTTTGATACAGAACAAAAGCTAGTGCCATACTTCAGGCAAAAGTAAATAAATAAATAAATAAATAAATAAATAAATAAACAAACAAACATAGAATGAGAAAAAGCTTTGGAACAAGGTTGACTAATTCCCAAATATGGTGTGCATTTCCCCAGAAAATATTCTGGAGCAATTTTAACTAGTATAAAATCAAGAGCTCAGGGTCACTGTTGACATTTGCTTCAGAGACAGTAAAATATGACAGGAATACTTCTGTCACTGGGTTCCAGAAGTTCCAGTTTTATTATGACAATGGCAAAAATATGCTTGAAGAAAGTTAGGAAAAAAATAATCAAAGACTAAGTTACGTGCCTAACATTGACATAAGCTACATGGAAAGAAAGACATAGAACTCTGCTTATCCATTAATATGTCAGAAAATGCCAGGATTGCTGTTGACAATATTACCAAGGGAACTAAAGTCTTCGCTTGCAATTTTAGACTTAGGATTTCCAAAGAAATTCTTTCATGGTCCATGTACATTGAAACATGAAAGTATCCATTTGAAGGACAATTTTAAAAAATAAACCTACTGGTAGGTATGTTTTTCCCTTAACCTTTATATTTGAAGTATGCTTATTTAGAAAGACACATAATTTTATACACTAGTGATGTTCTCAATATATTTATTTCCCATTAAAATCCCATCATGATATTCTGTTGCCTTTGCAGATGAAATGTCACTGGCCACTTCTGTTGGATGAGTGTCTTTGTTATACCACATTAAGAGTTTTGAGAAAAAAAGTCATATTTATTTTTAGAAAGAACAAGAGACATTACTTATTCAACCATGATAGCTTTTTCTAAGATGGAATTAAAGCAACATAATTTCAGCAAATTCCTTTATACACTAATACTACGCTCCATTATTTTATACATCAAGGCACTTTAGAAATTTTCATGTGCTTTTAATCTATCACTTACTAGTGACAATTACTACTTTATTTCAGGTCTTGATGCTCTTTAGAATTTTAACTTGTAAAACAACATTGTTCTTATAATTGTTTAAAAACCTCAGGAACAGAAAAATTCCCCATCTGTATCAGGCCCACTCTTGAATATTTTTTATTCGTTATACTTATTTTACTGTAACATGTTTTAAAATTAAGGAGGTTTTTCATAATCTCTTTGGAAAAAAAGGGGGAGGTGAAATCAATAGGACTAAATAGGAAAAGTAGAACATTAATGAGGTTTCATAGAAGTAGACTTATCTGCCATGTTGCAAAATAACGTTTTAAAAAGTACTTGAATTAAAAATTACATTTAATATCTATGCACATATGAAATAAAAACACTTGCTGGGTTTTCCTGAGAGGACTTTTTGTGAAAAGAGTCAAAATGAATGAGACAATGTTCAGAAGTCAGTGAACAGCTCCAATGAAAAGAGAAAGAGCTCAAAGTACCTAGACAATGCATGGGGTGGGCAGCAGATATTAATGTGCAGACAAGAAATACAAAGAATTAAAGTAGGAGAGGTTGAAGGTGTTGAACTGAGTATAAAATATATTCTCTTCAGAAGCAAAATGATCATCAATAAAAGGTGGAATATTAGAAGATGTAGCTAAAAAAATCTTTATTTTCTACAAAGCCTTATTTTTACTGTAGCATCATCTTTCTGTCAGGTTAGGAACACAGAAACATGCCTATGATTACTGGAAAATTCCATAAACACTGGACATCATAATGGTGTCTTAAAACTACAGAAGTAGGGCATATTCTTAGAAAAGCAACATTTATTTATTTACATATTATTATACAAAAGTATTTTACAACATTCAACATCTTTTGAAATATATATATATATATATATATATATATATATATATATATATACTAGGAATATATAGAGGAAGTTTGTGAAATATAGATTTTGCTTTGTGCTTTAATATTCCCATTTGAAATGAAATACAGGAAGATTCAGCAGCAATCAGGCAGCTTGCCATTGTGCCTGTAGCATTTCAGGAACCACAAAGGAAGCCTGAGTCATTCCCATGTGCCCGTAAACCACAGTTTCAAGTCTACCAACAACTTTTACTACACTTGGGGTTTGTTAATAGCTTGTTAAAATGATTGCAACATTCAAAACTCCCATTTACAGTCAGTGATATCTCATTATCCCAAAATGACCACTTAACATAGCCAACTCTTAATTCATCTGCTACACTAACCATTCTCCATTTACACTAACCTCTGCCAATTGCATTATTCCCAGTGATTGGTTGTTGCATTAACATATTTAATTTTCATCATTATTTCCCATAAATCAGTGAGCAGAAAAGCATGGGTAAGATGGTGAACTTGGTAAGAGAGCTATTTAATAGTACCTCAGAGTCGTTCTAGGGATGTACTAGGTCCCATTTAATGGCTGAGATTCAGATAAATAGAAAACTTGTGAATAAATGTAGAAGGTAAATTCAGCTGAAATAATTTCAAGTTAGGCTAAAATCTGGCATCGGTTTGAAATTCTATAAGTACAACCACATCATATCAACTTTCAATAAAGTCTATTACTTTTTAGTAAGAAAAATGAAACCTTTGACTAGGGTCCTATCTGGCAAGTACATTTAGCATTGCTTTTTTTTTTTCCCTGAAAAGGAGAATTAGGAAGCAGTTAATGACATGAAAATATGTCTGCTAGTCAATACTTACATATCAATGAGATACCCAAACAGTGTGTTTTTAAAAGTTAGTCATAGAGAGTTCTCTGTAAGAATAAAAAGACTTAAAAACCAGCATGTCATGGTGCTTTTCTTCAAGACTAGAAAGAGATGAGCATCTATGTCAACAAATGAAGCCAGCATTCACTATTACAGGCAATACAAAGACTACACTTGACCCTCAAAAACAACCTCATCTTGGGCTTATATGGTAATAGGACTACAGATAATATAGGCTATTCTATGATGAGAGCAAATTACTATTATTATTAGCAATATTTATACTTGAAATTTTTAATTCATAAAAATACACAATTTATCAAAGTTCATCAGCTTAAAAGAGAAATGCAAGCTCCAATTTGGTGATTCACAATCAGGCATTTTATCCACATGATCAAGAGTTTTGACCTGGGACTAAGAGTTCCAAGGACCTTGAAATTATATGTAAAAGATATATCGCATATATGTCTTTCTCTCCTGAGGAGAGGACCAGATTATCAAAAGGAGCCATGATATAAGACATATTTTGTTGCTTAACAGTTTTATTTAGGTGTAGGTGTCTGTAAATGGATACCACACTCATTTTCATAATGCAAGGGTCAAAAAACTGCAGAAGGAAGACCCCAGACTCGAATAGAATGCAAAGAGAAAGAGTGTTTATTCTACAGAAACTTTGAGAATGGAGTGGTTATCATTGTTTCTAAATGGCAACAGTCACAGAGAGCATTCGAGTTCCTTTTATAACAGAACTCCTTAATTGCTTCTGATGTAACAGCAGACTTCTAAACTCACGGCACATTCCAGGGGGTTACAGAAACCATTAACTGAAGGTCATAAAGAAGATATTTATGACAGGACCCCAGGTGCAAATTCAGGAGTTAAGATATTGACTGAATTTGTCAAAACTTCAAGTATGGTTTAGTTATAGTTTAAAACTATTTCATGGTCCTGCAAGATTGTAACAAATTGTGAAATTTAAGCCAGTTAATTGTTCCTACTGTCTATGTATGTAGGCATTCTCTGTTATAACCTCTTTTTCAATATATGACAGAATTTATGTGCAGACCCGTAATGAGTTTTTTCCTCCATGTAAACATATGCATATGATCTGAGAGCCTTTCAAGTACTGAGAACAAAGGACAGAGATAAGTCCCCCTCCCCTTTTTTCCCATAGACTTCAACTTAGAGAAGTGCAATTCTCTGCTGTGGCTTTACCTAGCCTTCTGCTGTGTACCGCGCGAGGTATCCCTGCCCGCAGGAACTCACACGAACACGTGGGGAATCCTTTCGTGGTGATTTTATTCTTTTAACCTGAGTGGGGAGACAGAAAGAGTAAGATAGAGGAAGGACAGAAACACAGAGAGGGTTACCCGCCAAGAGAGAGACCGCCGCATGGCGCGTCCCGGTTTTATGGCCTGTGGGCGTGGTCATTCATGGTTAGCTGTTCACTCAAATTCCCAGATTCCTTTGCGATACACATGCGCAGTTCAATGGCGTGACGCCGGGAAGTAGGCGTGCCCTAAGACCCTGTGCCCACAGCGATTACGGCCCTCTACATCCGCCCCTTTTTTTGTTTATTGAATGACTGGATGGCGTCTGGTGCGACTCTGAATTATCTCTCTTGTAGAGGAAGGTAGAGGTCTAGTCCCTTGTGCAGAATATTGGGATATTGTAAAGAATTTCCACCCTGGTCGTTGATTCCATGAGTGTACTTTTATCTACCCATCCCCATTGCCTTTGACAGGGAGAGGATTTTGGCAATTCGACCTCTATGCAACTAGACATGCCTTCAAGGAATCTATCTCTGAGGAACATCCTTTGTACATCACAGTGTACCTCTACCCAGAGATGTACAGAGCGCAGGCTCTTGTCTCACTGATCCAGTGCAATGGGTAGAACCCGTGGAGTGCAACAGCTGAGACCTCAAGCGCTAGTTACTTTGTAGCACAAACAGCCAAACCTTGGGGGGAGAAACTTTGTTTTAAGGCAACAGGTACTTGGGCAATTATCGCCTAATTACACTTCTGTTGGGTTTTTTGAGTTTGCAGACCAACCAAGAATGTATTTTACAGCCCAGGGTTATACTAAACAGGTCTGTTCTTTTCCACACTTCCCCTGATAAGAAATCCCTTTTATCTTTATTAACAACAGGCCTATTCCCACCCAATTTTAAAAGGAGAGGGCTGAAGATCTCTCAGGTTTTCCTCGAACTCTGGGGTCCAGTTGTGCAGTAAAACCTAGAAAAAGGGAATCTCCGTCTCAGCTCCGCCTGTCCCGCCATCAGGAGTGACAGCAGGAGGGTCTTCATCTCTCTGGGCAGCAGGATCAGGCTGAGACTCCAAGATTCTTCGTGTCAGGCGTTCCGGCAGCCAAAATGGGTTGTCTTCTTCCTGTGGAAACACACAAACAGCTCCCCGGGACCGTATTAAGATAGGGTCCGGGCCTTTCCATTGTCCAGTTAGAGCATCCTTCCACTTGACCATCTCTTTTGGTCTGTTAGGTTCTAAACAATGACGGTCAGCTGCCGTGTGGCCTTGGCTGTCCAGATTTAAAAAATTAAGGGTGAAAAGTATTATAGAAACGGTGACTCGTGGCACTGAGGGTAGAGCTTCCTCGACTCCCCCTTTTTGTTTTATTAGATAGGATTTAAGAGTGCGATGAGCCCGCTCTATAATACCTTGTCCTTGAGGATTGTACGGTAGACCTGTTAAATGGGTCACCTCCATTTGGCGGCAGAATTGTCTAAATTTCTGCGAAGTGTACGCTGGCCCATTGTCAGTTTTAAGAATTTTAGGCTTTCCCCAGGCACTCCATGCCTCGAGGCAATGCTGAATGACATGAGTAGCCTTTTCTCCTGTCAAGGGAGAAGCAAATATAATTCCAGAACAAGTATCAATAGAAACATGTAAATATTGCAATTTGCCAAAGGATGGGATGTGAGTAACATCCATTTGCCAAATCTGTAGTGGCCGAATTCCTCGTGGATTAATTCCAGTACGAGGTGCTGGTAAGAATTGACAACAATTTTTACATTGAGTTACTATATCCCTAGCCTCTTTTCTAGTTAGGTTAAATCTCTGACGTAAAGTCTCAGCAGTTACATGAAACCTTTTATGGAAATCTTTTGCCAAGGTCCATTTTGGAGATAAGACAACAGCTATTAACTTTGTGGCTCGGTCTGCCAGGTCATTTCCACGGGACATTGGTCCAGGTAAACCTGAGTGAGCCCTGATATGTGTAATAAACACAGGAGATCTCCTATTGACTAGGATAAATTGAATCTTTTGGAAGACCTTTGTAAGTTTGCTAGAGGGCTTAATTAACCCAGCAACTTCTAGAACTCTAACTGCATTTACTACATAAAGGGAATCCGAAACAATATTTAAAGGACCTGGGAAAGTTTCAAGAACCTCTAGTACTACCAAGCATTCCACGACCTGAGGTGAAGTCTCATGGTATTGTCTGACTGTGGCCTTATCATCAATTACATAGGCACCCACACCTGCCTTTGACCCATCTGTGTAAACAACCACTCCCTCTGGGAGCGGCTTCTGAGAGATAACGCGAGGAAACACAACAGCTTGAGTTAAGGCAAATTGTAAAATAGGATGCTTAGGATAATGATTGTCTATTTGACCATTAAAGGAAGTAACCAACACCGCCCAAACATCCGAGGTAGCAGTTAATGTTTGAACCTGATGTGCAGTATATGGCACTATTAACACTTTAGGATCTTTCCCAAAATAAGTAACAGCTGCCTTTAGTCCCCGAAGGGCAAGTTGAGCAACTGCATCTGGATACCACTCAATGATCTTTGCGGGAGATGCATTGGGATGGATCCATAGCAGGGGCCCATCTTGCCATAACACAGCAGTTGGTAAATGTCTGGTCTTAAAAACACATAAATCAAAAGGTTTGGTTATATCAATACGTTTTAGTTGGGCATTTTGTAAGGCCTTTTCCACTACTTGTAGGGCGCTGCTTGCAGCTGGCGTTAGGGCCCTTGGTGAGGAAGGGTGGGTGTCCCCTTCCAGAATATCAAACAAAGGTTTTAGTTCAGCCGAGGGGATTTTTAAAAATGGTCTCAACCAATTTATATCACCTAATAATTTTTGAAAATCATTTAAGGTATGTAAATGGTCCCTGCGAATATCTAATTTCTGAGGAACTATTTTTTCTGGATAAATCACTGTTCCTAGAAAGGAGCCTACTTCTGACATTTGGACCTTATCTGTGGCAATATGTAGGCCCCATCGCTCCAAAGATTTAATTAGTAGGGGGTATGAGGCTTGTAAAATAGCAGATTCCCTATGACAAATAAGAATGTCATCCATGAAAAGGGCTATTAATAAGGAAGGGAATTTTTTCTTAACTGGCTCAAGGGCTCTTTGTACATATAACTGACATATAGTGGGGCTATTTGCCATCCCTTGAGGTAAAACTCTCCACTGATACCTCCTATCTGGTTCAAGGTGATTAACTGCAGGGAGGGTAAATGCGAATCTCTGCCTATCCTGTGGGTGTAGGGGAATAGAAAAAAAGCAATCCTTAATATCTATAATTATTGTCCTCCACTGCTTAGGTAAAGCAGAGAGCAGAGGTAGACCTCGTTGCACTGGGCCAAACACCCGCATTTGTGCATTAATGGCCCTTAGATCATGGAGAAGTCTCCATTTCCCTGATTTCTTTTTTATGACAAAAATAGGTGTATTCCAAGGAGAAGTAGAAGGCTCTAAATGACCAAGCTGTACTTGTTCTTTAATCAACCTTGTAGCCGCTTCCAGTTTCTCAGAGGATAACGACCATTGAGAAACCCACACGGGGTCCTCTGTAACCCAGGGTATGGGCATAGATCCCTCAATGGTCACTAGGAAAAACCCAAACCTTGCCTTCCTGTATTACTTTCTTGTGAAACTGGGTTTAACCTTCCTTCTTCCTTTTTGCCCAGACCTTTTCCTTCCTTATATCCCATCTTTTTCATAATACCAATGGCTTGCTGAGAATATTCATTAGTTAATGTCAATCCTAAGTCTTGTAAGATGTCTCTTCCCCAGAGATTAACGGGGAGAGGAAGCACATAAGGTATAAAACTTCCTGTTTGACCCTCTGGTGTCTGCCAATTTAGGGAGCGGGAACTGACTGTAGGGCTGGCCTCATATCCCAGTCCTTGTAAGGAATGGGAGGATCGTGTAACAGGCCATGCCTTAGGCCACCATTTGGAGGAAATAATGCTTTTATCAGCTCCTGTGTCTAAAATTCCTATAAAACTCTTCCCTTCTACCATTAATTGTAAAGTGGGTCTAGTTTTAAGATCGACTACCAGGTGAGCAAAGTCGGTTCCTGAAGAACCAAGCCCGTTGGCACCTCTGGGCACCCCGGTGGATGGGAAACAATCATGTAAACTTGGGAGGATAACTAACTGAGCAATCCTATCCCCAGGGGAGATGGAAAATATACCCTGTGGACAGGAGCAGAGAACTTGAAGTTCCCCAGTATAATCTTGGTCTATTACACCAGGATGAACCACGAGCCCTTTTAAGGCAAGAGAGGAGCGACCTAAAATAAGGCCTACACTTCCTTCAGGCAGGGGACCTTTAAAATCAACTGGAACAGGCTGTACGCCCTCCAGTGGCATTAGTAAGAATTGGGAGGTGGCGCGGAGATCCAGTCCTGCTGAGCCCCTTGTAGCTCTGCGGCTGCAAACATCCCCCGGCCCTGAGCTCGTGTCCCATATTTCTTGGGGCCCTGAGACCTGGGGCCCTGATACCCGTTTTTTGGATTGTCTACAGTCCCTGCTGGGGAGGGGTCATGCTGAATAATCCTTCCCTGAATGTCCTTGACTGAACGACACTCATCAGCCCAGTGATAGCCCTTTCTGCATTTCGTGCATAACCCAGGGGGTTTTTTCTTTACGGGAGTACGACATTCCTTTCTCAAGTGACCTGGTTTACCACAATTATAGCAGACCTCACGTGCTCTAAGGTTTGCATTATTCTGACCTTGCAAAATGGCTGCAGCGAGACCAGCATTAGTTAGCGGGCTTCCTAGTCCTCGGCAGATTTTAATCCAGTCAGTTAACCCTTTATCTCTTATAGGGGTAATAACTGCCTTACATTCTGGTGAGGCATTTTCATACACTAATTGTTCTATCACTGGTTTAACCCGTTCTGCATCTCCAAAAATCTTGTCTGCTGCTTCTGTCATCCTAGCAACAAAGTCCGAGAATGGCTCCTGGGGACCCTGCAAGATTTTGGTCAAATGTCCCCCAATTTCGCCTTTCTTTGAAAGAGCCTTCCACGCCTTAATGGCGGCGGCGGAGATTTGGCTATAAGCCGCCCAATCATAATCTGTTTGGTTATTAGCAAACTGTCCCTGCCCCGTTAACAACTCAAATGTCCACTGCTTTTGGTTGCCTTCCGCGTTAGCGTTGGCCTTTGCCTGCGTTTGGGAAGCATCGTGCCATAAGGCTTTCCATTCTAAGTATTGTCCCATATTAGGGAGAGCAGCCTTTACTGTATTCTGCCAATCATTCGGAGTCATTGCCACAACGGCGAGTCTCTCGAGTTGCATGACTGTGAAATTAGCATCAATTCCATATTTGCTAACTGCTTCAGCTAACTCTTTTATCACGGCGTATTCTATTGACACGTGGACGCGGCCTGTTTCTGCGGCCTCAAACACGGGGAAAGCTTGTAACATCTTTTTTTTGTCTTCCTCTGAAAGGAAGGAATCTGAACGGCGCTTGTCCGCGTAAGGCGGAAGAGCGCTGGGGATCGCAAGTTGGGAGGACGCGGCTGGCTGAGACGCCACGCAATTCCCGCCTTCCAACTTCTCCCGTTCTCCATCTTGTAACACCCTCTGGTTATCTGCCTGAATACCTTTCTTATTACAAAACTCTCTCGGGGCTTGCTTCTCCCAAATTCTCACTTCCGCCGACCGAGGGTCTGCGGGAGGGCCTGAACCTTTTCGCAAGTTTCTATTCTCATCTTGAGTGGCTAGCCTTTTCCTTGACTCTGTTTCTGACCGTCGGCCCGTTTCCACGATCTTTAAATGATTTCCCTCCCATAGAGCTAAGAGAACGAGTATGGCCACTGCTATCACGGCGGTCAAGGCTATTGAAACTCCTGTCTCTTGGGGGAGGAGCTGGCTCAATTCCAGACAGAACATGTCTCTCAACTGTTTACCTTACCACGTCACCACGATTCTGGATCCACTCGGAGCGCAGAGATCGCTCGCTCGGTGCGGTGATGGTATAATCCCGGGTTTCGTTCACCAGATGTACCGCGCGAGGTATCCCTGCCCGCAGGAACTCACACGAACACGTGGGGAATCCTTTCGTGGTGATTTTATTCTTTTAACCTGAGTGGGGAGACAGAAAGAGTAAGATAGAGGAAGGACAGAAACACAGAGAGGGTTACCCGCCAAGAGAGAGACCGCCGCATGGCGCGTCCCGGTTTTATGGCCTGTGGGCGTGGTCATTCATGGTTAGCTGTTCACTCAAATTCCCAGATTCCTTTGCGATACACATGCGCAGTTCAATGGCGTGACGCCGGGGAAGTAGGCGTGCCCTAAGACCCTGTGCCCACAGCGATTACGGCCCTCTACACTGCTGTGTTACTTTGAGGTGTTATCTGGAGGCTACAGAAGCCAGCCTTAAAGGATTCAGTCAGGTAGGGCAGCTGCAGAACTTGCAGAAGCAGAGTACCTTTCACCAAAATGGATAGATAGCAACTGGTCCATGGCCTAGTCTCTGAGTAGGGAGAAAATGGGATATGAAAAATGAACTCCTCAATAGTAAACTTACAGGTTTTAAAGGGTATGCTAAGAGTTGAACTAGATTTAAGTACTTTAAGCTTGAGAAAATAATGTAGATAATTAGTGGCTTCAGTATTGAGCTATTTTCCAAATAGTGTGTCATTTTATGTTTGCAGGATCACATAAGCGAATGCTATGCTGATAGTTAGGTTTATGTGAATTATAATTCCTAATTTAACTTTTAGTATATAATACAAGCTTCATTCTTTGCACTGAAAGTGTCCATAACCGGAGGTAGTACTTTTCCTACGAATGTGAAACATCGGTTTAAATGCTGTTTATTTAAGGGAACAAAACTGAATTTTTACCTTTTGGAAATGACACAAATTCACACACAAATATTCTAATTCATAGAATATTAATTTGATTTCATCTAACTTTGCATTAAAATATCATATGAAAAAAGAAATATATAGTCCTATTTTGTTCTTAATTTTAATGGGATTACATCAAGTTGTTTTCAGTTTAGGATAATACTGGCTATGGATCTGTTATGTGTGGTCTTTATTGTATTGAAATATATTCCCTCCAGTCTATTCTATCTTGTGTTTTTTTCAATGAAAGCATGTTAGATTTTAATCAAAGGACTTTTCTGCCACTATTTGAGATAGGAGTGTGATTTTTTTCTTAAGTCTATTGATGTGATTTATACATTTACTTACGTTGAACCTCCCTTGATCTCTGGGGGTAATACCACCTTAATCCTGTTGTGTATCACACACACACACACACACACACACACACACACACACACACACACTTTCAATTTGCGAGTAACACTTGAGGACTTTGGAATTATGCTCATCAGAGATATTGGCCTTTGGTTATCTTTTTGCTGTTCTTGTTTCTACCTTGTTTTGGTATTAAGAGTTAGATTCTACGTTTTAAAAAATAATTTAAGATGTTGTCTTAGTGTTCTATCATTATGAAGAAAGACCGTAACTATTGCAGCTTATAATAGATAGCATTTAATTGGTGAATTGCTAACAATTTTATAGGGTTACTCCATAGTTATCACAGAAGGAAGCATGGTTGGTTGACTGGCAGGCAGGAATGGTGCTGGAGCACTAGCTGAGAGCTTACATCTGACCCAAAATTAGAAAGCAAAGTAAGGGAAATACTGGGCCTCCTACTGGCATTATAAACCTCAAAAACTCAAATCCCACCCTTAGAGATGTATCTCTTTCAAGAAGGCCATACTCCAAGTCCTTCCCAAATAGTTCCACTAACTGGGGAACAAACATTCAAACATATGTGGAGGGAGGTATTTTTATTCAAACCATTACAGAAGTTTTAGTTTTTGTTTGAAAGTCTACTGTGAATCTATCTACTCTGGGAGATTTTAGTCAGAAGGCTTTTTATTACTATTTCTGTTTCTTTAATTGTTATGGATTTATCTTGACTTTACTTTGATCCTGTTTCTGGAAATTTATCCATTTCTATTAGATTTTATAATTTAATGGAGTATAAGTTTTAAAAGTATTTCCTTATAATGTTCTGAATGTTCTGTTCTAATGTTTCCTGTTAATCTTTGATTCTCTTGTCTCTTATTCTTAGTTAATTGGTCTAATTATCTGATTATCTTGTTTATCCATTCAGCGAGGAAGCTCTTATATTTATCAAGCTTTGAAATGTTTTACTTACATCCATTTAATTAATTTTTAGTATTTCTTGCCATTTACTGGGCTTCGATTTGATTTGTTCCTATTTTTCTAATACTTGTTTGCTTTTGCTCTGTCATAGTTTTTTAATGTAATCACTAGAGCTATAAATTTCCTTAAGAGTAGTTTTAATGTGTCCTAGAGGTTTTATTTTGTTGGACTTTCATTTTTATTTAATTTTATGAATTTTTATATCTTTTCTAAAGTCTTTTTTACTTATTACTGTGCTGTTTAATCACCATGGATACATGAAATTACAACAGATTATTTTGCTGTTGATTTGAGAAACTCCATGTTCTTTGTGAACTCCATATCATACACTGCAATCCTACTCATCTCCTGACCCTTCATCTCTGCCCTCTGCCCTCTACCCTTGCAACCTATCCCCCAAAATTAATAAAAAAAAAAAAATAAGAACAACAAACCAGAAAAATAAAACATAAAAATGTCTCACTGTGAAATCTGTGTTGTGTCATGTTGTGTCACACATTACACCCTTTAGCCAAAACAGCGTCACTAGCAAATCTTCGTTGCAATGAGTCATTGGTGTGGTTTAAGGGCTCTGGCTTCTGCTGCACTATCAGTACAAGCTCCTCACTGAGGATCCGATAAGATATCTTGTGGTTATCCTGTGTTGTGGAGTTCCTGCAGCTTTGGTTCTGCAAAACCAGGCCCTTCATGCACTCCAGCATTTTCTACATAAGGTAGATGTTGGAGTAGACTGACTCAAAATTCTAGATCTGACCTGCGTGGTACCTGTGTTATTTAGCCCACCAACTCACCTATGCCTGCTCCACCAGGGCAAGCTTTACCACTTTGCCCAGACAAAGAGTGGTGCCAGCTCTCCTAATTGTTGCATTCAGGTCAGAGCCTTGACTGGCTCTCCTATGATCATGCCATTGGATTCAACTCTCCTGCACACATGCCACCAGGGCCATCTCTCCAGCACTGCCCTGGTTAGTGTCAAGGCCAGTTCTTCAGCTCGTACACACTCAGGGCTTGCTCTCTCAACCAAGGCTGTGCTACCCAGGCAATGTAAAATGCCAGCTGTCCTAATTGCCACTGTAGCCATTGAGGGATGGGGGTCAAGTCTTCACAGCTCTCTGACATTGAGATGGCTCTAGGAGGCAGCCCAAATCAGAGATGCCCACATAACCTTTGGTGGTAGCATGGACCATGAACATTGGTACAAACTCTTGCTGCTGCAGGGCGATGTACCCAGACATGTACCTTAGAAGCAGCATGGGCCCACCTTAACCATGGCCTCAGGCTGATCCTCAACACCCTTTCATAGCCAGTTCTACATATCTTTATAATAAGCACATGTTTCTTTCTCTTTCCCTCCCATTTCTCCACCATATACTTGTTTATCATAATGTTTGCTTTGGGTGAATTGTGGCCTGCTGTGCTACATGGTAGATGGTACATCTCAGGGTATTGTCTGAGTACTTGTTTGCCTGTTTCTGGGGGTCTTCAGCACACACATACACACACACACACACACACACACACACACACACACACACACACCCCGAAAGAGAGCAAGAGCGAGAGCTAGAGAGAGGGTGGGGCTGCAGCCACTCAACAGTTGGCTTGTCTCTGGGTGTCTTCAGCCTGGTGTCTTCTGCCAGACCCACATCTTGTTGATTTTAAGGTTTATTTTGGTCAGATAGAATAATAAAGTTATTTTTCTGAATTTGTAGAAGTGTATTTTGTGTCTCAATATGTGGTCTATGTTAGAGAACTCCTCATAGGCTGCTAAATAGAGAGTGTATCCTATGGTGTTTAGGTTAAATCTGTTTAGGTATTTATTATGTCCCTTTGATGTTTTATGCCATTTAATATTAATGGTTATATTTTGTTCAGATGATTTACCTGTTGGATGAAAACAGTAGGATATGAAAATTGCCTATTGCTGACCTCAGGATAATTTGTATCTTGACATTTGAAGCCAGAATATTTTGTGTATATATAAAAGAGTATAATGTACTTTTGGTTCATTTTTCCTGTGATCAGAATTAAATGCTCTTCGTATCTCCTATGGTTAATTTTAGTTTGTTTAATTATTTCTCCAGCATTCTCTGTAGAGCTTTTTTAGTGGATTTGATGTTTTTTCAACCTATTTATAGCATGGAAAAAATGTTTTCCTTTTAAAACTATGGCAGATAGTTTTACTTGATAAAGTAGTCTTGTTTTGACATCTGTGGTGTTTTAGAGCTTGAAATTTATTGTTTCAGGCTCTTCTAGCTTTTAAATTTTCCATTGAGAAGTCAGTCAGCTATTTTTTTGATAGGGTTTCATTTATATGTAACTTGTTTCTTTCTTGCATTTCTCAATAGCCTCTCTTTATTCTTTATGATTAGAATTTTCACTACAGTCAAGGAAATTTTCATTTCCAGTCCTGTCTTCTGAGTGTTCTGTGTGTTTCTTTCCTTAATTGGGGGAATCTCTTTTTCTTCTCATGATCATGTTAATGATCTAATGTATGACATTTACATGGAATTCTCCTTTTTTACATGACTATAATTTACACATTACACTTCTTTGTATGGTACAAAGTTTCTGCCTTTTACTTATATTTGTTTTTAAATTAGTCATGTTCTTTGAATGAACAGTACAGTTCCTTTCTTTTATCTTGAAATCTTGATATCACACCTTATACTTGATTCATTCTTCTGATAAAGCTTTACCCTAACTTTCCAGTTCCCTCTTCATTTAACCTTGAAGCTTTGTATCTATTTATTGAATTCAATTTTTAAATCTTGAATTTGTTATTTCATTTAGCTATACTTTTATGGTCTCTTGCATGTTCTGTTTATGTTCATTGAGGTGCTTGTTCATGTCTTTTTAAATTCTTTGAATTTCATAATCATGTTTGTTATTGTTCTTTTAAATTCTCTGGTATGGTGTTTACCTTGGTAAGGCTTATTGGAAAATATTTCTGTAGGAGTAGTGGTTTAGAGTTTGTCAATTTTTTTCTGATCAATGTAATGGACAAGAAGGCATTAAAACATTTATTAGATTTTTATTTATGGAGAAAATGACAATTATAAAACTCTATTTTTGCGAGTTAGATTGTTGTCATCATAAAAGTATTGCTTTTGTCATCTTTATACATTTCTTAATGTATATCAAGTTATTCCCTAAATTATCAAGCATATTGAGTTTGCTTGTAGAGGACTATAATCATAATTGTAAAGATTATCTCAGTAATATGGTAAGATTCAGTCTCAGAAGTATGAAGATGGGAGTTAAAAGATTAGAGAAAGAATCTTATAATAATCAGAATGCAAATTATACATGTATGAAGATGTCAAAAAACCAAACTCAATGATGGAAAGTGAGTAGAGGAATGGGAAGATAAGTCAGTGGTGGAACACTCATTTATTATGTCTAAAGCCCTAGGTTTGATTGCCAATACCATCACTAAGTATGGTCAAAATTTAGGTTTTTATCTTAGAAAAGCAAACCAAAGCCTTTTTCTCTGTAGACAATTACAGTGAATCTGAGTCCTAATACTCAGTTTCTACACAGTGCATTCTTCACCTTGCTAACTGAATGAGAAAGCAGATATAACATTCAGAAAAAAAAAACCTGCACCAAAATTGTTCTTCAGCAATAATGAGAATTCCCTGTGTCTATTAGTCCTTTAATGATATATAAAATAACTTATAAACATGACAGAGAACACTATCTTTTATTATACTGACTTACTTAGAGATTCTTGTGCCTATTTCTGTCTTGGAACTATTTCAAATAAAACTGCAGAAGATTAAAAATTATCAGAGACAGGTCAAATCCACCTTCCCTAGCCAAAATATCACACAAGACCATTATTTTTTTTTTGTTGCAGGTTTGTGTTAATACTACATATGACAAATATCATTTTTTCAGAGCTTAATAAAAATAAGTTTTATTGATTACATATAATTTTATCTATTCTAACATAGATTATAAACCTTTAAGAATTAGTATTAAATGACTTTATATATTTTCCCAAGAATAATCTAAGTCAGTTGTGGTATCATGTTTGTTGAAAGTTAAAAATTCAAATTCTTCCTAATCATTATCCATCTATTGGTAGGGAACCAGAGGTTCGTTCCATGCTCATACCCCAGACCTGGACTTCATAATGCAGAAACACCACATCTTCCTTTCTAGCAAGCATCCCCCCTTTGTTATACATACCCCTCCCCAAGAATCTGTCACAGACTAACTCTACCTTCTTATCCACCAACGCTGTCTCTGCTCTTCCCTTTGGAACTAAAAAGGCATACACAGCAATGAACAAGCGTTTGGACTCTGTATTTTGCATTATTTTTCAGACAAATATCATTTTAAAAAGGTAATTACAGAACAGCAGTTACTTTGCAACATTAATAGAAAATAAACAGAATTGGTTGGCACAAAAATGTGAAATATTTCATGAGCATTGGCTTTCAAGTAATCATTAAATAAAACCAACGATAAAGTTGGATTCCACTCAGTGTCCTTGTGTAAGCAAATGTTCATATCAACACATATATGGATCTATGTATTCACTGTTCATGGGAACAACATGTTGCTTGAAATTGGCTGCCACATCTGTTCTAGAATTCCACCTCACTCATTAAGGACTATCTGAATTGGGAACTAATTTTATAACTATCTGAACATCATGGTTGCTTGGTATAAAATATGGTGCTGAAATAACAGATGGCTCCATATCATTTGCAGCTAAATAGAATTGAAATTTTTAGTTTCTTTCTAGTTTCTCATAATTAACATAATTTTGTGATAAGAAATGTTATCTATCATCTGAGAGTCATCACAGACTATATTCACATTAACTTCACGGTAGCTATGAATACCTACAGAGTGAGTCTAGGTTCCTGTTGGTCCATGGTTTTATAGAATATTGCTTGTTCTAACCACTGGTTTTGTCTTATGTTTTCAATAGTGAGGTTAATTCACCAAAATTTACTCCTCTTTTCAGTCCTTCTGCCTAGCTAAAAACTGATTAGATTGCACTCCTCAAGCTAGCACCCAAGGACCATTCTCTTATTTGGCCATTTTCTTTCCCTGAGCCTGACTACCAAGGTCCATCCATAAAAGTGTTCATGTCCAATAATCAAATTCCCCTTTGGCTTTAATTAACATGCTCAATTAAAATATAAAACCTCAGCCAGGAAGCAGTGGTGCAAGCCTTTTATCCCAGTACTCCAGAGACAGAGGAAGGCAGTTCTCTGGGTTTGAGGCCAGACTAATCTCCAAAGGGAGTTCCAGGACCGCCAGCTCCGACACAGAGAAACCATGTCTTCAAAACAAAATAAAATTTAAAACCTCATACTAATGTGGAGCTTCCCATTTTACCATTGTAAACTACTATTTGCCTAGGAGCCAAGTTTGACTCCTCCCTATGCAGAGATAGTTCTTTGTTACCCATCTCCCTGCCACTCCTCCCCCAAGCAAGACAAAAATACCTCTTCTACTTTTTCCTTACCTTTCTTCTCTCTTTTCCTCTGTTCCTTTTTTCTTCTCCCTCTTCTTCTATCTACTGTCTTTGTCTCTTATTCCTGCTGTCTATCCATCTGGGATAAATAAATCTGCTTTATGCTAAGAACTTGATCTAGGAATTTCTTGAACCAACTTCAAGTTTCCTACATTAAGTGTCCTCAATGAACCTGAAGTTTACTGTTTTAACAGGATGGTTTGAGGACCTGATTGTCTCTAGACCACTATGCTTGGGTTATAGATTTAGCCATGCTTTACTAGATTCTATTTGTTTATTTTATTTGTGTTTATTTTTCGTTTCTCTTTATTTTTAATATGGGAGTGAGAAGCAGGTATCTAAAATGTGGCCCATTTGTTTTCATGGTGTCTTAGGGCATCTATTGCTGTGATAAAACATCATGTAAATGCTTATTTGTTTTGTTTTGCCTCTTCCTCCACCTCTTCTTATTACTCCTTTTTCTCCTCCTCTCCTCCTTCCTTCTCTCCTTCCTCCTCCCTTCTTCTTCTTCTTCTTCTTCTTCTTCTTCTTCTTCTTCTTCTTCT
>JANHMN010000004.1:72422748-72448010 GCA_030674055.1 Rhabdomys pumilio | reverse complement strand
CTTCTTCTTCTTCTTCTTCTTCTTCTTCTTCTTCTTCTTCTTCTTCTTCATCCATTTTATACTTCCTGTCCATAACTGAAGGAATTTAAGGGAGAAAATGAACCAGTGCAAGGACCTTGAAGTAAGGGTTGATGCAGAGGCTGTAGAAGAGTAATATTGCCATAGCTTCCTCAACTTGCTTTTTTAGTCATGCAATCCCACCAACTCAGGTGTAGCAACACGCACAGTGATCTGGGCTCTTCCACATCCTTTTCTAATCAAGGAAATATAACACAGGTTTGTCTACAGGCTATTCTTGCCAGTAACAATTTCTAATGTTTTTGCCCTTCGTTTCTCTCACATCCAACTTATATCCAAATCTATCTTGTGTGGACTTGAAAAAAAAACTAGCCAGCACACTTTGTAAGCAGTTTCCATAGTGAACCACCTCCCTAAGCCCCTCAAAACATTGAAAACTTTTAGTTTTCATTTTGAAAACTAACTTTTGGGGGCTTACTTTTATGTAATGTTCCTTAAACTTTAGAAGGGATGTTATTCTAATATATCAGCCAGTGACTCCACCAGGCTACAAGAGGTAGTTCTAATCCAACAGCCATGCAGGTAGCTCTGTTTAAACCAAATGGACCATACAACAAAGCAAAAAGTCATAAATTAAGGAAAGATAGTGATAGAGAGGGGTTATCTGTAGGAATGTGAATGAAGAGGGTGCTGGAATAACCTACCCAGCACACACATATTGTATCAACTGGGTAGAACAATGTGCCCTGCTTCTGGTTTTCATCTGTGCCTGGGATAAGACACTGTGCTACAGCCCTCCACACCCTCATTCCACCCAGAGAAAGTTTGACTCCGAAGAGTTCTGACACACCCAGGCACACAGGCTCACAGGAGGGAGAGGCTCCAGTCAGAGACTGCAAGGCCAGCTAACACTAGAAACAACCAAATGCCAAGAGGCAAGCATAAGAATATAAGCAATAAAAATTAGTGCTACCTGACATCATCAGAACCCAGTTCTCCCACCACAAGCCCTGGATACCCTAACACACCTGTAAAACAAGATTCTGATCTAAAATCCCATCTTATGATGATAATAAAGGACTTTAAGATAGACATAAGTAACTCTTTTAAAGAAATACAGGAGCACACAGGTAAATAACCAAGTAGAAGCCCTTAAATAGAACTGCACAAATCCCTTAGAGAAATACAAGAAAAGTGTGTCCTTGGATTCTCAATTGTTAGTTGCTGTGCCAGCCGTGCCAAGTAATGGCAGGATATGTAAATGTTTGTAACTTCCTCATTTGTCCAAAGAAAGGCTTTTCTGAGTTATCCTGTTAAAGAATCTTGGGGGAGGTCACCGAAGCTTACTTCCTTCTCAATCTGCACAAATAGCAACACCAAATTATGGACCAGGAATAGTCCTGCTACTAATTGGTTCAGAATGAGTATACTATAGAACCTCTCCCACTATGCTGATTACCCTTCCCCCCCTCCCCCCGCTTTTTTAAATGAAAAAGTAATGTGGCTTTTGCCAAAGCCAAGGCAGAAGTAAGGCACAAGAAAGGACAGGAGACGGAAGCCAAACTGGTGCATTTTCAGGCTTTACCCTTGAATTCCCTTCACATAAGATATAACTCATCGTGTACCCTAAACCTAGCCACCCTGCTTTCTGACCTGTCCTCCAGTGTCCAATATGATTGCTCTATATTTCTGAGGCACATCCAAAATATCAGGGCAGACTTGACTGACATACCCTGGCCAGACTTGTAATGTATCTACTTCATAGATGGAAGCAGATTCATACATAATAGAATCAGATAAGTAGGGGCTGAAATAGTGGACATAGACTTTGTTATTGGGGCAACCACTTAGCCTCTAGGAACTTCAGTCCAGAAAGCTGAACTAAAATTTCTAACCCAGGCTTTAAAACTTACAAAAGGAGCCATAGCTACAGCAGATATGCCTTTGTTTTGGCTCATGTACATGAGTCTACATACCAAGAGAGGGGATTGTTCACTGGAGAAGGAAATTAAAAAACATCAAAAATAAGGAAACAATACTGGTGTCATTGGAGTAATTATGGCTTTCTCTCAAAGTGACCATAATTCACTGCTCCAGGAAATCAGAAATATCCAGAGTGAACAGGCTAGCTGATAAATCTGAATGGGAGACTGTCCAAGCTTCCACTGCCAACATCCTGGTACCTTTGCTGCCCTCTGCACTTCAATCCATCCATGACTATACTGCTGAAAACAAACGACATCAGGCAAAATGCCAGAGTTTACAGAAGAGATGGATGGTTGCTGACCTCTGAAGGGTGCACCACCCTACCTAGGGTGTTTGCTAAGCAATTCCTCCGTCAGATTCATCGAGCTTCACACCTGGTCACTTAAAACTGAAGAAATTGTTGTGAGGGACACATTACCAAATATTTAACTTAAGACACTTGATCAGGTCATCTCAGACTGCGGATCCTGCCAGGCTATGAATTTCTCAGGCCCCAATCAAGGGGGCACTCCAGAGTCAGGGGTCAACAGCTGGGGGGTGGGGTAAGTAGAAAATAGATTATATGAAAATAAAACCAGGAACATGTAGATATAAGTATTTGCTAGTTTTTATAGATACCTTTACAGAATAGGTAGAAGCCTACCTTACCAAGAAGAAGACTGCCATCATAGTGACAAAGAAGCTTCTTGAAGAAATCACACCCAGGTATGGTTTGCCTACCCTGCTTATGTCTGACAGTGGACCAGCATTTATCTCTCAGGTAAACTAATCTATAGCACAGGTTCTGGGGACCATTTGGAAATTACAGACTCAAGAGTTCAGGGCAGCCCTTCTGCCCCTCTCCCGCATCTGAGGCCTGACCCACCCAGATCCTCGCCTGATCTACTCCTGTGTGGACACCAGATCCCAAGACTTTCTAGAGGGACCACTGAACCCAGAGCAGCAGGTAAGAAGACTCACAGACTGCCCTACTCCCATAGCTGGGTGCAGGGAGTGCTCAGGTTCCAGCAGACACCCAAACCCACCCCTGCGGAATACCACTCCCCTTCTGCCCCTCTCCAGTAGCTGAGGCCTGAAACAGACCCCTGCCTGGTCTGCTCCTGTGTGGACACTGGATCTCGAGACATCCTAGAAGGACCACTGAACCCAGAGCAGCAGAGGAACAACTGAACTCAGAGCGACAGACAACATATCCCAAGACATCCCAGAGGAGCCACTGCACTCAGAGCAGTGGACACCTTATCCTGAGACATCCTAGAGGAGACACTGCACCCAGAACAGTGGACACCTAGCTGGTCTGCTACCTTGAAGACACCATATCCTAAGACATCCTAGAGAAACCACTGTACTCAGAACAGCTGGAGCTCTGGATTAAAAGATCACAGAGACATCTGGACCCTGAGTTCAGACACAAGCAAGATAACTGAAAAGGCAGGCTCCAGTCAGAGACAGTGAGTACATGTAGCACTAGAGTTAACTAGATGGTGAAAAGCAAGTGTAAGAACGTAAGCAACAGAATTCAAAGTTACATGGCATCATCAGAACCCAGTTTCCCTATCATAGCAAGCCCTGAACACCCCATCACACCAGAAAAGCAGGATTCAGAATTAAAATCACTTCTCATGATGATGATAGAGGACTTTAAGAAGGATATAAATAACACTCTCAAAAAATTTAAGAACACAGATAGACAGGTAGAAGCCCTTAAAGAGGAAACAAAAAAATCCCTTAAAGAATTGCAAGAAAACACAACCAAACAGGTGAAGGAATTAAACAAAACCATCAAAGATCTAAAAATAGAAGTAGAAACAATAAAGAAATCACAAAAGGAGACTACCCTGGAGATAGAAAGCCTAGGAAACAAATCAGGAATCATAGACACAAGTATCATCAACAGAATAAAAGAGATAGAAGAGAGAATCTCAGGTGCAGAAGATATCATGGAAAACGTTGACACAACTGTCAAAGTAAATGCACAATACAAAAAGCTACTAAACCAAAACATCCAGGAAATTCAAGACAAAATGAGAAGGCCAAACCTAAGGAAAATAGTTATAGATGAGTGTGAAGACTCCCAACTTAAAGAAGCAGCAAATATCTTCAACAAAATTATGAAAAGAAAACTTTCCTAACCTACAGAAAGAGATGTCTATAAATATACAAGAAGCCTACAGAACTCCAAATAGTTTAGACCAGAAAAGAAATACCTCCTGCCACATAATAATCAAAACATCAAATGTACAAAAAAAGAAAAAAATACTAAAAGCAGTAAGGGAAAAAGGTAAAGTAACATATAAAGGCAGAGCTATAAAAATTACACCAGACATCTTATCAGAGACTATAAGAGCCAGAAAATCCTGGACTGATATCATACAGACACTAAGAGAACACAAATGCCAGCCCAAACTATTATACCCAGCAAAACTCTCAGTCAATATTGATGGAGAAACCAAGATATTCCATGAGAAAACCAAATTTACATAATATCTTACCACAAATTCAGCACTTCAAAGGATAATTGGGGGAAAACTCCAACACAAGGAGGGAAACTACAACCTAGAAAAAGCAAGAAAGTAATCTTCCAACAACTCCAAAAGAAGATAGCTACACAAACATAACTCTACCTCCAGTAACAAAAATAACAGGAAGCAGCATTCATTTTTCCTTAATATCTCTTAATATCAATGGACTCAATTCTCCAATAAAAAGATATAGACTATCAGACTGGATACATAAACAAATCTGAGCATTTTGCTGCATACAGGAAATGCACCTCTGTGAAAAAGACAGACACTACCTCAGAGTAAAAGAATGGAAAACAATTTTTCAAGCAAATGGTCCCAAGAAACAAGCTGGAGTAGTGATTCTAATATCAAATAAAATCGATTTTCAACCAAAAGTAATCAAAAACGATAAGAAAGGACACTTCATATTCATCAAAAGAAAAATGTACCAAGAGGAACTCTCAATTCTGAACATCTATGCCCCCAAGCAAGGGCACCCACAAACATAAAAGAAACTTTACTAAAGCTTAAAGCATACATTGCACCTCACACAATAATAGTGGGAGATTTCAACACCCCACTCTCAGCAATGGACAGATCATAGAAACAAAAACTAAATGGAGACACAATGAAACTAACAGAAGTTATGAACCAATTGGACTTAATTAATATCTATAGAACATTTCATCCTAAAACAAAAGAATATACCTTTTTCTCAGCACTTCATGGTACCTTCCCCAAAATAGATCATATAACTGATCACAAAACAGGCCTCAACAGATACAAAAAAATTGAAATAATTTCTTGCATCCTATCAGATGACCATGAACTAAGGCTCATCTTTAATATTGACAAAAACAATGAAAAACCCACATACACGTGGAAACTGAACAATGCACTACTCAATAATGACTTAGTCAAGAAAGAAATAAAGAAAGAAATTAAAGACTTTTTACAATTTAATTAAAATGAGGACACATCATATCAAAACTTGTGGGACTCCATGAAAGCAGTACTAAGAGTAAAACTCATAGCTCTAAGTGCCAACAAAAAGAAACTGGAAAGAGCATACATTAACAACTTGACAGTACACCTGAAAGCATTAGAACAAAAAGAAGCTAATATATCCTTGAAGAGTAGACAGCAGGAAATAATCAAACTCAGAGTGGAAATTAACCAAGTAGAAACAGAAAGAATTATACAAAATATCAACAAAACCAGGAAAACTCAGGTGACAGTAGATGCTGTCGAGGATGCAGAGAAAGAGGAACACTCCTCCATTGTTGGAGGAATTGCAAGCTTGTACAACCACTCTGGAAATCAGTCTGGTGGTTCCTCAGAAAATTGGACATAGCATTACCTGAGGACCCAGCTATACCACTCCTGGGCATATACCCAGAAGATGCTCCAACATATAACAAGGACATATGCTCCACTATGTTCACAACAGCCTTATTTATAGTAGCCAGAAGCTGGAAAGAACCCAGATGTCCTTCAACAGATGAATGGATACAAAAAATGTGGTACATATACACAATGAATTATTACTCAGCTGTTAAAAATAATGAATTTGAGAAATTCTTAGGTAAATGGATGGAACTAGAAATTATCATCCTCAGCGAGGTAACCCAATCATAAAAGAACACACATGGTATTTATTCACTGATAAGTGGATGTTAGCCCAAAAGCTTGAAATAGCAAAGACTCAACTCACAAACCACATGAAGCTCATGAAGAAGGAAGATCAATTGTGGATGCCTCAGTCCTACTTAGAAAGAGTAACAAAAATACTCAAGGGAGTAAATATGGAAACAAAATGTGGGACAGAAACTGAAGGAGGGGCCATCTGGAGACCATTCCACTTGGGTATCCATCCCATGCACAGTCACCTAAGGTAGATACTGATGTGGATTGCTGGAAGTGCATGCTGACAAGAACCTGATATAGCTGTCTCATTAGAAGTCTGCCAGAGACTGACACATTCAGAAAAAGATGCTCACAGCTAACCACTGATCTGATCAAGGGTTTCCCAATGGAGAAGTTAGAGAGAAGACTGAAGGAGCAGAAAGGGTTTGTGACCCCATGAGGAAAGCAACAGTACCAACCAACCAGAGCTCCCCAGGGTCTGAACCACCAGCCTGGGAGCACATAGGGAGGGACCCATGACTCCAGCTGTATATGTAGGGGAGGATGGCCTTGTAGGGCATAGGTGGGAAAGGAGATTCTTGGTCTCATGAAGGCTGAACACCGAGTGAGGGGGAATATGAGGGTGGGGAGGTGGGAGTCGGGGGGGGGGTAGATTGGGGCACATCCTCATAGAAGTATGAGGAGGAGGGATAGGATAGGAGGTTCCTGGGTGGTAGGGGGAATAAAATATGAAATGTAAATATAATACCCAATAAAAATAAATTAAAAAAAAAGAAAAAATAAGTTCAGGGCAAATCGAGAGCATCTATCAGACACTGAAGGATGCCTTGACCAATTTAACCTTTGAAATTGGCAGTGACTGGGCATATCTCCTACTTTATGACTTATACAGGGATAGAAACATTCCCTATACTTTAGGTCCCCTCCCATTTTGAGATTCTATATGGGAGTCTCTCTCCCATGCTGGCTAACCTCCAGTCTGATTTCTTAGCTGCATATGACCAACATATGTTTTAAAAATCCTTGAAAGCGCTCCCTACAGTCCAAACTCACCTCTCTCCTGCTATCCACCGGGTTTATGAGCCTGCTATACCCTTTGCTCCCATTACTTTGAACCAGGTGATGAAGTCTGGATTAAGAAACCTAACCACATGACTGGAACATTTATAAACAGAACCTAACACTGTGATCCTGACCACACCTATAACTGTTAAGATGGACAGGATCAGGACATGGATACACCACTTCCATGTTAAGCCTTACAGTACAGGAGAGAGATGATCCAACACATGAGACACCAGTGGAGGAGACTTACAGGCAAACTGCCGAAAGAATAATGGAAGGTGACCAGACACCCTGTTGGTCCACTAAAACTGTGACTCCAGTGCTCCTAATTCTGCTTGCTTGCTGCATACACTTTGCTGCCTCAGCTACTAGCCTTCTTACTATCTGAATACCTCCAGGTGGCAATGCAACAACCTTGTCATCAAGTTTCAAGTGTCTGGCAGGATGGCTGATTGGACTGCAAGTTCTTAACTCTTCTTGTCCTAGACTTAACACAGAACTGTTGGTTACTGGACAGGGACTCTACATTGGAAATAAGGTACCCCCAGTCTGTTACTACCTCTGCAATCACACTGTAACTCGTACAGGATACATGCTGCCTCAAGAGAATGCTTGGTAAAGTTGTACCTCAGGGCTTACTCCATACGTTTATGGCCTGTTTGTAAGACTGAGGATTTTTATGTCCAAGTACAGCTTGTACCCATAGTGACTTATTGCTGAGGAGGATATCTTCAACCAGCTAGCATCTCCAAACAAGCAAGATAAAAAGACAGCCATTTCTGCTGTGTTATTAAATTCTCTCCCTGGCATAGGCTGGCCACAGCTGCTAGTATAGGGGCTTTAGCCTTAAGGCTCCAAGATAAAAATTACAAGGTCCTACAGATGGTGATAGATGCAGATATACAGAAGATAAAAATAGTCAATCTCAGTTTTGCAGGATTCCCTATTCTTCCTGGCAAAAGTAGTCTTGAGAACAGAAGAGGTCTAGGCTTGCTATTCTTCCAGCAGGAAGGACTCTGTATAGCCTCAGATGAGGAATGTTGTTTCTATGTTAACTACTCAGGATTGATCAAAGAATCTACGGCCTTAGAAAGACAGAGGAATATGCTTGCTTTGACTTGTGGTCCCTGCATAATCAATTCTTTACTTAGATTTGTTAAGGAATGGATTCTTTAATCATCTCAAGGATTTAAGATGACCTAAAACTGAAGGGGGAAATGAGAAAGCAAGGATGACTTTGTGACAGGCTTCAAATTAGCAGGTAAGAAAACTAGATCTAATGACTCAGAAAGTCCTGGCAAGCCTAGTAAAGTCAATTAGAAAAACAAACAGCAAACAAAAAACCCCAAACAAACAAACAAACAAACAAAAAACAGGCTTCAGACAGCCCTGCCATGAGAAGCTGCCCTGCCACCTGGCTAGAGGCAAGGACAATGGGTCAACAGCAGTTTCCAGACTTCTTCAGCAATAATTTCCTGACTTCCCAACAACTTTCCACCCCTGGTAATGGTTCTGGAATGTTCATAGAGATAGACTCAACAGATTAAGACACAAGTCACCTGCCCTGGAATTCCCCTAATGTGCTTTAAATCAGGCTTGGGAGCTCACTTGGTTATTTTTCTATCTTGGTGATGGGAGACCCATGCATGCTGGACTTATGCAGAATAAAACACCATTTGAGTTTACATACTTTCTAAGTCTGGGTATCACTCTTCAGTGAATCATGGACCTTTACAACTCTACATTAACAAAACAGAGAAACACACACCAAAACAATACTGCTATTCCATCTCACCTCAATCAAAATGACAATCATTAAGGAAACAAGTAATAAATGCTGGCAATGAGCTGATGTCCTCTGCCCACTTTCCCCTCATCACCTGAGGCAATTGGGAGAGCTGACCACAATGTCATGAGAACAGACTATCTGTCCCTGGCCCTGCTCCTTATTGCCTGCAGCTCTCATGAGAGGGGACCCTGCATCTTACCTAGCCAACACAATAGCGCTCTCCCTAGTAATTGGGGGAGGGAAGGGTATTTTTGAAGGTGAGCCATCCCATGAGTGCTGTAGAGCTGACTCTACCTCTCACAGGCTGCAGCACTTGGGAGAGTAGGTCTAGAATCTTGACTGGGCTGCATAGTGGAGTTGGGTCTGAAAGTTGTGGATGGAAATGAACATGGTAGCCAGGGCATGAAAAGAGCTGACCCTCCCTCCTGATGTTGATTCCACTGGTTGTCCTAGTCAAAGCAGTGTTGGAGAGATAACTCTGGCAGTGAAGATAAGATACAGTCAACACACTGACCAGCTCAGCTACCACCTAGACTCAGATCCTGGGATCTCCATTAATCCACCTAAAAATCTTTCTTATCTGTGAATAGCTGGGACTGGTGAAAAGGCCTACTGTTCCAAAGCTGCAGGTTCTCCATGACACAGGGCAACAACAGGATAAGCAGGAGAAGTTCCAGTGAAGATCCAAAATTGATAGTGTCATGGAAACCAGAGACCTGAAACAAGGCCAGTGGCTCATTACAATGTACATTTTCAAGTGAAGATGTATGGACAGAGGAATATACTTTGGAACACGTTGTGACACACTACAGCTTTTATAATGAGATAATTTTTATGCTTTTTTATGTTTTGTTTTGTTTGTTTATGTATATGTGTTTTCTATTTCAGGAGGTAGGTTGCAAGGTCAGAGGACAGATATGGGTGAAAAGGGAAGATGAGTGAGATAGGAGTGCATGATGTAAACCTCACAAATAATAAAGTTTTTTAAAAAAGAGTTATATAGGAAAAATTCTAGCAAGGATGTAGACAAAAAAAGCTGTTATATATTGATGGTGGAAATTGTTAGGACTTGGTAAAATATTAAATCCTAGATGAAATATTAAGGCCTAGATGAAATGTTAAGTCCTAGATAACTGTTTACTGACTAGCCTGAATTATAAGAAAACTTTCTCACATGTTTCTGCTGTAACTATAAATTTTTCCAGTGCCAAGATTGATTAAATATTCTGTTATGCTTTCTGCTCTTGGAAACTAATCATGATAGAAGTCAGTAGAACTGCTTTGCATAGTTACCCCCACTAAGCTTGGAACCAAACTAACCACTCAACAGCACTTCTTATACCTATGTACAATCTTTTATGTTATCTGACTTTATAAACTGCCCCTGAGATGGACCCCAACATAAGAAAGATACCTGAACAAATATAAGAAACTAAATCTTTCATTTTGAGTAGTGGTCTAGTAAAGTTTAAGTTCCTAAGACATCCCTGGAAACTGACATTCTACTTGGCAGAAAGAGACATATACTTAATAACTGACATCCTGGTTAGCTAGTTTAACATGAATGTTCTTGCCAAGCATCCCCAAAGGCTTTTGATCTCTCCCCATTTTTAATTTCATTAACAAAACTGAGCCTGTCTTAAGTCTTTCTGACAAGAATGCCTTCCTTACCCATCATGAAATATGCATTATCAGAAGCAATGCACTTATGTCTTAGGTTGGTAAGGCTCTGGGCAGAATCTTACTTGTCCTCGGCTTGCCAGCTTGTTAATTTAATAACTCTGTCTGGGGGTCCATTTTCAGTCAAGGAAATGGGCAGTTTGGCAGAAATATGACATAGGACAAGGACAAGGAAATAGCCTTCAGGCACGAATCTGACATTAGGCTAGAACAAAAAAGTAATTTCAGGTAGGAATCTAAATTTTAAGCTAGAACAAGGAAGTAGCCTTCAGACATGAAAATGACCTTGGGTTAGGAGAGGGAAATAAGGTCATATACTTTGGTCATCCTGATAAGCCCTTAGAAACAGTGATCATATGAGTATTCATGTAATTGGGTTTAATGCCTTGCTTTTTCTTTGACTATTTGTGTTTATTGTTTTGTTTGTTCCTTGACTATTTGCATTTATTGTATTGCTAGACCCTCAACCTAGAACTGTTCTTAATACATACATGTAATTAAAATGGTATAAAAGCATAAAGGAGGAGAGAGGATGGGATAGAGGGTTCTAAGGAAGGAAAATAGGGAAAGAGATGTTATATGTATTATAAATAAATAAAATATCCAATAAAGTATTTTTTAAAAAGACACGAATGTTAGACAAGTCTCATCCTGGTAGACAATTTGGAACATGAAATTAGATAAGGCAAGTCCCCTGCCACAGTTGCACACCCCAACCAATGGGATAAGTATATAACGAATACATGTTCCTAAGGATAACACTTATCCCTAAATCCTAACTGGTTAAATAACTTGGTACAAGTGTTTGTGGATTTGGGGCTTAAAAAACATGGAGGATCTTAAACCCAGGGTCTTGGCTCAGTTTCTGAATCTGTACTATGGCCCTGGTAGACCATTCCTGGGGTGTATGTTCAATAAATATCCTTGTCTGATTAAGGTCAGTGGTTATGATACAATTCCTGGACTGAAATAGAAATGTGAACTACTCCAGTCACTATGGAAGTCAGTATAAAGACTTCTCAAACAACTAATGCAGTTGAGCTTTACATGCTTTGGAACTCAAGGCACTGTCTTAAGACCATACTATATTCATTCAGGCCCATCTTCTTTTGCAAGCAAGTGGTTGCAGGTTTGGGCTTCCTGCAACTAATTCACAAGTCACCTTTTTCTACAAGTTCTTTATTATTGCCAAAGAGTGACTACTATTACTGTTGTTAAAAGGACTAATATGCCCATTTGCATATACATGCACACATATTCACTCACAAATACATGTCACTAGTTTTACAAATATCAAGAGATTTTTCAAGTGAGAAATACATCTTTTATAAAACAGACATCTTCTACAATGTTCACCTTTCTTTGCTTGTATCACATATGAACACCTGGAACCACAGTACGTAATGCTCTATTCTTTTAACAGCTGCCTAGATTTAAATCCATTTGTTTGTACATATTAGCATGCATCTGTACACATTTCATGGGGTGGAACTTCTCAGTAATATTTTTTTTTAATTTGTGCTGGTGATTTTTTTCTTCCCAATTTCTCTCATTTTCTATTGAACACTGGAAAGGCCCTGTATTATATGACTATCTTATTTTTTAAATGCATTGAAATTACCTTTTTATTTCAGGAACATTTTTTTTAATATTTCACAAATCCTCCCACATGAGACAGTAAAACAAGAGAACCATCTTTGGTGTATGTGAAATCATTGACACTTCACGGAATGAATTCAACCTGAGTACAAAGCTTCTTCTCAAGGAAGAAGGAACTTCAGGGGTAATGTTAGTTCTTTACTACTCCTGCAACAAACCTCTTAATACGAAAGAGCATGCTAACTTATTTCTAGTGATAATATTACGATATAATGAGAAAAGAATGGGATTATATATTTGTTCTACTGATTGGTAAGACTAAGGACAGACAAAAAAATTAATAATTAATGACAGTTGGCCAAAATGACAAAATTGGTCCCAGAAACAGGAACCAAACTTTTCTGGACTAGAACAGCTTCAGTTCCTATTGACTTCTGGAACTGATTGTAGTCTTATCAGAGTCCTATTAAATTTCTGTCTTTATATAAAGGGTCTTTTATAGATAATGCCCTCACAGGAAATACCTCTACCAGGAAACTTGCCATAATGCAACCACAAAATACAAATCCCACCATCTCTCAGATCAGCACTCACATCAGCAGTCTCATTATTATGGGAAAAACAATGGTGCCAAAGACTCCAGGATTTTCATTTCAGGAAATTAATTCTATGATGACCTAATCACAAAGTGAGAAAATACTTTGGTGAATTGAAACATTTATTTTCTCTCATTGTGGTAAATTTCTTTAATTGTCAGAAAATGAAAAGAATGGCTTATGTTAATGTTCGAAATTGAGCCAAGTGACTAATTTGTGATGATTTTAGAAATTCTGATATCACATCATGTGGACCAATGTAGTCTTTTGTTATGACCTTTTGCCAGAGTAGTATGAATTTTACAGTGTTTAATATATGTTTCTAATATTTGATAACCCTTCTATATCTTAACAGATATCTATAGAACATTTTATCCTATAACAAATAATATACCTTTTTCTCAGTACTTCATGGTATCATCTCCAAAATAGAGCATATAATTGGTCAAAAACAATCCTCAACCAATAAAAGAAGATTGAAATAATTTCATGCATTCTATCAGATCACCATGGCCTAAGGCTAGTCTTCAATAACAGCAAAAACAACAGAAAGTCCACATACACATGGAAACTGAGCAAGTCTGTACTCAATGATAACTTGCTCAGGAAAGAAATAAAGAAAGAAATTAAAGACTTTTTAGAATTTAATGAAAATCTTGAAACATCATACCCAAACTTATGAGGCACAATCAAAGCAGTTCTAAAAGGAAAATTCATAACACTCACTAAGTGCCCTGGTAAAGAAACTGGAGAGATTTTACACTAACAACTTAACAGCACACCTGAAAGCTCTACAACAAAAAGAAGCAAACTTGCTCAAGAGGAGTAGATGGCAGGAAATTGTTAAACTCAGGGCCCAAATCAACCAAATAGAAAGACAGAGAACAATACAAAGAATCAACAAAATCAAAAGCTGGTTCTTTGAGAGAATCAGCAAGATAGATAAGCACCTAGCCAAACTAACTAAAGGACCCAAAGGCAGTATCCAAATTAACAAAATTAGAAATGAAAAGGGAGACATAGCAACAGAAAAAGAGGAAATTCAAAAAAATCATCAGATCCTATTATAAAAGCTTATCATCAACAAAACTGGAATGAATGGATGGTTTTCTAGACAGATATCACATACCAAAGTTAAATCAAGAGCAGGTAAACCATCTAAAGAGGCCCACATTGCACAAGGAAATAGAAATTATTAAAAAACTTCCAACCAAAAAAAGCCCAGGGGCAGATGGTTTTAGTGCAGAATTCTACCAGACCTTCAAAGAAGACCTGATACCAGTATTCCTCAAACTATTCCACAAAATATAAACAGAAGGAAGACTACCTAACTTGCTCTATGAAGCAACAGTTACTCTGATACCTAAACCGCCCAACAACCCAACCAAAAAAGAGAAGTTCAGACCAATTTTGCTTATGAATATAGATGCAAATGCAATAAAATAAATACTCAATAAAAATTTTGCAAACTGAATCCAAGAAGATATCAGAACCATCATTCATTACAATCAAGTAGACCTCAGCCTGAGGATGAAAAGGTTCAATATACAAAAATCCACTAACATAATCCACTATATGAACAAACTATAAGAAAAAATCACATGACCATCTCCTTAGATGCAGAAAAAGCATTGGACAAAATACAACACCTCTTCATGTTAAAAGTATTGGAGTGATCAGGAATTCAGGGTTCATAACTTAACATAATAAAAGCAATATACTGCAAACCAACAGCCAATATTAAGTTAAATGGAGACATACATATAGCAATCTCACTAAAATCAGGGACAAGACAAGGATATCCACTCTTCCCATATTTATTCAATATGGTACTTGAAGTGTTAGCTAGAACAAAAAGACAACAAAAAGACACAAAGGGGATACAAACTGGCAAAGAAGAAATAAACTATCACTATTTGCAGATGATAGGAGGAACATTTTCAAACAAAAATATGATGCTTATTTCACAGGCTCCAAGAAGACTGTGTATAGTGTTACAAGAAAGCAGTTGACATAGTTTTGGAGACTTCATAGTTGTGAGTTCATAGGGATGTTTTTAATCTGATTTTAATTTTGTTGTGCTAAGTTTAAATTTGTGAGACTTAAAGGAAATGATTAATATTAGCTTTCACACACATTAGAGAAAATTAGAAACTGACAGATACCTTACAACTGGATGAAGAAAACAAGATTTTAAACTGTATTAAAAGCATCTATGAATGAAAGAATCCAGAATTAGTATAAAGTTGAACACTTGACCAGTTGTGTCTTCAGCATAAAATTAACAAGTTCATAGTAGTTCTTTTCTTTGCTTTTGTGTTTCTTTTAACATTGATTAGATTTGACACTACACATACAAATTAAAGGACATTTTATCCAATCTGTAGATTCATCTATGCACATGTTGAAAGATAAAAATTAGGTCAAATTCTTTTCTTTAAGATTTTCTCATACAATAGAAAAATTATTGAAAGTGAGGAGCAAATAATTTCAGAACATTGCTTCTCTCATTCAGAAGTCCTTGTGTTGATAAATGGGCTATTCACACTTCCCTAATTGACATAGCTTAGGTCCTTTTTCAAGAAATTAGGAAAATTATAGACACTTTACAGCATAGTTCTTCACAAAATTAAACCTTTTTAAAAATAGTAATGTTAAGCTAATTTTAAAGAAAGAAAAACCAGATTCATGTGCTCTGGAATGTTACCTTTTAAGAAAATATCAATTGTTTGATTTTTACCAATAAAGACTTTGGAGTCAGATGCTGGATTGAAAGCCTGCTAGCTCCAAGAGGCAGAGAAAACATCCAGCTGACACTAATCCTCAGTGAATGTTCCCTCAACAAGGGAAGTTTTCTTTTGTCACTATGTCTCAAAAATCCTTTAAATGAAATGTCCCTCTCTTCTACTACCTGACTGTCTCTATCCATCCTTTTGACTTCCTCTTACTCTCTATGTTTTTTACTATGTTTAGTCCCTGTAAACTGGTTGGTGGCTTGGCCTCTTGATCTATGGTTGACTATTTTAAAATTCTCTTTCCAACACACATAAACCTTCTGGATTAAGAATGTGTGCCAGGACTGAGTCACAGACAACAAGAAATAGTAAATAACAGAGTCACAGTTCACAGTGTGATCAAGCATCGTGCAGCACTAAAAAACCTAGCTATTTCATGGCAATGAGACCTGAAAGTCTTGAGTGTGGGTTATTTGAAGTTTTATTTGACAGTTTTGAGATTGCTGTGGAATTCACGGACATCATCAAAATCTTGAGTCCCTGTGGTTTTGTATGTTTACTGTTTTGTTTTTTGTTTTGTTACTTGGATTTTTTGAGATAAAGCAAACATCTTTAGTTCAGTTGCTGGGCTCATGGGTGGGTCTGGGATAATATTCTGCAGTGAAACTCATAAACAACACTAATATTAAAGATCAAATCTACATAGTCTCAGAACCTCATCAGACTTGCTTTTAAATAGTGTCTCAAGTTTATGTACATAAGAAACTCTTAGATTTTTTGAGTTTGAAATTGTAGCCAAGGAATGAATAATCTCAAAATAGTTATGATTTCTAATATAACCAGTAGTTTCACACTCAATGCTACTGTTACTCCTTCTTTCACAAATATTTGTACTGACCATTTTGTAAGCCTTTCTAAAAATCTCTTAGATGTATTATAAAATTAGGAAATACACAGGCAATATGATGTGATATTAGCATTCTGCTCTATTCTATTTTACTCTATTTTGATCACACACAAACACACACACACACACAAGCTTTTCTTAATACTTCTTTAATACCTGCATTTTGGTTGTACTTTGCATTATCTTCTTACCTTTTCAATTGAATAAATGTTTATTGAGGATGTACTACATGTCAAAAAATTTTTGACATTTTTGACATTGAGTAGTCAGTAGGAAATAAGCAAATGTTCTACTTTATGAAGACAAACTGGTATTTAGATCCTTTTGTAACCAGAATGTATAAAATATAACACAGAAGAAAAACACATGGAGAGATATTTTATAAGATTTTTAAATAATAACAGAAAGTTGGTGGAAACTAATAATTTGGGCAGAAAGCCTCAGAGCTAAGATCTAAATTAAATAAAGGTGGAAATATATCTAGAAATGTGGCCTAAAGTTAATAAATAGGACTCCCAAAAATATCTGATGTCAGGTGTCTGCAAAGATGACTGTGTCCAGTGTATTGTTGGTGTGCCCTACAGTGTTCTGGGTGATGTGATCTGACATAACTGTAGCTATTTTGTAAGTATCCTCCATGTTGTTCATAAGGTGAAATCAAGTTCATCCACTTTTCAAAAGCTATCACTCTAGCTGACACTGAAGAATGCTATTAATAGGCCAAAAAGCTATGGTTGTATTACTCATGCTCTGTAATCTCAATATTATGGAAATCCCCAACCTTACCTCAGTTACCGTCAGCTTAAAACTCAGCTGATAATATTCTGTCTAGTAAACCAAAATGTAGTACTTCTTCCTTCCTTGCTTTCTGAATTTTTGAAACTTTTTTTATAAGAAGGCTGCCTTTATTTTTATTGGATATTTTCTTTATTTATATTTCAAATGTTATCCTCGTTCCCGGTTCCCCACCCCCAGAAACCACCTATACCATCCTCCATCCCCCTGCTTCTAAGAGAGTATTCGTCCACCCAACCACCCACTCTTGCCTCCCTTCCTTCAAATTCCTCTACACTTTGGCACTGAGCCTTCACAGGACTAAGGGCTTCTTTACCCATTGATGCCTGACAAGGCCATCCTCTGTTACAGTGCAGCTGGAGCCATGAGTCCCTCCATCTGTACTCTTTCGTTGGTGGTTTAGTCCCTGAGAGTTCTGGGAGGATGGGAGTCTAGTTGGTTGATGTTGTTCTTCCTATTGGGTTGCAAACTGCTTATGTTCCTTCAGTCCTTTCTCTAACTCCTTCATTGGGAACCCTGTGATCAGTCCAATGGTTGGCTGCGAGCATCTACCTCTGTATTTTTCAGGCTCTGGCAGAGCCTCTCAGGAGACAGCTATATCAGGCTCTTGTCAGCATGCACTTCTTGGCATCCACAATAGTGTCTGGGTTTGATGACAGTATATAGGATTGATGGCCAGGTGGGGAAGTCTTTGAATGGCCTTTCCTTCAGTCTCTGCTCTACACTTTGTCTCTGTATTTTCTCCCATGAGTATTTTGGTACCCTTTCTAAGAAGGTCCAAAGCACCCACACTTAGGTCTTTCTTCTTCTTGAGTTTCATGTGGCCTGTGAATTGTATCTTATGTATTCTGAACATTTGAGCTAATATCTATTTATCACTGAGTGCATACCATATGTGTTCTTCTGTGATTAGGTTACCTCCCTCAGGATGATATTTTCTAATTTCATGCATTTGCCTAAGAATTTCATGAATTCATTGTTTTTAATAGCTATAGTACTCCATTGGTATAAAAACAGGCAGTAAGGTCAATGGAATAGAATTGATAACCCAGAAATAAACCCATACACCTATGGTCACTTGATCTTTGACAAAGAAGCTAAAAGCATCCAGTGCAAACAAAGACATTATTTTCAACAAATGGTTCAACTGGAGGTCAGCATGTAGAAGAATTCAAATTGATCCATTCTTATCTCCTTGTACAAACCTCAAGTCAAGGTGGATTGAGGACTTCCAAATAAAACCAGATACACTGAAACTAATAGAAGAGAAAGTGGGGAAGAGCCTCAGACACATGGTCACAGAAAAATTTTCTGAATAGAACACCAATGTCTTATGATCCAAGGTCAAGTATCTACAAATGAGACCTCATAAATTGCAAAGCTGTAAAGCAAAGGTCACTGTCAATAGGACAAAATGGCAACCAACAGATTGGGAAAAGATCTTTACCAATTCTACATTCAATAGAGGGCTAATATCCAATATATACAAAGAACTCAAGAAGGTAGACTTCAGAGAATCAAATAACCCTATTAAAATGGGTTACAGAGCTGCTAAACAAAGACTTTTTAACTGAGGAATATTAAACTGAGGAATGACTGAGAAGCACCTAAAAAAAATGTTCAATATCCTCAGTCATCAGGGAAATACAAATAAAAACAACCCTGAGATTACACCTCACACCAGTCACAGTGACTAAGATCAAAAGCTTAGATGACAACAGATGCTAGCAAGGATGCGGAGAAAGAGGAACACTCCTCCATTGTTGGTGAGATTGAAAAATGGTACAATCACTCTGGAAAACAGTCTGGTGGTCCTCAGAAAATTTGACACAGTATTACCTGAGGACCCAGCTATATTACTCCTGGGCGTATACACAAAAGGTATTCCAACTCCAACATATAACAAGGATACATGCTCCACTATGTTCATAGTAGCCTTATTTATAATGGCCAGAAGCTGGAAAGAACCCAAATGTCCTTCAAAAAAGGAATGGATAAAGAAACTTGCCTTAAAAACAGACAGGTATGACAGTTTGGTTCTTGATTTCTTTCTCTGGTTCTGACTGATAAGCCTCAATTAAGTATTTGACAAATTTTCATAGTATCTGTGATTTTTGTCAGAGTGGTCAGTGCACCGCTAACCTTAGATTCATCTCAACAGTGGGTAACTTCATATTTTAAACTGGGTTTTAATTATATAAATTTATTTATTGTCTACCTGAAACATAAGGTTGAATGGCCCTTCTGTATTTTTAATTAATTAATTAAAAAAAAACAATTTGCTGCATCATGGGTTTGAAGATATGTTTTCCCTATTACAAGACAACGTGGATACTGAACAAGAAGCCCAAGCAGAGGAAAAGGAACATACTAAGAATTACATGCAGTATGACTAGCCATGAAAGGCTATGATACACATGAAGCTAACCAGTCCTGTAAAACAAATACAATGAAATTTGAATATGAAAGAAAATCGCAAATATTTTACATATGTTGTAATACATGTTGAAATGATAATATTTAAGAAGCATTTGGTTAAAAGTATTATTGTATTTGACTTTATCTACTTTTATTTGTCAGTGTTTTACTAAAAGCTTTACAATTACACATATGTTTTTTATCACATTTTCTATGGGATAGTGGAACAGTGAAACAAAATGGCTGGAATTGAAGCGATCATGTAATATGACCTTGAAAAACTGTGTTGCTTCTTCAAGTCTGTGACAGTGAGCTTCCATTTGAGATAAGTTAAACTTGCTTCTTTGGAGTGACAATAGAGTGTTTTAATGCCTTGCTTTGTGTTCAGCGTGCTCAAGTCATTGTAATGATTGTAATTTGCAATCATAATTGACTCATTGCCTGCGTTTCAAAAACCTACTTTTCAGAGTCATTTTCCCAAAATTATAATTAGGATGCCTAATACACACTAAAAACTTATTGAAAAATATAAAAGTAGATTGAATTGTTTCCCTTTTAAATAATGAGTTACAAGATCTCACATGAGGAAGTTAATTAAACAAATGACCTGTGATGCTCTGGATATGACTCTCACCTGTTCATGTGTAAAATTATATTTCCTGTCATGACAGCAGAGCCATGAACACTATGCAGACCTGGGGAGGGAGATAATGGTGGTCAGAGTCAAACTCTGGGTTCACTTAAGGATGAATAATTGTTATTTTCCAACCTCGCCTTGTATATTGTTTAGCTACTAGAGATAACACTTCAAGCAGAGCTTGATTAAACAGTATCTTTGACTTATTCCTGTAGGTTCTTTCCATATTTCTCTAAAAACAATATCTTTTACTTTTTGCTTAAGTTTTTCCTTTTGTATTTTCCTGGCCTTGTCCCCTTGTTTCTCCAGAGGACATTTTTGCTAAGTTTGTCTCATGCCTATAGTTTTCCTCTGTCACAGGGCCACAGCTGGGTGAAGGCTATTGCTTGAGAAAGGAACTGTAGACCATATGAACCCCAATAAAAAAAAGTCCAGTGGGCATCAGGGTGTAGCCATGAAGATTATTAGAAAATGAGTATTAAGTCCTTAATAACCTCATGGATAGGATTAATATCCTGATGAAAGATTACCGAACCCTTCGACCATAAGTTAGATCCCAACGTGGCCATGGTTTCACAGCCTCCATAACTTTAGAAAATACATTCCTGGGTTTACATAATAACTTATTTTATATAAATCTAAATGAAGTGAGAGACAGATCAAATGAATATGATGGTGTGAATTTCAGGCTTTGAAAATGGCCAATGAATGCTTCTAAGACTGGGCCACATTGATGTGTTGGAGGAATGGAAAGACATCATGAATCCAGTTGTGTGAGTAGGTAAAGAGGGAGGCAATAAAACATGCTTTAACCAGTTCCTCTTGGGGCACAACCAGTAACTGTGAGATGTGCCTTTTCCCTTGCACTCCATTTTCTGGCCCACAACTCTGCCTGTATAACTAGAGGCCTTCCAGCACCAGGGACAGCACCCTAGGGGTGCTCCTAACATAAGTAAGCTGGACTCTGTCCCCTATATTCATTTTCCAGCCCACAACTCTACCTGCATTTCCAGAGGTTTGAAGGCAACAGGGACAATGAAATGTCTAACATTTCAGCATAAGAATACAATCAATAAGAGACAGGAAATATGGTAGCAGCAGCGTCCTTAAACTCAATCTTTAGGAAAATAATATGCACTTTTAAAGTGGAAATAAATAAATTAGTTAAAGAAATACAAAAAAAATACAAGCAAACAGATGAAAGAAATGAATAAAAATGTTTAAGACCTGAATATAAAAATAAAACCAATGAAGACAACATGAAATAAGGGAATCCTGGAGGAAGAAAACCTAGGTAAGAGAACAGAAACCACAATTTCAAGTACTATCACCAGAATACAAGAGATGAAAGAGAAAAAAATCTTAGAAGTAGAAAATACAAGAGAAGAAATTGGTATTAAGGAATGCTTTGGAAGAGAGAAAGGAAGAATTGAATGAGTCAGAGGGGTCAAGGACACCAGAAGAAAACCTGTAGAACCAACTAACCTGGTCTGCATACCTGGTTTAACTTATCTAGTTTAAATTTTCTTCATTTTCAACCATGTTTTAGCATCAGAGCCATATAATTTACTGCCACAAATTAATCATATTATTTAATGAACTTTATATTTTTATAATGGAATATTGAATCTCTTATTTATCCAATAGGCTGCTTTATTGTTTCCTTTAATGAATATAAAACCCTTTTGAAGTTTTTGTCTTTCATTCATTTCCCTTAACCACAGTTGTTCTTTTACCCAACTATAGGAAATTTTCTCTAAATTCTTGTCTTGCCTGTAACTCTAGTGTTTGTTCCTTTTTTTTTTCTTAACATATTTTCCCTGGAGGGCTAGGCAAGTCCAGAACATAGTTAAAAGTTTCAATGCTGACACTAATGAAAGAAACAAACATCATTTGTTAGGAGTTTGAAATTTCTTTTACTTTTTGTCCAATTGATTGCTTATTTAATTTACATCTCAAATGAAGTTTCCTTTCTTTCCTATTATCCTTATCCATCCCTCTCTCACTCCCCCTCCTTCTACCATCAATCTCTGCTCTCCTCAGAAAAGCTGAGTCCCCCCCATGGATACCAACTTGCCTTGACATAACAAGTTCCAGTAAGACTAGATGCATCTTCACTTGAAGCTTGACAAAACAGCCAAATTAGGGGAAAGAGATCCAAGACAGGCAATGTAGTTAGAGATAGCCTCAACTGCTGCTTTAAGAGTCCCACGTGAAGACAGAGCTGCACAACTGGTTAGGTATGCTTGGGTTACAAAGGGAAGAGACAAGTAGAGAAACTTGGACAAAGGGCCTCAGGGAGAAGTGGAGGAGGAACTCCCAAAAGTAGCTAAGAAAATGTTCACTGCTTCACAGTTGACCTTTAGAGGGAAGCAGATGGTCTCTGCATGACCATGGTAATAAGTGACACCCTGGATTGTGATTTTTCTTGTTGCTGTGACAAAATTTCTGGTGGAAAGGAAGAAGGGCTTTATCTTCTTTTATAGCTTCAGTGGTCTAAAGCTACAGTCTTCCCATGGTATTCTACCTCTGAGCCTGTATTGAAGAAGTTGGAATATAGGACAAACTTGTCACTTTATGACAGAGAGGAAGGCATAAACTTCAAAGTCAAACTCCATGGGAATTAGTTCCTAAAACTAGGAAAGATTCCTTTCAAATAAATGCCACCAGCTGGCTGCTGAGGGTACAACTAAACATACCAGGAGGGTCAGTCATATATATACTTAATGTCCTATGTATATTTGGATGTACCAAGTGGTAAGGACAAAGGATAAAGAGACATTTTACAGAGAGATAAAATCCCTTTAGATGAATAAAAGATGTCTGAGATACTTGCATTCTTTCACTGTATGCATTTGCTTGGGGATTCACCAACAATCATTTATCAGATACAGAGTGTCATACTGCATTTCTCTTGTGAAGATTCCAAGCCAGCCTTAGAGGAGAACATACACACTGGATATGACATTAAGAAAGTGATTCCACCACTGCTGAATGACTCAGAACTGAACCTGTGACACACCACAGATCTTACCACAACTAACAAGTTAGAGACAGCAAGGTGACATCTGACCTAAGAGCCCAACACATAAACCTTTATAGTGGCCAAAGTGAAAATGAAGACACAATTCTCCTATATCCATATTTCTGGAAAGGTCCCTAAGTGTAACCTTGCTTTGAGGCTTCTACAATTCTGCTTCTGAATGACTATTCCTGCTGGGATGTATCAACCCAGGATGTGGTTTTGTGCTTTAAAATCTTACCCGGAAAAAGACTCAGAGATATACTTGGGTCTTGAACACACACAGCAGTTGCTGGCCAACTAATAAAGATTGCCTATTGGCTTGAATCCATACCTGATTGATCTTCTCTGGTAGATATCTCATAACAAATTTGGAGTTTCCAGATTTGATCTCCAGAGCACTTATGTCATCATGTGTTCAATGACAAAATGACCCACTGTGTTAAATAGTTGTTAAATAACAACTTTGCAATCTATATTAGAAATCCACACTGTAAATTGGCCCACCAAAGATTAGCCTGTTTTTTTACACAAATCATTTTCCAAACCATGTTCATGTAAGAAATTTTACTCTTCAATAACCAGGAGTTTATCTATATCAAAATTGCAAACATGTACAGTAAATTATAGGAGAATAAGCTTTAGGAAATTTCTGGACATACCAAAATCATGGTTAAAGGAAAAGTGTTGTGTTGAATTGGCATTCCAACACTTTATTCCTCTTGTACTAGAAACTATGTATTCCTCTGAATACAGTATTTAAAATGCAAATTTTTACAGAAAAATCATATTTTATTTTTTTTCTACATTAAATGTTCACAGTGCCCAGTGAATTGGCTCATCAAGTAAATGGCACTTGTTCTGCAAGCCTAATGAACTGAGTCTGAGTCTAGAACCATGTGAAAGTAGAATCACAGAGTAGACTGCACAAAATTGTTCTTTGCCCTCAACACATACACGGTGATGTGTGCATGCACATGTGCGTGGGCACACGCGCACACACACACACACACACACACACACACACACACACAAACACATACACACATTAAATAGAATTAAAATGTTCTAAGAAAAGTACCTGTCTGAAATTGAGACACTTGCTAATAAAAAGAAAGAAACTGCCTACCTCCTGAGGCTTCTGAAGAAATAGTGGTATAACATCTGCCTACTAAAGCAAGATAAGTAATATATATGTTTTGGGGTCAATCATTCCTTAGCCAAACAGCATGCACAGCCATTTGGGAATTTGGTTTCTTCGTCACTAATAGAAAGAAGTGGTCCATGCTCAGGGACCGCACTACTTTCTATATTGTTCTGATTTTAGTATATGTGCTGCCAAAGCGAGACCTGGGATGGGGGAGATTCCCAAGAGTTTATGGGGGCAACTGTAGCTGAGACTCCTAGCAGCTGAGATATGAAGAATGAAGTGGTCACCTTCTGTAGACAAGCAGGACTTCAGTGGACGGAGGAAGAAGAAAGTGGATCTTGGGGGGAAGAATTTGTGAGGGTGAGCCTGGGAGAAGAAGAGTGAGGAGTTGTAATTGTCATGTAAAGTAAATTAATTAATTAATTAATGAAGAAAAGAAAGAACCTCATTGCTTCTATTTTTTATTGGATATTTTATTTATTTGTATTTCAGATGCCATCCCCTTTGCTCATTTGCCCTTCCTAGAAAATGCCCTATCCCATTCCCACCTCCTCCTTTTTGCTTTTATACCATTTTAATTACGTGTAAGTATTAAGGTCAGTTCTAGGCTGAGGAACTAGCAATACAATAGATGAAAATATTCAAGGAACAAGCTTCACCAAAGAAAAAAGAAAGAAAGAAAGAAAGAAAGAAAGAAAGAAAGAAAGAAAGAAA
>JANHMN010000004.1:72408630-72419124 GCA_030674055.1 Rhabdomys pumilio | reverse complement strand
ACACACACACACACACACACACACACACACACACACACACACACACATCATTGCCATAATCAGTGCAGATATTTGGGAACTGGCACTGATTGTTAACTCTGCACTAGGTATCATGAATATTCATGTCCTCCTCACCAAAATTTACAAAGAAATAAAAACCAACCTAATAAGCAAGCAAACAAACAAAGACACAAATAACAAAAAAACAATCTCAAATTAAATACAAAAGCAAATCATGAAAATTTTCATAACAGGGACTGGAGAGGTCAACCAACTTTTAAGAGTGTATTCTAATTTTACATAGGACACAATTCCAGGTCTGAATACCCATGCCAGGCAGCTGAAACTATCTGTATCTCTAGCTCCAGGGCATCTGACACCCTTTTCTGCAACCTACACTCACATGACTATACCCCAACACATGTGGATGCACACACATAATTTTAAGAACTAAAATTATTAGAAAATGAACACAATAGTGATAATTAGAAGAAAAGAAGCAGGTCAAAGTTTCTACCATCTAGAAGCCATAGTTCTGTCTCCCCAGTACCTGAACTATACCATGGCATTTGTTCTTGTATTTTTAAGGATAGGGACAGGATTTTTGGTATGATAGTCTAAGAAAGGTAGAACCCAAGTTCTATAAGCTGATGTCTTTAACCTCAGTTTTCCTCTACTCTTTTTGGATTTTGGTTACTGGTGCTCCCATTTTGAAGTAATTTCTAGACCCAAACCAGCCTCCACCATTTATCCACTTGGCTACCTAGCAAGTCTGACTGCAGAGAGGAAAAGGGAAAATGCTTTTCTTGGCTTGGGTTAGTAAATTTTACTAAATGTCTAACACATGGTGAATGCCCACGCCCTAGACATAAAAGACCTAATGAATTTGGCTTCATTCTACTGTAACTTTGTTTAAAGAAAACTGAAATGCAGAGTGCAGTTTGTACAGTGACACAGTGTGTATTGCTTTGTGTAAGGTTCGGATTAAACACAATCTAGGCTAGTCCCTTGCTTCGTCCCTTTTTTTCATGATTCTCAGCAAATGCTTGAGAGATCATTTCTAATGGAAATGGGTTTTCCTGGCAGGAAGATCATCTGGCACACATATTTCAAACAGTTGTCAAAAAAGTAAATAAATAAACAAATGGACTTGCACATGTAGGGCAGACTGTGGGTGGCCATTTTGAGGTTAGTCTCTATAGCAGAAAACGGCCGCTCATGCTTTGCAAAGTCACAAGCAACTAATTAATCACACTCAGAATTCAGACACCCTTTCAATCTTTTTGGCAGGGCAGTACAGCATTGTGACATATAAACTGTGTTACACACAAGTCTTGGGAAGTAGGCAGTGGGTACACATACAAAGAAAAAAGAATGTAAAGCTGTGGCTGCATTGGAGCCTAGCTGCCTCTTGTGATCACCAGAGTCTAACTCACATGCGTTCCCTCTGTTCAGGCTTCATTGTTATAGCACATGCAGCTGGGTAAGGGCAAGCACATTACAACCTCTGATGCAAAGCCAAAGGACAACTGCCTTACTTGCTAAAAGTTGGTTGCCTCACCAATAATAAAATGCTCACAAAGCCAACTGTGTATGATGAACACCTGAATTATTGGGAGTCCATCACTCATCACATTTTTCTTTTTAAATGAAGAAATATTTTCCCCTGTGGTCTAATGCCTATTTATAGGCTGCTAATTATAGGAGAAGCTGTTCAGATGAAGCCAAGCTTTCCCATGTAAAATGATCAGAGAAGGGCCACAAGTGCTAAACATGTGTCATCTGCCACCAGCCTGAGCTCAGCTGCTTATTATGTTTTGTTCACTTTCAGACTGTTGTTAATTGGGGAAGCACTCACATTCACACAAGTGTGCCTCATTCTTTACACAACTGCTACCAATAATAAACAGTGGGTGGCTAGACTCTTCAAGTCCATATGGGAAGATCACTTTCCTGCCATTTGTTTTCTATTTGCTGAAAATTACGAACTTATGAGATTACTGTGTATACTATTGTAGTTATTTAAATACATTTCCTCTTAAGGAATTCAAGAGACATATAGATTCATTCATCTGCCTCCAAGAGGGATATAGAAAGTGACAAGCTTGATCTGAGGCTTCATAGTTGACATCAAGACACTACAGGCTTCCACAGACAACAAATAGAAGCCATATTTTACATCTTAAAGAGAAATAGAACAACACTACTTAAACATTAAGAAGTTGGCAAACATCACATATTTATGAATTCTGACATTTTTCTCCTCACTATTTCACAAAGGAGCTAAATAGTGAGGCACACCATGAAGGCCTACACCTTGTAGACTCAATGGAAACAAGAATATGTTAGAATGTCTAGTGTAGTTCTGATAGCAAGTACATATCTTTACATATGGTTTCTGGTATATTCTATATACCAGAAAACACAAAGGAAATTAAGAAAACCCATTTTTCTATAACAGTTGTGAAAAAGGAAGTCACAGATCAAGACCTCGAGAATCTCCTGATCCCTAAGCCAGTAGTCATTTTCAATACACTAAGAACTCCCCTTTGAAAGACTGAATAAATACATGGTTTCCGGCTAGGAGGAGCCATGTAATCTCCACTTTGTATTGTAAAGAGTCTGGTCATTCTCAGTCCATCTTTGTTTTCCTGTGACAATCTGTAAGACTTTGGGCTGTGTTTCTGGAACAATTCTTTTTGAAAAGAATTTCTCACAGCTAAGGACACCAATAGAGAAGCATCAATATGCTCATAACTATATCTGTATGAGAAGCAGGAGATTCTTTGGAATGAAATGTGAGAGTAAGACTGACCAATGGTATTTGTGTCTGTAGACCTAAAATATCAGGAAAGGTAGATAAAAAATAAAAATAAAAACTCTTTATTTGCCTCTTACAAGACAGGCTGAACGGATTAAATTAAGATTCCAGGAATCACAATTATATTCTCATTTTGACAATAAACCATTGATAAAGGAAAAGGCATCTATGACAGAGGCAAGCATACTCTGTTATTGCACCGTATGAAGGCCATGTGAGTTCCATCAGAGGAACAACCAGAGTTTTGCTTTGTTATTAGTTAATTTTCTGTTGTTCTGCTAAAACACCATGACAAAGGCAACTAATAGAAGCATGACTTTATTTTGACATACAGTCCCATGGCTTAGAATATATGTCAGCGGAAAGGGTGCTGGCTGGAGCAGGATACTAAAAGCTCAAATCTTGAACCACAAACAAAGTTGAGGACAAACTGAGAGTAAGGTTAGACCTTAAGTCCTCAAAGTCTACCCCAAGAAATATATTTCCTCCAACTACACTACACCTCTTGAGTCTCTTAGCACCACAAACTGGGAAACACATGTTCAAATGCCTAAGTATAAGGTGTACAATTTCATCCAAAATACTACTGCATTCATAAGTTTTCTACTGGTCTCTGCCACCAGATACAAGCCATCACCTCTTGTCTAGAAATTGCATTGAAACCCAACATCATTTCTTTCATATAGGTCCTCCTTCATTCATTGAATTATACGTAGTCTTTAAAACAAAAATTATGATCTGACCTCTTAATTTAAATCCATCAGTGGCATATAAGTTTGTTGGAGTAAAACCAAATCATTTATTCAGTGGACTCCCCAGTTCTTCCAGTTTGCAATTCTCACCTGTTCCTCTCTAGTCCCTTGAAAGGCATTCCTGCTATCCTGTTTTCTTCTGCCAACTGGACACAAACTGGTCTCACAGAGGAAAAGTGAGCCTCTACTGAGAAAATGTCTTTATTACATTGATCTGTGGGCAAGTCTGTGAGCAAGTTTTCTTGATTGATTGATATGGGAGGGACTAACTCACCATGGACAGACCTGTCACTGATACTCACCCAACAGACTCTACTAGTCTTTCAATGGGATTTACATGTGTGGTATGGTAAGTAAGTATTCACCTCCCTACTTATGTAAATCTTTCACCAGCCTCTTGATTTGTGTTAAACCCAGACGGGGTAGATCATCTCAGAACTATTACTTACAATCTATGAAAACCTACCACCCTATTTGCTGGCCAAGTACATGAGACATAAATGAGAAACGAGATATAGGTAAACAAAGTGATTTCCAACATTTGAAGCTTGTCATGTGACAAAATTCAGATATGAACCTTTTGGATTTTATAACTATGGACCATGAAAATACTCAATTTAGCCACTTCTAGCAGCATATATTGTGTAGACATAGTTATGGCTAGTTTATTAAGTTCTGTTTCTTACCACCCTTCTCTATCCCAAACCCTTCCTTCCAACACTAGGGAAGAAAGAAGGTTGGAGGGAAAAGGGAGTATAGATCTCTTTAGGCTACTTCCTGCTGATTAGTGATGTTGAGTTCCTTGGGGAAAGTCCACTCTTCATCATTAGGACATCTTCAACCAGCAATCCAGCAATAGCAGAAGCAGCAAACACAACAGCAGAAACCAATAGCATCAGGGTCCTCAGGAGCAGGGGCAGCAGCAGACCGAACAGCAGCAGCCACAGACACTCATGAGGCTTTCACATTACACTCTCTCAAGAGTTCCCAGAATTCCAAATGTAAACTACGTGCATCTGCTAGAAATCATGCCCTTCCTGGATTGAGAGACAAATCATAGTTAGCCACTGTGAAAAATATGAAGCAGCCCCATACCCCACACCTTGGACTAAAACAAAAACATATTCACATAATATAACTCAGTTGTTAAAAGAAACCAAAATTCTCACTACAATATTGTTCCTTGTAGTTAGCTACTAAAAGCAAACAAACAATACACAAATTATATCCACAATCCTCACAGCAAAGTATGTCTTATTTCAGTAATCATAGAGGAGAGAGGCCAACTTACAAGAAGATTTGGCAAACTCTGTTTAATCTTTGGTCATCGATTTCAGTTACATCAATGATGTCCTTGCATGCAGATATGCTTGGAAGACATATAGTTGTTCTCAGACAGTACATGTGTCTTTAGCAGTAGACGCTACCAATGTATTCCATTGTATTAGAAAAGAGGCTCTAATATATAGTGTTTACTTAATTTTTTAATAGTTTTTAATGCTTCCTCACTGTATCTTACTATGTTTCAGCCAAGTCTGCATAGTGGTGATCTTTAAACTTTAGAACACTGAGTGTCCTAACAGAGTATTATTCTGATATATTTATCATCGAAAATGTTGGGCTTTTGATTTTCAGTAAAATACTTTTTGTTTCTATTCTAACATACATAATTTTAAAGGTTGTGTCAAGGAAAAATATTCAACAAACTAGAAACCAAAGACCTTCCTTGTTTCCATCTAAGACTAGAAATTGGAACATAAAGAGCAAGGGTAAAATTGTAAAGACCGGCAAGATGGACCTGGAGCCATGATTTGCTGACCCGGGGCTGAAGACCAATACCACAGTTTAGAAAACTAGCCAAAGATGGTGTATAAATTATGAGCACAGTAAGAAAACCCTGAAGCCACACTGTGTGGAATCATCTCTGATTTGGGGGACTTTCTTCCAGAGTCTATATTGTGTTCCCACAACGTAAAGAAACAGAAAGAAATAAGGAGATTGCAGGTGCCTCATGTTTCTGGCAACAGACATTAGAGGAAAATGAGAAACAGATAAAGAGAATCCTTCCTTAGGTGGTGAGATATCTCAGCATACTGCTGACACCAGGAGTGTCCTCTTAGGGTGCCCAACGCTAAAATGTAGATTTAAATCTCTTGTGTCAATGAACTTTTCAAATGCAAACAGAGCTGTTTAAAGCCTAAACTCAAGCCCATTCAATTCTGGGCTTCACACTGTGCCACTGTTCAGTGTCTAATCAAGCTAACTGAATAAGCCTAAGTGGCCCAGTTATTCAATCAAGCCAGTGCTGAACCAGTTCCTTGGTGATTTGTCGGAGACTATAAAACATCTTTCCTAAGATACATCCCTTTATTTTTTGCCTGCTGAGAAAGTCTCACATTTTCACAAGAACCTTTCTAGCCCAGCATGCTCTGCTCTTTAGAACTGTAAGCATACTATGAAAATTGTTTCTTGATCAGATGGCCGAACTAGACTTCAAACTTTATTGGTGTGCTCCGTTTCTAATGCTTATTCTACTGGAGTCTTAGAATACACTTAAAAGAAGTGTAGAGAAAACAAAGGAGAAAAGTTAAAAACAAAAAGACTCGAAACTCTGAACCTTACAGGGTAGCAAACATTACACAGCAAAATTCTGCTGCATACCAAAATTTCACAGTGAACAACATTTTGTCCAATATAACAAGTTGAAACATAAAGAAAAAACACAAACATGAAGTCTAAACATCTAGAAAAAACCCTGTTTTATAGATGACAGGAACTTTGGAATAATTAAGCAGGAAAACTCAAAATAACTGCTAGTTTCTTACTGAAGCACTACACTTCCCAGCTTCCCTCATGGCCAAGCAAAATAACTTGCTTGGGAAGGGAAGGTCTACAGGGTCTGTGCATACTTAATATGGATGCATTAGTTGTTTTAGCATCTATAAAGGGTTACAGTCATCTTCTTCCTGTACATGATGACCCTTCATTTGTGTCCACCAATAAACATGGATCTGCCTATTTAAGGCTACATGTCGGTTACTTTCTGTCTTGTCTCTCCTTTAAACCACTGGCAGAAATCTAAGAGTAACTATGATTAGTATATTATGAAAGCTATTGAGAAAAGTAAAGGAATAAAAATACAGTCTTTTAGGAAACCAAAATAAATAAATAAATAATAAAAAAGCGAGATTTGCAGTAAATATCATGAACAAGCCTTTGTCTATTTATCAGTTAAATGAATGCAGCTGATGAAACATTGAGTTTGAAGAAGACTAGAACATTCAAAACTGAAAGACAAAGGGAAAAGGGGCCAAATCATGGGAGTGGGTATGTGGAGAGTAAGAAAGGGACAGAAAAGAGAGAGACAGAATGACAGAGACAGACATAAACAGAGACAGAGACAGTGGGAGAGAGACAGAGACAGAGATAGAGACAGAGACAGACATAAACAGAGATAGTGAGATTTATAATACAATTTCAAAAGCTACAGTGATAATGGCAACACTTGAAGGAGTATACAGAGAAAAAAAAGATAAATGATAATAAACTGATAAAGGGCAAGACATTTGAAAACCAAGAACAGATAATAAATCATAGATTCAAGAATCTCATGGAACACCAAACATCTCAAACTACAGAAAGCAAACACAAAGCTAAAAACAAAACACACCCTGACCTATAGAGGAACAAGAGTAAGAAATAGTCTTTCCTTCCACAATCAAGCTTTTAAACAAGAGGAGTGTGAGACAGAGCACATGTGAATAAGGAAGAAACATAACAACTTAAAAGTTGAATGACCTAACAGAAGATCTGTCCTTTGTGAAATGGCAAACACAAAAGGAGGAGAAAAGTCTGACAGCCCAACACCGCATCTACACAAAGAAGGAGTATAGAGAAGTAACATAGTAAGGTATTCAAAACTTGTTCTTATTTTCAGTGATAGAATATCAGTAAAAAGGTGGAAGGCAACTCTAGTAAATGACCAAAGCAACTCTTATAAATGATAGCATTTAATTGGAGGCATGCTAATAGTTTCAGGGTATTAATACATTATTACCATGGCTGGGAGTATGACGGAAGGGGGAATAGTGGTAAATAGGCATGGGACTGGAACGATAACTGAGAGCTACATCCTAATCTATAAGCAGAGAGAGAAAGCCTGGGCCTCTCATGGGTTTGAAGCTTCGAAGGCCACCCCAATAACACACTTTGTGTCCAACAAGGCCACTCCTAATCTTTTCAATACTTTCAAACATTTACACTCCTTGATTACTAAGCGCTCTAGAAGCCCAAGGAATCATTTTTATTCAAACTACAATAATAAGAGTAGATTTTTTTTTACATTATTGTCCAAAATATAATTCTAATTTTTGTAAGTTTCCTGCAATTTTTTGGCCTAAAAATTACTTGTCTATGGGTTTAAAAAATGGCATGCTCAAAAATTTTAGATTAGTTTTTTAAAATGAGATATGTTTATGCTAGATGGCATTTAGAACAATTTTCAAGTAATACTAGTATACATTTAAAATGCTGCTTTGTGTGCATGCAGTATTCATTTGACCATTGTTTTTTTTTATTATGAATAGGGTTTTTATACAATATGATTATGATTTCCCCTCCCCAACTCCTTCAGTTTCCCTCCATCTCTCCTTCCATTCAGATGCACACATTTTTTGTCTCTCCTTTAGAAAGCAATAAGAAATCTAAGGAATAATGATAAAATAAAATACAAACAAATAAGACTAGGATAAAACAAACAGAAGAAAAAGTATGAGAAACCCATGTAGATACAAAAGGACATGCATGTGTGGACCTAAAGGAGTCCCTTAAAAACACAAAACAGAAAGCTATAATGTATAGGCAAATACCTATAAAGTATAATATAAAAGAAAATCAATGTCATAGCACAACATTATAAGACAAAGAACCAGAACCCCAAAGATACTATTGAGCTTGTTTTGTGTTGATAATCTACTGTCAATGTGGGCATGAAGCTTGCTCTTCAGACTAATTTATTTTCTTAAGGAGACTTCCTTGGAGAACACTATCATTTTTGAAAGTGATTATCAATTAAGATAATTTTAGGTTTAGGTAAAAGGGGTGTGTCCATTTCCCCTCTCAGCTCTAGGGCCCCCATCTAGTAAAGACCTATGTGCATGTTGTCACAGTCTCTTTGAGTTTATATGTACTTCAGTCAAGCTGTTTATAGAAGCCCTTGTTTCCTTGGTGTCTTTCATTCCTTCTGTTTCTTACACTCTTCCTGCCTCATCTTCCAGAAGATTCCTTGAGACCTGAAAGGAGGAATTTGATTGAGACTTGCTACATAGGATGAATGTTAAAAATATCTCTCACTATCTACACATTGTCTAACTATCAATCTACTGAAGAAAGAAGCTTCTCTGATTATGACTGACCAAGGCATAGTATAATGTCATATTTTATTGCTGTATTTATTAAGCAAAACAGTAATATTTGGTCATTCTCTCAGTTCCCTAGTATAGTTATTCTCAGATTCTTAGATACATAAGCAATGTCAATGATGGGTTCCACCTCTTAGAATGAGCCTTAAATTTAATCAGATCTTGGTTGGTTACTCTTACAGGCCTTTCACTAGTGCATCTTGCAGGCAGGTCATCATTGTAGATTGAAGGTTTAATAGTTTTTTACCTTCTTTTCTTTGGCAGTGTGTAGAGTAACTTCCAGAACCAGGGACAATAATCCACAGGGGTAGAGGCTATAGGTAATGACCACTTCATTTTCTTCATGTTAAGTGAGTTGTGAAATTCTGACAGGTTACTTGACCTTTTTCATCTTACTGTTTTAATATTCTTTTTCTTTTGTTTTGTGCATTTGGTATTTTGATTATTATGTGATGAGTGGAATTTCTTTTCTGGTCTAGTTTATTTGGAGCTCTGTAGGCTTCTTGTATCTTTATGGACATCTCTTTCTTTAGATTAGGGAAGTTTACTTCTATAATTTTGTTGAAGATAATTATTGGCCCTTTAAGTCAGAAGGTCCTGGACAGATGGCATACAGACCCTAAGAGAACACAAATGCCAGCCCACGCTACTATACCCAGCAAAATTCTCAATTACCAAAGAGGGAGAAACCAACATATTCAATGACAAAATCAAATTTACACAATAGTTTTCCACAAATCCAGCCCTTCAAAGGATAACAGAGTTGTGTAATTATCTTCAGCAATAGGCACTTACCATCACTTTATGTAGAGAAAACAGTAGTCTTCACAGTACTCTGGATTGTTTGCGGTTCTTATGTGGCCCTTTTGGTCAATAACTTGATTAGATGTAATCACTCCATCTCTAGTACTAGAAACTTCATTTGGTAGAAAGAGATGTACTTTTGGGACTCTAGTGAGGCTCTATCTTCCTTATTAATTGGCTTCTTCATTTAGATAAACTTCATATCTTCCTTATTACCTGGCTTTTTCATTTATATAAATATATATATAAATTTATATATACATATATATGTGGTGCACCAACGTCATTGTGTGTGGTGTGCCAACGTCATCACGCACTATCACACCGCTGCCATTGGAAGATGGCGCCAACATCAGCCCGGACTCATCCCACTTAACTAGTAAACAAGTGCTCAGAGCATGCTCAGAGTCCCTTGAACCAGCCTACATGTGATGGATCCCGAGACGTCATATTCTCCTGAGCTCTACTAGCCAATCACAGAGGTACACGCCAACACGCCGACCTAATAGGTATTTAAGGACATCTCCCTTTCCTATCGGGGTCTTCCCTTCCATTCTGGCTGCAATAAAGCCTGCTGTAGAAGAATCCTGTTGTCTGAGTCCGTTCTTGCTGGCGAGGTCATGACGAGGACAGCCACATATATATATATGTGTGTGTGTGTGTGTGTGTGTGTGTGTGTGTGTGTGTGTGTGTGTGT
>JANHMN010000004.1:72396515-72408620 GCA_030674055.1 Rhabdomys pumilio | reverse complement strand
TGTGTGTGTGTGTGTGTGTGTGTGTGTGTGTGTGTGTGTGTGTGTGTATTTTAGGAAACTTCTTTCTTTTCAGATTCTTTACAACTTTTCATATGGCACTTAGTATTAGCTTCTGCTCTGGTATTCCCTTCTTTGACCTTTGACCCCTTCTTTTCTTTCTAACCTTTATGATGCTCCTGTTGGAGTTTACTCTCTCATTCATCTATGATTATCTATTCTATTTTTCTTTCCTAGACAGATAGATATGACCCACTTAAAACCTCTTTTTCTATAATTAACCTCTGGGGTTATATAAATTATACCTTTCTGACAGAAGAATTAACAGCTAACATGCATATATAAGTGAGTAACTATAATATTTGTCTTTCTGTTCTCTGTTATCTCACTCAGGATAAGGTTTTCTAGCTTTATCCATTTACTCCAAATTTCATAATTTTATTTTTTCTGTGGTGTGGGTTTACATCTCATGGAGTGTGCCTAAACCAGATCAGACCCTGGTTAATCACTCCCACAAGCATTGTGCTGTTATTATACCTTCATATCTTGCAGTCACATCACCAGTATAAATCAATGGGTTTCTAGCTTAGTCAGTATCTACCTTTCTTTTTTAGTACCATTCATAGTAATTTCCAGTACCATGGTCACTACTCCATAGGGTTGAGAGCTCTAGGTAGGCACCAGCTCAACTTCTCCATGTTCAATGACATGTATAAGTGTTTTTCTATTAATTTTTAAGTTCTTCATACTCCTTATATGGAAATATAGGCCAATTAAGAGAAGGTCCTTGTAAAAATGAGCACATTGTTTTGACCAAGTTTTCTGTCAAAGCAGTTATTACCAAAACTGTGTCTTGGAGCAGCTACATGAGCAGCTTCTTGCTGTGTGGACACGCCTCCATCCCATTTGACCACGTGAACAGGAAGAACATTGTTTGCAAAGATGCTCTAGGGTATTGGCTTTTTCAACATGTTGTTTATAAGCAAGGATTCCAGATCACTTGCAACATTGCTTACTTGTTACCCTTCATTAGATGCATTTGATTTTGAATGAGGTCTTCTGTCTCACCTGCCTTGGTGTTTCCTAAAGAAAATGAGCAGTTCTGAGAGACTGATGGACTTTTTATTTCAAAGATGACCAGTGACTTCTTTGCCTTCCTGAAAGACAGGTCCACATATTGGATTTGTTGAGTAAGGCTGTTCTAGCCTACTTGAGGATTTTTCTAAGAGGTTTTTCTTTCTTAGCTTAGGTTAGGAATTGTATGCATGCATGCTAATTCACAATGTTAGACATAAGTTCCTCATTTATCAGGAGACAAAGGGCCAAAGTATACTGACAAACATAACAGTATAGCAACTTGTGGGACGTTAGATTTAAACTTAAAATGGCTCCTGGGAGTGAGTTATAGACATAACTTGACTGAGAAATGGCTCTTTCCACTAGGATGGAACAAGCTCTTTTCCACACAAGAAACTGGCATTGGTCAAGTGGGTTTTTAGAGATTTTATTCTATTTTTAGTACCTTTCAAAACCATGAAATCATCTTTCAAACTTTAGAATGTTAGTATTGCTGATATTCTTTTCAGTATCTTTTTTAAAATCTAAAACCAAGTACTATCATGCCAGACTAAATCAATCTAAATCCTTCAAAACCAGTCTCAAGCAGTACAAATAATATACACATGCATGTGATACTTTAACATGTGCACATATAACCTATCATACACACATGTACTAACACCACACATGCTTTACAAACATGTGAAGACACACAATGCAATATACCCATGTACATAAACACATACCATACACTTGTTCAGACATACTATGTAAATGTACAGACTTACCATGCACATGTACAATCACACACCACATACATGTCTGCCACATACTATGCTACACATGTGCACACATCCCATCTGAAAAACACATAAAGACTCCATTCACATATTAATTGCATGAAAAGAATGTAGGCAAAAATGAGGCTGTACAAAGAATTAACCAGAAATCTCCTTGTTAGTTAGTTATGTACACAACATATTTTCTGCTTTATTTACTTGCCTACTCTTCTCCAAAAATGGTGTCAAAAGGATTCAGGAAACAAAAAGGACTGTGTTAATTATGAAATGAAAGCAATTATATACCTATAAAAGACAGATTTTCTGAAATAAGTCTCAGACAACTGGTCCTTCCACATAAGCTTCCTTCTAATAGGTGGTATTTTCCACTTTCACACTCTTAACCTCTGCTACCAGGTAGACTCCACTGCTGCATTCAGATGTCAACTATGATTATTCCATTGGCTTGAATATATGTTTGTATACTTGATTTTATAAAGCATATTTATGACAATATCTTTATGTGATGACTATGGAAGTCTACAACATTGAATCTTCTCTCTATAGCAAGTTCTTCTTCCTGCATTCTTCTGAGAAGACCTCTTGTATATTATTAGCCATGAAATGGTGGTTTTGTCTTGATTATTCCATATCTGTTTGTGTAACAGAGCAGTCCTTGGCTGCAGGTGACAACTGATTGCTTGGAAAGGAGTTAGTCTAAACTGAATTGTAATGTAATTATAATGTGTATGTCAAAAGGTACTTGGCTATGAGTTAAATAAAATAACATATAATTGTTTTATTTTATTACTTAATTTTATGTGTTTCTATTTTAATGTTTTATTTGTTTTAGACAGTTATAAATGCATACAATTTACATTGATTACACAATTCCCATTCCTCACTTGAATGGATGGCTCCCACTTCTCACCCCTGAACATCCATCCTTATTTCACATCCTCATTTTAAAAAAAAAAAATAAGCCTCTGAGTCCAATCTGTGCTATTCATATACAAATGAGTGGGGGGGGGCCATCCAGTGGAGCTTTGTTGACATATGAGGAACTATTTCCTTAAAAGAATATGATCTTTTCCTGGAAGTAAATAACTCCTCAGAGAGAGATGGCTGCCAATGAAGCACTCCTTTTTTTTTTTTTTTTTTTTTTTTTTGCCAGAATGCTGACTGGTTTAATCTTTTGTAAGTCGTGTACAGACAAACAGCCACTGAGAATTTATGAGTGCAGACAGAACATGCCAGGATTTCCCCCTAGCCACTAGCTCTTACGTTCTTTGTATTACATTTTCTACAATGTTTTCTGAGCTCTTTCAGGAGGAGGTGATATAGATATCATTTTTTTTTTTTTTTTTTTTTTTTAGTGTTTCAGTGCTTTATAGACAGTATTTGATGCACTTTAGACAGTGGTGAGTTTCTGCACTAACCATAGTCTAGAAAACAGAAAATGTCTCTGATCAAGAACTGAGAGCTGCATAGTCAATTGGTATAGAAATGTAAATTTAGGAAACAAATTGATATATTTGGCAAAATAATAGGAGTAGGTTTACTCCGAGGACCTATGACTTCACTTGGTTAGCCTTCCATATCCAATAATCATTGTTAAAGGCCTTTTCATTGCTTGGTTGTAGACAGACTAAGTAGATTATGAATATGCAACAGTCACATCTTATCTTAACCTTTCTTTTTCTCAATTTCAAATTTTTTATTGTACTGTGAAGAGAAGAGATTTACTGTTCCCAATTGCCTACTTTTTTTTTTTTTTGTATTTGTTCCCTACCTTGAGAAATAAAAATGTGCCTGACTATACTAGCACTGGGTAATTAGCTAGGTGTTCAGTATCAGGGATATTTTCTTTCTTGATGAGAGAGTCATAAGTATAATTAAAGAGCTCTTGCTACCAAAGTACTACATGTGCCATTATTGCACCCTTAGGGCTCTCATGACATGCTGGTCATTGATGCGTTTTATAGGTGTCATAGCTCATGGGACTATTAGTTGCCTTTTTCTTCTGATTATTAGAGGATAATGTACAGGCAATAACTTTGCAGAAGTTGCATAATACTTAAGAACATTCTATAACCATTTGTCCTTATATAAAGAGAGATAAATGTAGTCTTCATCCTTCAGCAAGGAAATTCCTCTTTGCAACAGGTGGAGACCACTACAGAAAGCCAATCAAAGTGCAGAGTTGTGGAGCCCAATACAACTGATACATCTACAAAATACCCTAGCACCTAAGGCTCAAGAAACATTGCTGAAATGTGATAGAATAATGATAAGAACTGTAAAACTTGGGAGTTTGCTGTGAAATTTCATTTACTGCTAATGTCAGAAGCTCTATCTGTACTCTCACCAATATGACTGGCCAAATGTGACCTTATTGAACAAGGAAGATATCAATGAACGTGCCAGAAGGAAAAGTCCACAACCCAACAGAAAGAACTATAAACAACTCAGGAAAGCTGGAAATAGAAGAGCTGCACTTTCTTAGGAAATAGCACACCAATTTGTTGTTCGCTGAAAAATAGTTAACCCTGAAAACATGCATAAATAAGATAATTAACTGAGAATGTTACATTTCGGGAAATATATGACTATACATGTACATGTAAGCATGACATAATGAAAAAAGAGAGAATGAATTGAAGTAGCATAGAGAGCAGTATATGCAAGAGTTTGGTTGGGGGAAAGGGAAAAAAGAAATAGTTTAATTATTTTATAATCTAAAAAAACAAATTAGTAAAAACTCCATGATTATAAGTTAGCAAATACACCTAACAAATGATTTATGCTTTTGTAATATAATTTATTGTTAATGTTAAAAAATATGGAGTCATTCTTTAGTGATACAGTGTAACCAGATAACCAAATTCTGAATCATATACTTGTCAATGGTGTTACAGTGGTTTTGATGTTTAAATTTAACACGCATCTTAGCCTTTCCCCAAGAACACTGTTTTGTCTTTTTATGACAAACACAGACACCACATAGATGCACACAATGCAAATACACCACAATACACACACATAACACACACAAATCTAAGCACACGTGCACAATTTTTCTAGTTCGTTACTGTAAGGAATTATTTTGATTTAGCAAAAAGACTTAGTAGATGAAGTTTTGCAGTGTTAGTGTTGAAACCATGAATTCCAAACCCAAGGATCAACAATATATCTTTAAAGTTCTCTAAAATACCATTTTTGTGACCCATATATCAGCCTACAAAAGTTATCTAGGCCCTAGCTAGCTAGCTTCCTTAAGTTCCAGAGATGTGTAACAAGTCTCAACTCCAGATATTTCTTCTGGTCAAGCCCTGTCCTGTCCATATATGAGGACAGAGTTCTGGGTTTTCTAGGTTCGCCCTGCTGCTCCTCTCCATAGGTAGGCCCAGTGAATGATACTTTAGTGTAGAAGGGAAGATGTTCCTTGAGCACTCGAGGCCCGAGAGTCACCTAAAACCTAAGGAGAGTTGAGTCTATTAAGGTTTTCTGGCAGAGCATAGGAGCTGTTCTATACCGAACCACTTTTGTGTGTGCCTATTCTGCTATTCTGACACTCCCCACACTTGAGGTTCTCTCAGTTTTCACCTTTTTTTTTTATGGTTCAAATGTGATATGACCCCATAGAAGCATGTATTTGAACACTTGGTCTACTCTTAGTGATGCTGCTTTTGGAAATTGTAGAACTTTGTAACTTTTGAGCCAGGTCTTGAATGTGTGATGTACTTATTATCTAACCCAGAGCTCTCCGCTTCTGATCGGACATGTAAGAAGTCACCACTACAGTATGCCAGATTTCAAGTCACTCAGATGACCTCAGTTACTCCACATAGTTGTTGTATTTACACTTAGTGTTTGTTTTATTTTTGTTCCATGGTGATTGCCAAGGTTAGCTAAGACACAGTGTGTCCTGAAATTGGATTCATATTGGTTTGTACCTCCAGCTGAGTTATGTCACTGCCGATAGAGGCCTCTTTTGATGAACTCCATCACCAAAATAAAAAATAAAGCTTATGTAAATGTAAATAAGTTTAATATAATTGTAATTCCTAACTCTAATGTGAAATTTTTAAAAAACAATTGTTTCCCTAATAAAGCCTTGAGAGTGGAACTCTTATTTATTCATTCATTCATTTATTGAAGGTGTACATTTCGGAGACTTTCAGTAATAACTGTCTAGTACATTTGCTTTACAGAAGACACCAGCTACAGTGTAGCTCTTTGATGACTGGTAAACAACACTTAGACAAGCTGAAGAAGTACTGAGACAAGATGCCAAGTTAATACATGTGGCTGTTTCTCTGAGGAACTGGGAAGCATAATTTTACTATGCCATGACTCATCTCAGGGTGTCTAATCATATCCTTTGATTTAACTTGAAGCTATGGTAAGTACTTGATTTTGTAAGTCGCTGAAAGATATTTATTCCTTCCTTAATTCCCAAAGCTTGTGAATGGTTCCTTATGTGGCATAAAAAGACATAATGAAGCTAAACTTTTTATCTTGAAAAGATGAGATTGGTCTCTTTTATCTTAGTGATGGCTCAATTCAAATGTTCTTATAGAACTCACAAGGAAAATGTGGAGAAGGGCAGAGAGTCACTTGGCAAATCATTGGAAGGTCTATAACACCCACATAAGAAGACAGAGACATTATAATCTGAAAGTGACCTTATGACAGAGCATGCCCCAAATAATGTAACCTAACCTTAGACTATGATCTTTAAGCTGTGAGTTAACTTACAGTATTTTAAGTCGCCAACTATGCTATTTTTTATTACTATACTTACAATAAACTGGTAAATGCACACAACATTCTTTGCAGCCAGGTTTCTACAGTCTTTGGAAATAGAAATTGTACATAACTGACATGGAATAAGCACTTCATGGAAGTTTCAACTAGTTGCTAAATGAAGTTTACAGATTAGCTTTAGGGTGAGGGACTGGCAGCAGCCTTGGTTATTCAAAGTCTTCACTCTATTCCTAGAATTCTTAGGAATGATACAGTGAGATAAATTGTTCCTATATTCCAGGAGCTCTACCTAACATGGAAAAAATGCAGTATCCTGGTCTGGGGAAACATAATATATTTGATTTTTGAGTGAATAGTTGTGTAGTACATTTAGAAATGTATTTTAAGTATTACACACACAAATATACACACATACATACATACATACATACATGCATGCATACATACATACATACATATATATGAGACCAATTACATATTTAAAACATTTTCTTTACTGACTTCTCACTGGCTACTAATAAAATCAGTTCTTCCTCAATAAAGTTCCATTTTGTTTGAACAGATTTGAAAACCCAATATTTATTTCAAAATCACTCAGAATTCTAATTTTGTTACAAAGTGATTATGAATTAAACCATATACTGAGGTTATACAATAGCCAGTGCTGAATGTCAAGACTATTAGAAGAAATTGTAAGTTAGAGCTAAGCATAGACTGGCACCGAGTGTAAGGTCACAGATGCTTTCATCTGTTGCACGACACACTTTACCTTTCCAATCCACACACAGCTTGGCTGTAATTACACACAAAGAAAAGTTAAACGATAACTAAATCTCTGCATGAGAACTTTCGGATATATGCCCCTTGTTGGTGAATGTTCAGGTTTAGAGCAGACCAGCATATGTTCTAGCATTTCCTTTCATCACCAGACACCAGTCATTTGCTTATTTAACATTCCCAAGCACTCGCAATTACTGGAATGTAATGACCCATTCCTTTCCGTTGGTCAAAAAGACCTGAAATTATATTCCAAATGCGTTGCATGTAAAAGTGACTAAATAACTAAAAATCAGAGAGGCTTCTTTCTTAATACACATTTAGGAAGATTTAGCAAACCTATTTATTATCTTTTTTCCGTTATCATGGCACTGTGATTTCTGGGAGGGTTCTACACTGGCTCTCCCTACACAGCTGCACATTCAACATGCTTTATGTGCAAATCCAAAATAATTGCTCTCAACTGGGAACATTCAGAAACATTTCTTTATTTTCCTTAAGCAAAAATACAAAAGACCTAGGACCAACTTGATATGACTAATGTATACAGAGATTTTAATAAAACACTTGAGGGGCTAGTTCCCAGGAGTGTCTTCTAACTATGCTTACTTAGAACACCCTTTCTCAATTTGAATTAGATGACCATCATATAAAAAGTGATCTTTCTCTCTCTCTCTATGTGTATGTATAAATGCATATGTATATATGTGTGTATATATGTGTATGTGCATGTATGTATATATGTGTGTGTATCTATAGGTCAGTTTATGTGCATACATATATGTGTGTTTGTGTATATGCATGTCTATATGTGGTTTGTGCATGTGTATTGAATAGAAAGAACTCTCTGTATATGTTATTTTCAAAGCCCTCTTGGACCTGAGCAATATGTTAATTTTAATGCTCATAGTTCTTTGTTGACTGTGACAGGCATGTGGAGCTTTCTTTTTCAGGCTGCAGTCTTTTTTAGTGAACTGAGAGTCACCCTGGTATTTCAGTTGTGATGGAGACCTCTATGCCATGTAATAACACATCTGAGCATTGTTCTAAATGTAGCTGTTCTCATATTTTCTTCCACAGACACAATACACTTAACAAAATAATTGAATTAAATAAAAGAAAAAAAAAGAATTGACATCTGAGAAAATAATAGGATTTCCTGTACCAGTTCTGATAGGTCTGCCACACAATTTAGGTGTCCTCTTTACTAACATACATGATAGCAGATGACATATGTTTTTGCCTTTGATTTCTTAAAATAAATGAAAAGTATTTTCATGGCTTTGTTTCCCCCAGGTGCTCAATAAACCTTCCTGTTGCCCTCACTTGCTAGTCTTGTTGATGTGAAAGTCTAAAAAAATTAGGAGCCCTCGCTGTGTTTCTTCTCTGAGCACCTTAGAAGACATGGTATGAAAAAAAAAAAACTGTGAAGTCTGTCATAACCACAGGGTAAGGATCAAGAGTGTTTCCAAAGCATCCTGCTACTGACATTCAGTCCCTCAGCATGTTTTCCTTATTGGTCACCAGAAAAGAAAACTCAAGTGACACTAAACCTCATACCATATGCAATATAATGCAGATCAGAAGTTTTGAAAGCCACTGTCTTTGATGAGTTTCAGTAAGGATAAAAGTGCCATTAAGTGAAGGAAATCCCAAAGAAACTTCAGTGCATCAGTTTTAGATCCAATGCACCTCCAACAGTGGAAGTTCTGATAACAATGTCTTAAATAGAAGTACTTTGGCAAATAAACAGAAAAATTGTTATGGAATAAACAGAAACCTAAATGTAGGTGTCTTAGTGTTTTACTGCTGTGAACAGACACCATGATCAAGGTAAGTCTTGTAAAGGACAACATATATTTGGGGCTGACTTACAGGTTCAGAGGTTCAGTCCAATGTCATCAAGGTGTAAGAATGGGAGCATCTAGGCAGGCATGGTGCAGGAAGAGCTGAGAGTTCTACATCTTCATCTGAAGGCTGCTAGTGGAAGAGTGACTTCCAGGCAGCTAGGAAGAGAGTCTTAAGCCCCCTTCCACAGTGACACACCTACTCCAACAAACCTATATCTCCTAATAGTACTACTCCCTTGGCCAAGCATACATGCACCATCACATTTCAATCCCTGGCTCCCAGAGGCTTGTTTAAACATAAGAGTCTATGTCCCTATATCCCTAAACATAGCATAATGCAAAATACATTTAGTCCAAGTTTCAAAGTCCTCATAGTCTATAGCAGTCTTGACAATCTTAAAAGTCCAAAGTTCAAAGCCTCTTCTGAGATTCATCCAATCACTTAACTGTAATTCCCAAAGGAAACAGAAAACAAGCTGGGCAAACTTCAAACTCTGCATCTCCAAGGCTGATGTCAAAGCAGTCTTCAGATCTCCAACTCCTTTTTCATCTTTGCTGACTGCAACAAACTTTTTTCTCCTTTACTGTTTCCACTCCCTGTTAACAGCTTTCATCAGAAGATAATCCATAGTTCTCACATCTTGAACATCTTGGAGTCTCCAAGGCAACTTCAATGTTACAGTTTCTTGTTTCCAATGTCTGGGATCCACACCTGATCTTCTGGACTCGTCCTAAGGGCTTATGTCACTTCTTCAGCTCTGCCCTTTGTAGCATTCTAAGCTCAGGTTGATCCACTCCACTGCTGTTGCTGTTCTTCATGATCATCCCATGGTACTGGTATCTTCAATACACTGGGGTCTTCCACCAATAGCCTCTCACAGGTTCTCTTCATGGTGACAAGCATCAACTACTTTGCATGACCCTTCAGTCCTGGGACACCAACTGCAACTGAGGCTGCATCTTCACCAATGACTTTCCGTGGCCTCTCACAGTGCCAAGCCCCAGCTGCTCTTCATGACCCCTTCATGCCTTCAAAACCAGTACCACCTGGGTGACTCTTACACATTACCAAGTTGAAGTGAAGCGTGAGGTACAACTTTGGCTATCTCTGGAACACAGGTTTTTTTGCGTTCTCAGAAAACACTTCCCAGAAGATTTCACCTCAGTGATGCTGGTGTTTTCTTAATCACCACTAATTTCTTAGCTCCAGCCAACCATCACCAATTGCCCCATTTGTCTCCTTCTCTGCTTGAATACAATGTCATAGACACATGGCCAAAACTGCTGAGTTCTGCTGCTTGCAGGAGCTGGCATATTGGCCCCTTGTACTATTACATTATCACTAGTTTTTATGTTCTAACTTCTTCACTACATAAACTTGGCTGTCTTGGATCTTACTCTGTAGATTGACCTTAAACTCAGAGATCTGCATTTCTATCTCCTGGGATTAATAGTGTGTACCACCATGCCTGAGTTTAAGCTTTTCTTCACCTACAATTTGTTGTCTCAGGCTGGTCTTGAACTCAGAGATCTGCTTAGCTTCGTCTTCTGGGATTAAAGATGTGCACCTGGGTAGGATCTTGCCCCAAAGTCTGACCCCCTTAATTCAATTTAATATTCTTGAACACGGGATTCTGTTTCATTTCACTTCCTGGTGCCTCTTTAATGCTTGACCCATGTATTTTATATTTTTCCTTTCTCAAATTGCTATGCATGTTTAAAATGCTCTTCATGAGATAAGACCAGAGAACAAAGTCTACAATGAGTGTTTCTAAGACTTTCTTTGTCAGTGCAATTAATCTGAGTCTCTTTATCTTAGACATAGGCAGACTCTTCAGACAAAGGCAAAAATTACTCATATTCTTCAGCAAAATAATACAAAAACAGTCTGTAGGCCACATACTGAAATTCTTTTGCACTCAACCCCTTTGGCCAGGTCCTCACAATTCAAATCACTCTCAGCAGCCATGTTTTTCCTATTCCTTCTAGGATAGCCCATTAAGCCCCACTTAAAGCATTTCAATGCTTTCTAAACCCAAAGTCCTAAAATCCACATTCTCCCAAACAAAAGTATGTCCAGGCCTATTTCAGAAGTATCCTACTCCTGGAACCAATTGCTGTCTTAGGGTTTTACTGTTGTGAACAGACACCATGACCAAGGCTAGTCTTATAAAGGACAACATATATATATTTGGGGCTGGCTTACAGGTTCAGAGGTTCAGTCCAATGTCATCAAGGTGTAAGCATGGGAGCATCTAGGCAGGCATGGTACAGGAGAAACTGTGAGTTCTACATCTTCATCTGAAGGCTGCTAGTGGAAGAGTGACTTCTAGGCAGCTAGGGTGAAGGTCTTAAGCCCCTACCCACAGTGATAGATTTGTTCCAACAAGGCCATACCTCCTAATAGTGCCACTCCCTAAGCCAAGAATATACAAATCATCACAGTAGTTTTCTGTTTTTCAGAAATTGCTCTTAATCAACCCCGATATGTCAACTAACTTAGGCAAGGGCACCTAGTTCCAGGTCTGTCTGAATATCCTCTATTAGCTCAAAGACAATTGCCCTAATGACTGTCATATACACTTCACTTGCTTTCCCACATTTTGCTATTTTTCTGACTCCCAAGAGAAAGATTTGGTGATTTGAATCCCAATAATTTTTTTCTACTCATTGAATAGTCTCATTAGGTTGTTTCACCATGAGTACTTACAGTTAGTAGTGAAGTTTGTCATTACCTGTTCTGTGAAATCAGATCACACAAACTACACTATAGCCTTTAAGGTAATCTCCGGTGTGTTTGTGTGTGTGTGTGTGTGTGTGTGTGTGAGAGAGAGAGAGAGAGAGAGAGAGAGAGAGAGAGAGAGAGAGAGAGA
>JANHMN010000004.1:72378552-72396505 GCA_030674055.1 Rhabdomys pumilio | reverse complement strand
AGAGAGAGAGAGAGAGAGAGAGAGAGAGAGAGAGAGAGAGAGAGAGATTACCCACTTTGAAAAGTTTTATAGCAGTATATAGCCATAGACATAGGATGCTTAAAAGTTATATATGGAGCACAAAATAGAGTCTTTACCACAAAAACATAAAAATGGAAAGAAACAATTAGTAAACACTGCCTCCTTTTAAAGAGTTAAGCACATCTAGATCGGGGTTAAACATCATACTGTGATGCCCAATCTTACACAATTCAGTGAACCTTACCTACCATGCTTCATGCTTATAAAGCTGTTCCCCTTGATTTCTTTCCGTCTGGGTTGCAAAGCAATTGAGCTGGGTACTGACATTGATTAAGTGCAAGAGAGCCATGTTTTACTCTGACAGCTGCTAGGCCTCTGTCAACAAATCAATGTATTTTTCTCTTTTCATCTTAACTCTCCTGTTAGCATCCTGCTGTTACTGGAGATGAAAAACATCTCTATTACTGTCTGCTGATTGACCATTTTCTGATTTGCCAATCACATAAAGTGCTTTTTTATTTATTTATTTTTTATTTTTGTGACAGGAAAACACTAACCTTTCATTCTAAGCACTTTTCATGCACAAATAGTAAAATATCATAGTATTCTCTGGAATGAGGTAGTTGGACCTGTGATTTAAAATCACAGTAAAGATAGTTGCATGTTTGGTTGTAAAAAAAAAAAAAAGTCACTATACTTCCATGAGTAAATCAGGTAGAGTACAAATACCCATCTAAACTCCTGTAGACATTTTAGCAGGGTCACACAAAGAGCCCAAGCTGTCTGGATTAGGTAGTCATTCTGAATGGCATTCTATAGACACAGTATTTATGACTGCATATGATCACAAGATAGTGTTAAATTTCATGTCCCTTGGCATTGGAAGAACATTGAAAACAAGATGGCAGCAAATCATTGAAACACTGAGCAGAAGTGAATGTTTCACAGACATACTGCTTAAAATAAAAACCATCTCCTGCATTCTATCTCCAAGTGTAAGGCTTGAGATTAAGGACTAAATTTGCCTTAGTAGAGCAAACATGTAGGTCAAATTTATGTGGAGTGAGAAATTGCTACTTGGTGAAAAGGTAGAAAATTCAAGGATATTTTATATGCTTCTGTATCTTATTTTAAGCTCCAAATAAAAGAAATACCTGGGCTGGGAAATTGGCATTCTTTTCAAATCATTTTGTTAATCTTGATAATAATGACAGTGAGCTTTCCACTTTAGAGTTCTCTCCTATCCTTTGTCTTCACATTTTCAATTGGAAGTGTCTCAAACTCTTATCACACCTCTGTCATCAAAGCCTTGAGTTAATCTGTCATTTTTTTAATCAACACTTTATAACAATAATTCAAATTGTTTCAGTCCCTTGTATTATAAGTGACTTCCCTGCCCTTCGCTTATTTTGCCTATGATTATGGGAAATTATTTTTAAAAAATTTTATAATCAAACATTTAAAACTTATAGAACAGTAAAGAAAATAAAATATCCTCATGAGCCCATCAGTCAGTTTCAACAGTTTACAATTCATGACTGTGATACTGTTATCTATCAGGATTTCTATTGAACTTTGCTGTGATTCTTAGTGCTGAGCTCCTCAGTTTTTTGAAATTTTCTAAGTGATAAGAGATAGTAGAGAAAGGTACAAATTTTGTTACTCATAACAAATCCTTTCAACCATATTTGAGTTTATGTGAATGATAGCACTTTTAAAAAGCCACTAGGAAACCACATGGTGCCAGGAGAACCAAATAACTGTAGGAGAGCCAGACATCCCCATACCATTGTCTCTTCTAGTATTAGGAAGACTGACATTTACTTATCAGTGATGACTAGTGTCTTAATCAATTATGATTACATGATAAAATGTGCATGAGAACCCAAAGGATAGCAGAGAGTTTGGAGATAATACGGTAGGTTTCTCAAAGGTGGTATACCTGTAGAGGACATGGAAGTTCACACCCTATCACCTCTGTCTTGCATCTGCCTGTTACTCATTTATATCATTTTAATGAGCATTCTTGTAAGTAAACTATTTTTCTGTTTTGTGAGATGTGATAACCAAAAGCATATGTGGCAGGTTGATTTGTGATTCACAACTAAAGCTGTAGCAGTTTTGTGAGATTAGTCTATACACCATGAGATTTGGTGCTATTTCCAAATAGATGGAATTGACTTCAATAATATAACGATAAGTGTGTATCCAAAAAGAAGTGGAAAATGGCTTGAGATAGAGGCGATCACACATTTGATAGAAGTATTTTATTAGTACTAAGAAAGTGATGATGTTTCTTTATAAAGAACAACTTGGCTCCACCTGTAACACTAATCTGATTATACTAAAGTAAATCCTAGATACATTAACATCTCAGTACTAAAGTGAACAAGATAGAAATTCTTTTAAAAATATAATTACAGAACATTATCACAGTTAAAATTTGGCTCGGATTTCTTAAAATCAACAGCTTTATTAGAATTGATAGTTAATCTCTTTTTATTTTGCAATTTGAATAAAAACTTAAAATAGCTAAACATGATCACAGCGGTTTCTATGTCTCTGGAATCTCTTCTTCTGTTCCTCCTGCTTTTCTCCTCTTCCTCCACATCTTCCTCCTCCTCCTTCTTGTGCTTAATTGTAGATCATCAGAAAATGAGTTCAAAAAGCCTTCACAGCAAGAAAAATGATGAGCAGAAAAGAAAGTTGATGAGGTCTTATGTCTTCTGTTTCATTTATCTTATAGAGCATAGCAAGAAATTTTGTCTCGCTGTGGCTAGATTCTGTAGACCTGTTCCAACCTTTCCTGTAAGCGAAACCTTGGTATGATTTTCACACATTATGTTAGAGGAAGTAAGTAAAGCCTAAGTGGGGATGCGACAAGCTCACCGGGTGTTATGCTTCATCCAGAATCAAAATAAACAATATATGGGTGTTACCACGTTAACCACTTAAGTAGGGCTTCTCTAGGAATTTAGAATGGTGGGTGAAAGGGGTTGTAAATCTTGCCAAAGGATTAGAAAATGAAAGTGCAAATTAAGGCAAGGAAGGTAGGAGCTCTACTGCTCCATAAGTTCTTATCATGTCAGTTCTGTAGCTGCTTTCTATGAAATGATGGCTAGGTCTCGAGGATTGATGTATTTCTGCTTTAATATTGAATGCAAGAAATCTACCCAAGTAATTTCTCACTGGCATCCTTAAATATTTAACAGTTTTGTTTGTTGTTGTTGTTGTTGTTGTCGTTGTGTTGTTCTGGTTATCTCCTGTTGCCCAGATGTATTGATCCTCGTAATTTCTCATTTCTCATTGATATACTAGCTAGAATTTTTCTATAGAAAAGAACTTTTTCTTCACTGCACAATCAGTAGCTCTAAAGTGTGGGTTTAATCTGTGTGCTAAAAACAGTTGGCAATACAGCCTGGACAAGGTAATTAGGCTCATTGACTCCTCAACACACACACAAACTCACACACACAGACACACACACACACACACATGAACACATGCACACACAGCAATCATTGGATACTTTGGATCATTTATTAAATACTTTTTCTCAAGATGTCTTTTTTTAACATGCTCTGAATTTCACAACTTCTCATATATAAAGGCAATTAAGAAATGTTTGTGGAATGGAAAAAGGAATGAGAATTTTCTATGTAAGTAACTGATAGTACAGTTCTTATATTTACAATGCATGTAGCATTCCTATTCAGACTTTCAGATGCTCATATTGAATGAGAGCATTCCTCTCAGTGTGAATCTAATGATTCAGTGACAGTTTCATGATTGTGAGTTAAATGACGGCGTTCTAAATCACAGCACTTTAGAGATAAATGCAATTCTAGTATAGATTTGGAATTATGTAACTCTTAGCAAAATGCAGTCACCAATTCCTGAGTATTTTCTTCTTACCTACAGTAGCTAGACCTTATATAAGCATCCAGGAACATTAGCATTTCAAAGAGAACACTAAATAAACCTTTTACAAGGCAAGGACTTCATTCCTGAGGAATAGCATTTATCTTATTCTTACACTATATCAATGCAAGACGATCACCTGAGTAATCAGAGCTACAAGTTTTCTCCTCAAAACTACCCTCATTTTTGTCTACTGTTCATCCTTTCAGCTGCAGTGGTCCTTGATTGAGGACAAATCTTCAAACTGCCACTGCAAAAAACAGCCTGAAGAACTTTCTTTAAAGATGTGTAGATCAGGGATTCTTGGCTTTTTCACAGAAAGAGTTTCAGGACAAGCAATGTGCATCAGAGTTGGAATTTATTAAGAAGAGGTTGTAATGCAGAATTGAGCACAGGATTGTTTAGATAAAGCTGGGCCGTACTTTATTCAAAGTTGTGATTTGCCACACTCCACTTAATCCGGGCACAATTCATTTTACCAGCAAAAATTCAGAAGCAGGATGGCTTAGTACTCTATCATGTACATAAGCCACACCATCAGCCCAGTATCATTCACAGGCCCAGACTGACAAATAGCTTACTCCTAAAAGCAGAAAGATGCAACAGTATGCGTTTATCTAAATCAATTGGACCCACATAACTGCACTGATATTTTAAAATTATATCAGGAAAACAAGGCCCCAGAACCTGTCAATCATACCATATTAAAAAGAGAGTGCAACAACTTTATCTGTCCCCATAAATAGCAGGATACCTACCACTCTTATAAAAAAAAAAACAAAAAACACCAGAAACAGAAACATGGAAAGGATAGTGAGGATTATGTGTAAAAGTCTCTTAATATCTTAATAGTAACTCTAACGTTATAGCTTTAACAGTATTTCTAAGTTGAGTTGTGCCAGATTCTATAAACATCAATTTAATGATGTTTTGTTATATATTCATTGCAACTTTGTATCAGCTACATGTACTCAATCAAAATTAAAAAAAAATGCTTATTTTAGTGATTTCATGTACTATATAAGCAGTCTTGTCTTTTTTAATAAGGTTTAATTCAACAGTATTTAACTAGGAAATATTAATTCATTATAATTATCTTAGTATGTAAATTCATTTCAACTTTCTTTTATTAAAATGATGTGGCAAAGCCCTATCCTAAGACAAACAGTTACCATCTTCATAAAGTCAGTAGTTTCTGCTTACGTAATATAACCAGCAGGAATGTGTTGACTGTGGATATTGTTACATAGAAGGAAGTAGTAAGGATTGCTACATAATGATTCTCATTATGAGTATCCAGCCTCTTTCCCAGTCAGGTGTATGCAACTCTGACATTATCACATGTAGTCTCATGATTTTTGAAAAGAGCTAAGAATATAAAATCTAGGAAAGTCTAGGAAGATGAGACTTCGCTTGAACAGCAATGGAAAAGTCATCATACGTGCTGAGTGGAATCTTCTTAGTATGGCTGCTTTTGAGAACATTTTCTGTTGTTAGCCACTCACTCATACTCAATAAGTAAACCAATTAAGTTGATTAGTTCCCCAGTATAAAAACTGGAGAAATTGAAATTTAGTTTGTCAAGTGGACCTCATGAAGAGGGATAGATACTACTTATTCCCCCTCTTATATATAAATGATATATGTATTTGTTAGTGTTATTATGTCTTATGATTTAAAAAGTGAATTAGTATGTAAAGTGTAGTGTTAGAATAATGTACCAGTGGAAATTGCTTGAGTAAAGAACATATATAAATGAAGATAGAGATTAATGTTTGCAGAATAAGAAAGACTGGAAAGTTTTTGCCAGGTATGGAGGACTGAGTAAATTATTTAAGATACATAAGACATGAGACAGAAATTGTGAGATCAAAGATTATTCATTCCAAGAACTGGCTAAAATGTTTGTCTAGTACATTATTAGAAATATGTAGTTATTGAAATATTATGTAGTAGTTAAAGGTATGATACTAGCTGGGTGCTATTCTAATGTGTTCAGAAAAATTAAAAGAATTAAAAGGGAGAATATTTTCCTCTTGTCCTCCAATACCAATGAGTTTCCAAGGTGCTGTGGATAATCTCTTCAAATATTCTGTAACTCTGGAAAGACATTTGTTCTTCTGTTCCAGGAAGCCATGAAGACCCTCCATAATTAATTTGAACTAGTATCCATCTATAAAGAAGAAAGTTAATACAGAGGAAAGATTTTTTTCCTCAAAAATTCTGATAGAAGCCACAGTCAGGTCAAGTGAAAACATTTGGCTTATCTTCATGTTGATTAACAACTAGAAATAAAATAAAACAAAATAAAATAAAATAAAACAAAACAAAATAGAAACAAGGGGAAAAAAGGCCAGTGGAGCAGAGGTTCCTCTCAAGCACAAGTGACTCCTGAGTGTTAGATCTTCAATAGGCCTTCATAGGACAAAAATTAAAATTTATTTTGATTGCTGTGTGATTTTTAAACTTTCAATAATTGAGTCAACTATTACTAAAACATATGCTCCATCACCATTGCAGTAGCTTACTCCAGGATAAATCAGAAAAAGAGAGAAGGCATTTTAATGAGTTTGAAGAAATTAGTGTTTTAAAAAAGGGATACATTTGAAGAAAAAAAAACATAGCAGGAATCTTTTCTATCAAAAACTTACCTTTAAGACAAAGAATTAAGATTTTTTTGAGGAGACCACCTTGTAAGACTTACAACAGCTCTTAACTTCTCCACTTAGTAAGACTTCTGTTTACACAATGGACCCCTTACTGCATTGCAGAAAGCTGATATCCAAGAGCAGTGACCTTTTTCTACTTGGATCAGTGACTCCTTTCTCCTTCGTTTTTTATATGCCAATTCTTTTCAGACTAATCAAGAGGAAAAGACTGTGAGGTCAAACCCAAGCCAACGGGGGAAAATCATAGTCATCACCATCCTTAGAAGAAAACCAAGTGCACTTCCTTTCTTGGTCTGTGCTAACTTTTCCTCAGCACTCACTCTTGATTAAGAGTAAGTTTTGCCTTGTCTGGATACTTCAGTTGAAATGGTAGGCTCTATATGTGCAATCCTAAACTGTTTTCTAACAATTAGGACATGAAATTAAAGAAAAATAAATAGCAAAGAACATTATTGTCCTTGTAAACAAATGTATGATTTATGTTGAAGATATTAAATAATATTTTAAACTATATTAAAAATAATAAGCAATTCCATAAAAGTTCCAGCATACATATTTAATATTGTCTGTGCTGTTTGCTTTCCTATATTGTTTGCTTTTCTATGTACTAACAGTTGTCATTTAAATCAAAAGTATGATGTGAAGTATATGTGTGGTCCTGGATTTGAGCCCGCATACTTAAACAAACAAATAAATAAATATTAAAAAGAAAAATACTTTAAATTGGTTCATAAGAGTGTAAGGACATTTATATTAGCACTCGTTATTCATCAAGTTAAACAGCTACTAATGTAACAAAATATTCATGAAATCTGTATGAGAAACATAAAAACTAATTAAATGTAACCAAAATATGTATAAATAAATGTAGAATTACTCTAATTTTATTGGAAAGGAAAAGTACGTAGTTTAAATATGTCATTTTTAATAGCTTGATCTAAGGAGTCAAAAGCAAACCAAATCATAATGCTTTCCTGATATCAATAAATGGATTCAAACACTGATATGAGAAGAAAGGCCTAGAACCACCAACAAAATACAGAAAGAGGAAGAGTAGTTAAGAGGAAGAGGAGGAGGAAGAAGAGAAAGAAGAAGAGGAGGAAGAGAAGGAGGAAGGAGGAGAAGAGGAGAAGGAGAAAGAAGAGGAAGAGGAGGGAGAGGAGTAGGAGGACAACTAATAGTACTCATTGTTTATTGACTGAGTTATTCATTGAAAAGAAAGTGGTTTGTTTCTGTGAAGAGACATGACAGTGTCAGTTTTTTAATTTAGGAGTTTTTACAGTTTCCAAGGTTTAGCTCATTAAAATCATGGCAGGAAGCATGGTAGCACACAGGGTAGCCTGGTGTTGAAGATACAATGATATGGAATATACATTACCATTATAAAAGGAAAGAAAGGGAACATAGTGAAGAAATACTGGATCAAAGCAAGATTAAAAATTAGTTGGGGAAACTCCAAGCTCTATATCTCTATGTCTGGTGTCAAGGTGCTCTTCAGATCTTCAATTCCTTTCAGCTTTTTTGACTGTAACACATTTCTTTCTCTTGGTCAAGTTCCATACCAAGTTAGCAGCTTTCATTAGATGGTACCCAATGACTCTGTTATCTCCATCATCTTGGAATTTGCCACACAATCCAGGCTTCCACCTTCACAGCTCCAAGAAATGTTCTCTCTGAACCTCCATGCAGACACCCTGACATATGCCTGACCTCAAATACTTTCCTTAGAAGAAGAGGGAGATTTTGCAGTTTCTTTGTATTGATGACTCTAAAGCCAGAAACACATGGCTGAAAATTTCAAGCTCTTCTACTTCTTGTGACTAGAACTTGAACCCCTCATTCAAATACAGTTTTACCACCTTTCTATTTTTGATGGGTTTTGTCTTAAGGTTTCTAGCATTGTGAAGAAAGACCATGACTGTGGAAACGCATATGGGAAAACATTTAATTAGGGCTGGCTTACAGTTCAAAGGTTTAGCCCATTATCATTATTTTGGAAAGTAAGGTGGCATCAGACAGACAGTGCTGGATAGGTAGCCTGGTGTTTTACATGTAGATTGACAAGCAGCGGGAAGAGACAGTGATCCACTTACTAGGCCTTGCTTGAGGTATTGAAGCATCAATCCTCCAGTGGTCCACTTCCTCCAACAAGGCCACACCTCCCAGCAGTGCCATTCCATAAGAGCCTATTGGGGCCATTTTTCTTTAATCATTACAGTTTCATTCACTGCTTAAATTTTCTTTAATTCCTTTTTATAACATGAAACTTAGCAGGATGGGTTCTTGCTGAGAGATCATTATTCCCTTTATTACATTAAGCATCAGAGTTTTCGTTAAACAATTTATCTCTTTAAATATAGAACATAGTTCCATTATATATTCTGCTGCTCCTTTTTTCCTCAGACTGTATGGTTTGTAAATTTTTTTTTTTTTGCTCAGCTTTTTCCTTTTTATTATAGCGCTTCATAAGTGTGACCACTAATAACTACTCTGTAGAGTCCATATGAGGCTGTTCTGAAGTCTCTTCTGACAATGTCATTAAGCCAAACTCTTCAATTTAGCCTTAGGTAGATTTTAGCCAAAGGCAGAAAGAAGCCACATGCTTTTCCACCAGAATATCAGAAGAAAGGTCTCTAAGCCACTTACTAATGTTCTTCTTCTCCTCTGAAACCTCTTAAGCTAGGCTATACTTTGTTCTAAGCACGACTGTGTTCCAAGTCCCAACTAGCATGACACATTATGTCCTACTTATAAGTGTTCAACTGCGTTCATAATCCAAAGTCTCAAAGTTCATACTCCACCAAAAAGCATCAAGGGCAGGCTTATCACAGCAATATCCCACTTCCTGGTACCAATTTCTGTTTTGGTCAGTATTCTATTGCTGTAAAAAGACATCACGACAACAGCAACTTTTATAAAAAAAAAATTAATTGGGGATTGTTTACAGTTTCAGAGGCTTAATCCATTATTGAGATGGCAGGAAGCATGGTGGCAGGCACACATGGAGCTTGAGAAATAGCAGAGAGTTCTACATCCATATACATGCACAGGCAACAGGAAGAGACAGACTCTAAGCTTAAAATTAGCTTTTTGAAATGGCAAATTCCACTACCAGTGACATATTTTCTCCAACAAGGCCATAACTTCTAATCCTTTCAAATAATACCACTATCTGCTGACCACATATTCAAATCTATGAACCTATGAAGCCAATCACACTCAACTGTACAATTTAATATATTGGAACAGTAAGCAGAAATGGTATTATTACCAGGAGCAGATCAATTAAAGCAACAAAATAGAGATCCCAGAAAGAACAAAGTCAACTGCCCTTTGATAAATGAATATAGCAACACAACTGAAAATGCTTACTCTTTTTGACCAATGAGGCCAGAAACACACACACACACACACACACACACACACACACACACACACACACACATTATGTATGTATATCTGTATATATGTACTATACATATGTAGATATATATGTATATTATTTTATATGTTGGTATCTGTCCATGTGTAATATATATATATATATATATATATATATATATATATATATATATACCTTAGATACCTTACTGCTTTCATAACAATTAGGTCAAAACTTATTATTAACAATTAGGTCAAAACTTATTATTTTTCTCACTTTAAAAATTAAATCTTTGAAAAGCAAACCCTTTGAAAGATAAGAGTAGAAAGACGAAACTGATCATTGTGTTGATAATGAAATTTTATGTACAGAATGAAACACATAATCTAATTAAAAAATTAAAAGAATGTTCACCATTTGTAAAACATACTTTACAAAAGGCTGACAGCCTAAATTTATAAGCACAATCAGTAGGAAAATAAAATTAAAGTTAAGAAATGGACAGAGGACCTGGGAATATACCTAACCCATGTCTGTCCAAGAAGATTGATATAAGTCACTAGGCCTTTTACACTAAAACAAGAGAAGTTATCACTGTTTTGCAATAAGGATGGCTAAGATATGAATTACTGGTGATAAATACTTGCCAGAATGTAGAATAATTGAAAGTTTTGAACTAAAGCTAAATTCTCCCAGTTTCTTATATACACAAACATGTTTTATCATATGATCCACCTATTATGCAACTAGGTATTTACCTAATTTTATTCAAAGCAAACAATCATGCAAAATTATTTATAGCATCTTTATTCATAATTAAAAATCCTTTGAAGCAGCCAAAATGTCTTTCAATAGGTACACAAGTACATCCACTGTTAAGCATTCTTATAGTAAAATATTATTCAGTGAAAAAATAAGAAGAAAAAAACCACAAGAAGATATTTAAATGTCTTAAGATTAAATATAGATTGCTCAATGAAAGAAGCCTGTCTGAAGTTGTGGGGAGCCGACAGAAGGCAGCTATCATCCTATCATCCTTGCAGCCATCTTGAGCCATATACCCTGACAAGAGACTTGTTTACAACAGCCTACAACAGCTGAGCACACTCTGATAACATCTTGTTTTAGATACCCAGGATCTTCCCTTGGGTGTGTGAGACTTAAAGGTGTGAGACTTAAAGGCATGACTTAAAGGCGTGACTTAGAAGTGAGACATATAAAAGGGGAGAGGCAGACAGAAGAAAGTACTTGAAACTTGAGACAGGTAACTTGGAAAAAGACTTGGAACTGGGAAAGAGACTAGCAACTAGGAAATAGGATAAGGACTTGAGACTTATTACAGCTGTAATTGGGATTAGGACCTGAGACTTGGTACTTGGAACTAGGGATTTGGAAAGAGGAAGAGAGACTGAAGAATAAATGGGATTGAATCACACTCTGTCTGGTCTCCATTCTTCACGTCCGTCCTCACTCTCTCTCTTGCTAAATCCCAACCCGCAGACTGGAGCAGCTTGCGGCAGTGTGGGCTCTAACAATTTAGCCCCCAAGGCTTTTGGCAGCGCGGGTTCCAACACTGTTAGAGTGTTCCCCTACATTTTGGCCCCCAAGCGTGGGACAGAGCGGTCCGTGACATGAAGTGATAGTGTGGTGTGTGCTACAGCTGTGACATTGTCAAAAGGGTCCCTGTGGCCTCTTCAGGTTCCATCGTCCCACTGTTTTGTATTTCAGCTAAAGTCATGCTCACTGTGTCCAGAGATCCTCTCACATCCCAGGTCTCTGATACTTTCTAGATTTTCCTTCTGCCCCTACCCTCCTCAGCTACATATTTTAGTCTCCTGGCCTTCGGGGACTTTCTCTTGTCGCCCTCATATCAGATCTGGGCCCCCTTTTAGTCTCCCTCTCCTCTCTCCCACCTGGATCCCTCCTTCCCTTCCCCCTTCTAAGGTGGATTGAAGCATTATCACTTGTGCCTTCCTTTATGTAAATTTCATACAGTCTGTGAGTTATATCATGGGTGCTCTGTACTTTTTGGCTAATATCCACTTACCAGAAAGTACATATCATGTATTTCCTTTTGGGTCTGAGTTACCTTCTTCAGGATGATATTTTCTAGTTCCATCCATTTGCCCGCAAAATTCATGATGTCCTCGTTTTTAATAACTAAATGATAGTATTCCAATGTGTAAGTAAATGGACTACATTTTCTGTATCCATTCTTCGGATGAGGAACATCTGAGTTCTTTGCAGCTTCTGGCTATGACAAATAAGGATTCTATGAACATAGTGGAGCATTTGTCCTTGTGGTATGGTGGAACATCTTCAGGAGTGATAGAACTGTGTCTTCAGGCAGAACTATTTCAGGATGGAATGGACCCCCAGTGGATGGATCGGGCCACCCACCTACCTTCAAAATTTTTGACCTTTAGTTGGTCCTTTCTAAGGGAAATACACAGACAAAAATGGAGCAGAGACTGAAGAAAAGACCATCCAGTGACAGTCCCCGCTTGGGATCCATCCCATGAGCAGGCATCAAACCCTGACACTATTACTGATGACATGTTGTGCTTGCAGACAAGAGCATGGCATGGCTGTCCTCTGAGAAGCTCTACCAGCAGCTAACTGAAATAGATGCAGATACTTACAGCCAATCATTGGACTGAGGTTGTGGACCCTTATGGCAGAGTTAGGGGAAAGACTGAAGGAGCTGAAGGGGATGGCAACTTCATAGGAAGACCAACAGTACTAACTAACACCCAGCCTTGGGGGATCCTAGAGCATATATGGACTGTTCGGCAATCCCAGGCACAAGTGTAGTTGAGGACTGCCTTGTCTGGCCTGAGTGGGTGAGAATGTACCTAATCCTATAGAGACTTTATGCCCCAGGGAAAGTGGATGCTGGGGGGTGGTGAGGTAGGAGTGATTGGTTGGGTAGGTTAGGGAACACCCTCTCAGAGGCAAAAATAGGGGAAATGAGGTGAAGAACTTTGGGAGCAGAGACCTGGAAGTGAGGGGGAACATTTGGAAGGAAAATAAAATAATTAAATAAATAAAATATATAATAAAATTCACACATACACACAAAAGCCCCCGTGGCAGTAGAAATGCCCAAGATAAACTTGTGAACTGAGTTAATGAAATTTAGGGAGCCTCTAGGTCAGCTAAGTTCTGCTGTATATTACCATAAACTGTACTTTTGATAATGTCACCTTCTTGAAAACAGATAGTATTGTAGAAGAAGAAGGATAATCTCTGTACTGGTTTGAACTGCAATGCCACAAGGAAAACTGCACAAGGATGCAACTAAATAAAGCAACTCACTGGTGGCATACTTTTGAATAGCATGTCTTCTTGCTGGGTCCTTTCTCCTTTTCTGGTTCCCTAGAAACAAGGTTAGGGAAGTTGTTCAACTATGCCCTATCTGCCACAATGCTCTGTCAAACTGTGAGCTCTGAAACAATGGAGACAGCTTACCCCAGACCAAAACCTCTTGAACCATAAGCCAAATAAGCCTTTATTCCTTCAAACTGTTTTCCTTACATATTTTAACACAGTGTCAGAATGCTAGCATAAACCTTCATTTAAACTGTGTCCTTAAGCTGTTAATATCATAATAGTGTGGGTGCTACGCTATTATAGAAAGCCCTTTTCTTAGAATTATGTTCTGGGGTGTACGTAGACACATCTGAATTATCTAGTTCTTTTTCTTGCAGATTTAAAATAATGTCTCCTAACTAAACAATATTCACATGGGATGAGTGTTTAAACAAATGGGAAAAGGCCTCAAGTTTCCAGGAATAAGGATCAGTTATAAAAATGTTAGAGTTATGTTATACAACGTGCATGGTCACTTGAAATGTCATAAGGATAGCCTGAAACTGAAAACTCTAAGGGATATGATGATATAGACACAACCAAACTTTTAATGTGGAGGAGAGGATAGAGTAGAAAGGACTAATAATAGACAAAGAGAAACAATTACTTCTGATATTTCAGATTTAGAAGTTTTTCGGTTTCATTATTTATTATCAACTGACTACTATTTTAACGGAAAAAAATTGTATCATTATAAATGTCTATCTTACTAAGAGTCAATCAACCCTATCAGTTACTTTTCTAACTGGACTACACTAAAACTCTTGAAACATTTTTCATGGATTAAGACTTAGAGATCTACAAAGATCATGGGATTCTTTCAAAGTTTTGAACTGAGAGTTTTCAAACATAAATTTTGAGCATTTCCCCTCACTTTAGGCAAAAAAGGATTAACTGATGATGACAAGCTTGCAATCTCCAATCTCAGTATTTTTTTGCTTCAAAATAAGTGTTTCTTGTAGTTTCAGATGTTTTTTTTAATGACAGTTCTTGTGAGCTGCATTGGCATCTCCTGAGATTCCAAATGCCTGTCTTTGTGAAACTATGATCAAATAAAGGTAGAAGGAAGATTCGTTGGTGTTTTTGTGTTAAAAAGAACAAAATATATAGGACTAGATGCTAGAAATGTTCCTTAATGTGGTATAGCCTATCATCATTTTACAATAGAATGAAGCACTCTCATCTTCATAGTAATTTATAATAAGGGTCATTAGCAAAACAACTAACCACCTTGTATTTGAAGTTCCTAAAAGAAGTAAAGACATTTCTATTTGCTTTGAAGAAATGTATAATACACTGTGTGTGTGTGTGTTTGTGTGTGTGTGTATGTGTGTGTGTGTGTGTATGTATGTATGTGTGTGTATAGTAGTAGTATATATGTATGTGTGCAAACCTGTGCCTGTAACCAAAACTAAACAAAACCTACAAGTTGAAATTTGCTCTCCCATTTTCTTACTTGTCACTAACCATGTAAGTGATCAAAAGAATTATATCAAAACAAGATACATAAATCTAATATGAAGAATCCATAAAAGTAGATATATAATACAATACTTTTCTTGATGTGATTTCACTGAATGTTTTGCCTAAGTGATCAAACACGCCACATTTGACATTTACTTGGCTCAGCTGAGTCTAACTATGATAATTTCACAGAAAATGCTTTTCTGTAAATATTGCCAGTTATTAATTTGTGGTCAGCTTTATTGACTAGTTAGAGTTGCATTTATTTACATAGAAATGGACCCTATAAATGATTTACATTTGTTCACATGAGTAGAAGTTTAGATATTGTAAACCTAAGCCATTCCATATTTCTGCTTTTGCAGTAATTACACAGATGTTGGCATCAGTAGTCTTCTGCTCTACTAAGATAGCAATAGGCAATTATAGAAAAACTTCTAGTATGGGCAGTCCTGGGTGTTGATTACTCTAGGACTGTGGAATGTCATTTCAGGCTTCACAGCAGGCAGGAAAACTATGAAGCAACAGGAGTGAAAATCAGTACAGCTTGATTTAGATCCCAGAACTGGGGTAAGACTTCGAGAGTCATACATCAAGTCATTTATTTCTGCCATATTTAAGCATAGCAGAATTTGGAAGAAAGTGTTCAGATAACAATTAACTCACTCTCACTAATACAACTAAGCTTCAGAAATGTGTACACTGACGCTCTTAACAAAGTACACTTGGCTTCAGCCAAAAGATAGGTTCTGTTGGCTTAGTTACAATGCTCAAGATAAAGGTCTAGGGAGAATGACTGAGGTAAACATAATCTCTATGGGAGACAGGATGTGGCCTGGCCATAAGATATCATAAAAATAATTTAGACAGTTTTAAAGTACAAATGACATCTCTCACGTGGGTTACTTTATGGCCTAGAAGCAATGCTCAGGTTTTGTTTTGTGGGGGTGGAGGTAGGGAAAGCATGAGTTAAATAAAACATAAATTCTGGGATATACAGGTGAATAATGGGTGTAGTGGCAGGTTTTGTGCATCACCTTGACCACAAGCTAGAGTTGTACGATAGAGAGGAGCCTTAGTTGAAGAATACCTCCATGAGATCCAGCTGTAAGGCATTTTCTCAATTAGTGATCAATGAGGAGAGTCCAGCCTATTGTGAACTATGCTATGGCTTTTTCAAGTAACAATTCTATCCCCCAAATCCTATCCTTGGTCTTAAGGGATCTGAAATAGAATTTTCCACTTTTTACTGCAGGAAAAGTTTGTATATATATCGAAACTTGTATTTTACTGTGGCTTACTGTGATTCACTCTCTCAGAGGCATTTGTATTATTCCTTGCTCTTGTCTCAAGATTCCCATAGCTTCATAGTCTTCTGTGTCTCTCTGGGCATCCAGCTGAACTCCAAGAACTGATGCTTCCTCTGGAGATAATTTATCTTCTGAAGTTTTCTACTGGATGTCTCCTGTCATGTACAATGTTTCTATCAGATGTCCTCTGCCTTCTGTAAAGTTAGAGGGATTTCTTCTCCAACCACATTGGGTGCTTGATATAAATGTGTCTTTTATTTCCTCTGATAAAGGCATGAGATTAGAGCCATACTCAAGTTGTGCAAATGCACAGCTGGGCTTAAGCCCAGAGCATTTCCTTCTCTGTTCTAACTCTTCCTAAGCCCAGGCCTGAAAGCTTCTGGACCACCTAGATCTCCTATGATTTTCCAATCTGATTGACTCAGTCTGGATCCACTCTGCTTCTCACTGAATTGCTCTGCTTGAAAAAAACTGCCTTTAAATTCCAGGAACTGAACTGCACTGACTGTGCTTCCTGCATAACCTGAACAGAACTGCATGGAACTCAACAGAACTATATTTACTGAACTGCCCTTCATTCCTGACTCACTCATCACTGCTCTTAAGTCCATTGTCTTTCCTGTCTGTTCTCATGAGAATTGGGAGTATTCTATCTCTGACTTATTCTGTCAAATCTCTTGCAGATTTGACACTTTGTCTTCCCTTCAGTTGGTCATCACTATCAACCATGGCTGCTTCCTTCTACAAGCTAAATTTATCTTCATTATTTAGAATCAGATGTACTAAGATGTGTAGTAAGGGCATGTCTGAACTCCAGGCAGAGGAATTAAAGGTGAGTCATTCCAGTGGGATCACATATACATAGAACGTCTTTGGATGTGATCCCTTGCCAGAGCAGCCATGTTACTAGGTTACAATTCCTTTACAGTTTTAATTCTGTTGTAATTCCAAGTGGTAATTCATTCAGCAATTTCTATGAAGCTCAGGTCATCAGATTTTAAAACCAAACAATCTAACACACTTTAATTCAAAAATCCACTAATTTGAAATTTACATGCTATGGAATAGATAGTAAGAAGATGTAAAAATTCTTTGTTGTTTTTTCTCGTATTGTTGTTTTGTTTTTATAAGAAATATGTTTATTTCTGTAAGAACAGAAAACTTTACAATAAAAATATTGCAGTTTCTAATATACAATGTTGTTCAATTTGAGCTGAGGTATTTCAAGCAGTGTTAATTGGGTTTTTAGTTTTAGCAAAATAAAAACAAAATCATACTTAGAATCATGCAAATAAAAAGATCATAAGGTTTTAGCTTTTAGCAGCAAGTATGCTAACTACTGAAGGAAAAAGCAGTATTCACTGTTTTAGAATGTTACCTACTTACTACCAGTATAAAGAAGAAATTCTTCAGGAACATTTTGGAGGATTTTTAGGACGCTACTAAGGAAAATGCTGCAGCAAATTGAAGCAGGAAGCCAAGGGTGCATATGGCAATGGATTCAGGCAGAGACCTAAGTGAAAACGGAGGGCAGTTTGGAGAGGATGGATGCTCATTCACCAGGCCAAGAAGAGGCTAGTTAAAAGGACAAATTCTTACAGAGAAAGAAAAACAATATTGGCATGATCATATTTTTAAGTTAATTTTTAAAAATGGTTTTGAGAATTCTATACATAAGTTCTGTATTTATATCATATCTCCTTCTTCATCAACTTCTCCTGTATTCTCCCATTCCCTCTCAAACTCATACCTCTTTCTTAATTATTATTGCCATATATATATATATATATATATATATATATATATATATATAT
>JANHMN010000004.1:72329197-72365970 GCA_030674055.1 Rhabdomys pumilio | reverse complement strand
ACACACACACACACACACACACACACACACACACACACACACACGTAAACATTCATTCAGAGGGAGGTAGAGGTGACACACATACATGGACACACATGCAACCATGCATGCACTCATTCACCCATCTCCCCACTCATACTTACATCTATACACCAAAAGAAAGACAAAGAGGGGGAAAGATAAACACTTTGGCAAGTCAAAAGCACACAGTCATAGGTCACAAAAAGCATTGTGGTTTTTGTGTAAAGTTTATTACACACATTAGAGAGCAAAGTTTAAGTCTTCAGCTTCAAACCCTCTCAAGGGGCCACTGAATCAGTTCTGGAATTACCCAGTGGAGGTCTTGTGTCCCCAGCAATGAAGTGTGATTACTTCTGTTGGTAATTGGAGAGCCTCTAAATATTTTGCTAGTAAGAGGGCCATTGACAATGGACATGCCCTTGGTAGTGAGATGACCCCTTTTTTTCTAAGGGGCAGAGTACGTATGAGCTATTAGAAAAGCATATGTAGAGTCCTTATAAATGTTAGCCTGTCGGTTTGGGCCTATTTGGAATGCCCTAGTCAAGGCAACTAACTCAGCCTTTCATGAAGAGGTCCTCACTGGGAGTCGGTTTGCCTTTACTGTTTCAGTTGATCACGGCTTAAGTAACTTGAATTCCTGATCAGACTGTGAGGGAATTCCCATCTACAAAGAGGGTGAGTTGGGAGTCTGGGAGAGGTTGGTCTAGAAGACCAGGTTGGGGTGAGTGCTGTGCCTTCACAGTCTCTGAGCATATCCAGAGAATGGGTCAAGGAGGAGGGTTGCTGGTTTGAGGGCTGGAGGTTAAGGTAATTTGAGGGTTCTCTAGAAACAATAGATGAAAAGCTTAGATTTATGAGGGCCCAAGGAGGGAAAGAAAAGAATGACTCAGAAGGTCAGAGAAGTGGTGGGTGGAGTAAATTGTGATGGTCTGGAACAGTGTGATCTTGAGAGCGTCCCACGTAAGTTCTGCTGCTTCTGCTAGGGCTCTCAAAATGGCTGCCATCCACATATGGTAGGGTCTAGCTTTTCAAGGTAAAAAAGCTACTGCCTAGTGGGAGGGCCCAACATGTTGAGCTAAAAAGATCTATTGCCATCTCCATCTTCTCAGCTGTAAAGAGGTGATAGGCTCGATAGAGTCTGGGAGGGCCATGGCAGGGCCCAGTAAGAGAATCCTGACATAAAAAGAAGTGGTGATGGACTTAGGCCAACTGGGTAAGTGGCCCTGTGAGGGGTCTATTTGGATGCCTAGTATAGTGGCATCCAATAGGTTATTTCTCTGCCACGGATGAAATGAACCAATCTGAAACCAGATTAGTTTATAAAGGCAGATTTATTGGAAAGCTGCTCTCCAGTGAATTTACTGACCCCAAGAATTGAGGCCAGGGCGTCACCATAGGTGTGGGCATAGAAGAAGAAAGAGAGAAAAGATGTGCACTTAGAGACAGGAGATGAGGAACAGGAAGAGAAAGGAGGGGTAAGGGGAGGGGAAGGGGAAAGGTAGAGACAGAGAGGGGAGGAGGGTCTGGATTATATAAAGAAGATCCTGTGAGGGAAGGGGAAGGGAGGGACTGAAGGATGCTGAGAGAACTTGGAGGCCAGGCATTCTTTGGTCTATAAAATATGTACCTCAGTCCCTTGTCTCAGAGTCTGAAACCAAACACTCTTCACTGCCTATTTCATACAACTCTTAAACCATTCATTCATCACTATTTAACATTCAAGCCAGGAAGAGGCCATTCTCATTTTCTTTCTCTATTCATACCACTTCCCTCTATTTGACATTGACTAAAACTAACAACTATATTGGTTAGTGTTATTATCACTGTGACCAAATGCCTGGTAGAAAAATATTGTGACAGGAAAAATTTATGTTAGTTCATAGTATCAGAGGGCTCAGAATCAGGCAGAAGCAAGGAAGCAATCAAGATATCCAGGAAACAGAGAACAAGGAAATAAAGGCGTGGGAGAAGATACTTCTAAAGACCTATCACTATTAAGTGGCTTCTAATAGCTAGATTCCAGAGCAGTAACACTTACTGGAAGCCTAGCAGTCAACACATGAAACTTTTGAAAAAATTAATATTTTTTAACCCATAATACTACAATAGTCAGAAGCAACGAATAAATGTTGCTGAGTGCAGAACAAAGTAGACCCAAAAAATGTGATCTTGACACTGAGAAGCTGTAATAGTTACTACATATTTCCCCCAACACTCTTTAAGGCAGTCTTGATTTTGTTTCAGAAAGACTCATGATTTTTAAAATTTGGGATAATATGTATTTCAAAAAATTCTATGAAAATTCATTTTGTAAAGAAGTAGAAAGCAAATGCAAAACATTAAGTATGTGTCTACTTTTTGGGTCCTTATGTCGGGGTTTTTTTTTTTTTTGGCTTACTTTCTTATGTATTTGTTTTTATGTTTCCAAAAATAACAAGTACCTTTAAGACTGACTAATTTTTGGATTGCTGGGACAAAAAATGAATGGCTCTACACCAGATTTTATGAATTTTATTATATCAAGCTATGTCTTTAGGGTCTGTGAGGCCTTGAGATAAGATGAGGAAGAAACCCATTCACAGCAGAAAGTGCTGCCTTTGTACTTTTTTTCCCATTTTATTGCTCTGAACACCCACCTGCACAAGGATGCATTAAAATGAAAGATGGAGATTCAGTGAGTTAAGAGGCATCATGGTCTTCATAGGTGGAAGTAGCATGCCCACCCCAGTGCTGCTCAGAGGGGTAATAGAATCCAGTTTTCCCTTTCAAATGAAAGAATCAGAAATTTGTAACTCTAGGCATACTGTACTACAAGGTAAGCTTTTTGAACCAGCAAATCAACATTAATATTTAAAGAAGAAATAAAAGCCAGGCCTGTAAAAACAGGCTTTAGAAGTCATCTTAGAAACAATTTTTACTGACACTTTCATTTTCTTGACCAATTTTATATACTTTTATTATAAGATGCCTTTCAATGGACACTCAAGAGCATCATTTTAAAACTCTTTAAGGAAAAGATAAAAGTTTCAGGTACTTCTAAATATTTTATCAGTGCTCATTTAAGACATAAACAATAATGATGACCTGATCTTGAATACAAGGAGACACCAGTGCTCTAACAGAAAAGCTGTTCATTATTCACTTGAGTAAGAAAGATACCTGATTGTACTGTTCTAAGAAAGCTGACTGGGTTATTGTTGTAGAATGCTTACATCCAAAGCACACTTAGAACTTCCTATCATTGTTTTAGTAGTATAACTAAACACACTACAATGTAATTTTAAACCCATATTATAGTGCAATAGACACTTGGTTAGAAGCCACATGGATGATCCTGTGATCATAGAAAGAAGACTGAAGCCTTGGATAAACCCGCCCCTCCACCCCGTTGTTCATTTTCTCTTGGTAGGCATTACCTGGCATATAGTCTTTGTCAAGTCACTAAAATAAGTGTAACTAACAGAGGTAGAAATTAGGCTGGCACCTCAAATGAGCCAATGATTTTAAAAAATGTTTTACAGAATTAAAATGGATGTGGAATTGGCACACTCTCCTGAAGACATATTTACATACCTGCCACGGTCCGCAGTTCCCTGTGCCTCATGGATAGGGATACAATTAGAAAGACAATTTTTGTTGCTCAACAAGACACGGAACAAGTAACAACCATTGATAATATGGTAAAATCCAGCAAGAATTTCCCACAAGGTGATAAGAAACCTTCCAGTTTGCCTGGCAGGTAGTTTTTGGCCAAGTAATTTGATGATGCTTAAAGAAATGATACAAGTATAAATCCTATATAGCACTTTCAGGCATCCGTAAAATGAGATGTAACTTCACTTCTTCTCACTATTGGAAACTTCGTGTGATAGCAAAGATCATAGCAGAGTGGGGATGGAGGGTAGCAGCCATTTATCGTTATAGGAAGATAAATGACCGCTGAATTGCTCTGTGGAAAGGTGCCTCTTCAACAAGCAAACTATGGTACAAGTGAGAAATATTTCATTTTTAAGTATGACCCCTAAGTTTGGAGAATCAGTTTTTCTGAGTAAAGAAGAATGTGGTTTGTGTCAAGCATAGACAGTGGAGCAGATAAGATAAACAAGGTGAGACTCAGTGACAGTTCTCGGAGGAGAAGCAGAAAGTAATCATAGACAGACCAGAGCCTGAATATAAGAAATGCAGAGACATTCTCATTTATCAATTAATAAATATCAGCTTCATTTACGATTTTTGTAAGGGATGTTGGGATTCAAACACTAATATGTCATACTATATGACAAGCATGACAAGACATGATTTATTAAAAATTAAAAATTTTCCTACCCTAAAGTTAAGTGTTTTCATTTGTCTTTGCCATGCACCATCTTTGTGGCTGCTGGTAGAGAAAACACCCACAAAAAAATGTATGAATGAACATATTAGAATCACAATGAATAGATGTACAAATGCTAATATTTAGATTCTGTGTGATTTTCGTAGAGTTTGAAACCGACATTTTTTTTGCAATCATTATAAAACATATGTTGTGAGAATTCTTTCCTAGCGAGATATTAGCAATGTTTATCTCATCCTTATAAAGTACAAACAACAAACTGTAGTAGAGGTCACCAGAGTTTACCACAGAGAACAAGAGAATTGATTGGGCTTGCATATGATTCTCTAAATAATACCAAAAAAAAAAAAAAAAAAAAAAAAAAAAGTAGGTGGTCAGGTCTCCAGGCCACACTTCGTTGTTCATACCGCACATTCTCTAATTGGAGGAGTGGTGGCTGGGAGAAATGCTTCCTAGTGTTGTTCATCTTAACTTAGCAAGTTTGTAGACGTGTTTTGCAGAAGGGCAACAGAAGAGAACAGGAGTGACACTGACTTCAATAGGAAAAGGCTTGGAAAATATATGTACATATAATTGCTAAATTCATACATGGATACTATACGCTTAGATTATATCTACCTTCTGGACTAGTTATCAATCTCTAACCCAATAAAGATAGTTTTTTTTTTTTTACTAAGATAATAGATGATAGGAATAGTTCAGTTTCACAACTGTATCTGTGTTAAATGTTTATGTAGTCTCCCATAATTACTCTTTAAAATATGAATATATATCTTTAAAAAACAAAGGGCAATGTTATGGCCAACATCTAAGAATTTCTACAAAGTTAAAGCAATAGGATATGTGGAGACATAGATACTTTATCCATAGCTCAAACATAGGAAATATGAGTGTCTTCCCACAAAAAAAATATGCCTAGTGGCTCAGAATTCTGTGTTGTACTCCAATTGCTTTAGCCAGTAAAATAAATACAGACAGACAAGAAATTATCCTAAGAACCACATTCTTCTACAAAGAAGACCCAGTGACTGCAGTGGGACAGAACATGACACATTGTCTGAACTAGAAGCTGGCAAAAGAAACCATAAGGCAGCTCTTTAGCATTACAGAGAGCTGGATTCTGGAGCAGTTGTGGTGCTCTATGTACATAAGAACTGGAGCTAAAACACTAACAGGAACAGAAACAAGTCCCTAGAAATCTCCATGCCTTTATAGGAAAATCACAACAGGACCTACCCCTGTAGTTGCAGTGGTCTGAAGGGAGTAGATACTGCTTAAAAACGCATGAGCAGAGATCACACAGCCCTAGCTGCCTGCAGGGAAGTGGCCTAGATACCTTCTAGACCTTTTTCTCTCTTGGAACAGTGTGACCCTACACTGTTTTACATTAAGTCCACGGTGACATATTCAGCATGTTTTTGATGGATTTGTATAACACATCTGTGCTGTCCATACTTGCTTCAACACAGGTTTATATAACAGGGCTCATTAAGATAAGAAGAAAGACACCCAGCCATCGATGATAATGTGTTATATAAAATTTTACATCTTTTAAACTAATTTTATTCTAAAAAATTACTTATAATAAAACCCTTTAATGGTGTAATATTTAAGAAAAAATTATAAATAAAACAGGGACAATACCTTAAAATGAGCAATAAAGTCTCTTCAGCAATGCCTGATTACCCATGAGAAGGTGTTGCAAAACTCAGTGGACATCTGAGACACTACTCAACTATGACAAGCTATGTCTCTCAATAAAATGTATATTTTATATAATATAAAATGTAAAAATAATGAACAAAATGTCATAGTTGTGAGGAAATTAATAAAACTTCAAAATTGCATTAAATTAAATGTAGAATAAAATCTAATCTTCTTAAATGTGACTTGTATGCAAGCTAACTCTAAATGTAGAGTGTTTGTGGCAAGATTACATGATAATCTCACAGTAACAATTTGTTCCTCCTATACAGGTTTGTATACCTCTAATGAAATAAAAAGAAATGAACATTTAGCAAATGTTTATTTTACCTACACACTATTGGGGCACCGTTTTTGAATTCTCATCATATTTTAAGAATAATAAGATACTAATAAAATTTTATACACCAAATATAACTATCAAAATAATTTATGATATATTAGTATTTTGATTAGAAAAATCAAAACATATAAAGTATTGTTTAATCAAATATTAAGAATTAGGAAAGTGGTTGACAGCAAATATTACTTTAGTTAGCAGATATAATTCATTCAGTCTTTGATCTGAAGCAATGACCCTCTAGACTTTTGTCAAAGATGCACAAATCGGCAAGATGGTCATCAAATGATAATCAACATTTTTATTCCTAAAATAATGGAAATATCAGCTATAATGAGATGCCACTCCACACTCATAATAGTGTCTACAATTAAATTACATCACAAAAACAACATGCTGGCGAGTTTTGGCAGAAGCTGAAAGTTTCTTATATTAGTAGAAATATGTGATAGAAATGCAACCAGATTACACACTTGAATCATTCCTATAGCCCAGAAAATATCAAAACTAAGATGATATTTTACTTTACAACATCATCCCAGGTGAACACATTGGAGAAATGAAGCTATAAGTCCATACAGTACTTGTACACAAATCATTACAGCAGTGTTACTATTCATATGCAAAGTGGAATTGTCTCAAATGAATGCTAATGAGTGTATATATATAAAGAATATTAAAAATATATGCAAGAAGTATTAAATATATGCAAGAAAAATATATGCAAGAAATATTAAAAATATATGCAAAAGACAGTACACACATAATTGATTATTGATGCATAACTAATAAAACTGTTAAGCCAAGCTTGGAAAGACAAGTATTATATGTGGTTTCCAAATTTATAGATTGATAAGGTTATGCACATAAATTAGAGCACAACATTGAAGCAAATATGTTTTGGGATGCATGGAACAAAATGCTGAATGTGTAACTCATGGTTGTGTGAACGTTTTAAAGCAGCACCAAGTAATCAATTCATATAATAAAATATAGTATATGTGTTTTAAAAGCTAGTCTAAATTAAACAAATTGAACATAAAATGTCATTTATAATAAATATTAATAAATGCAAGAACCCACATAGTATAGATTAGTGGTTACCTGAGGCCAGAGGTGGAGAAAGGTGTGGAAGGTAGACAATGACTAAAAAGTACATGATTTTTTTGTGGGTGAGGAAATGATTGTAAAGTTAAAGTCTTGTTTACACATTTCTGTGAATCTACTAAATGCCACAATCTACTAAGACTCAAAGATGAATCATGTAATGTATATTTAGATATAATTGGATAGAAATATCTGTACGCAAAACATAAAATCAAAGGGGGAGGCTAGAAACATAGGTGAGCTTATTAGTTTCACATGAAGAAGCTTAAGGGAAAATGTCAGCAAGTAAATAAAGTCTATTTCACATTAACACAAAAGAATCAAGACATCATACAATGTAGGAGGTAACAACTCAGTTTTAGAATATTTGAGGAAAACTTAATAGAAATAAAAGATTAAAAAATATGATTCTTCTATCAGTATGCACACACAAAAAGAAGTAAATAGAAGCAAGAAATAAGAAGTAATTCATCCTTCCATCTCCGTAAACATATCTTACTAAAAACTCCGCTGGATGCAGGTGTGGGTTGTACCTGCATTTAGTCCTAGCACCTAGGGGGTCAAGCATGGCAGGGGGTTTTTAAATTCAAGACAAACTCTGGCCACATACCAAGACCCAGTCTCAAACAAATCAATTAATCAAACACATACAAAATACTCTCTATGGTACAAATTAAGCTAACCACATTCTCTAATAACAGTGAAATAAAAGTCAAAATTGGAAATGTTTAAGCAACAGCAAAAATAGTATTTTAAAATTATAAATTGTGGTAATTATTTACAAAGGCAATTCTATTTTAAGCTAAAACTTATTTCTAAAATACTATTTCCTTAAAATGAGCTATTAGGACAACAGTTCTCAGACTGTGGTGTGACCCCGCTGGGAATCAAATTACCCTTTCCAATGGGTAACCTAAGACCATATAAAAACACAGATATTTAAATTACAACTCATAACAGTGGCAAAATTACAGATATGAAATACAATAAAAATAATTGTAATGTTTGGGGTCACCATGACACAAAGAACTGTATCATAGGTTGTAACATTAGGAAGTTTGAGAACCATGATTTTAGGGGATTGAGAAATGTCTTAACCAATAGTTAAGAGTTTTTGTTTGCTATTCTTCAAGAGAACATGAGTTCTGTTACTGGCACACATATAAGGCAGACTACAACCACATGTAACTCCAGTTCCAGGTTTTCCAGGTTTTATAACATTGCTTTCTGCTATCTACATGTATCATATACTCATACAGACACAAGAACATGCACACACACACACACACACACACACACACAGAGAGAGGGAGAGAGAGAGAGAGAGAGAGAGAGAGAGAGAGAGAGAGAGAGAGAGACTCAGACAGAGACAGACACAGAGACAGAGATAGAGAGGCAGAGATAGAAACACAGAGACAGAGAGAGGAGAGAATAAAAAAGAGAATGAGTAAGAGACATATACGTGCTCACCTTAAAAAAATGAAAAGATATCTTAAAAGATCCTATTTAATGGTTCCCACCATATTCTCTCTTTTATAAATTCTATTGCTTAGTTCATATCTCATTAATTTAAGGTTTGTTGCTGATTCATTCCTGTGAATTCCTTATGGACAGAGGGGATGCAATAAAGTTCTTTATTACCACCACATTTAAATATCTTCTTGGATACAGAAAGTCCTAAGTGTTTACTAATTGATTTTATTGTATAATTGAGGTTATGAACTATAAATTAAAGGACAAGAGTTCTTGATTATTATTGGAAAGACTTAATGACTCCCAGCACATTAATTTGCCTCCCTGGATTTTAATATCCTTCATTAAGTGAATTACTATAAAAATGTTACTGAGATTCCTTCTAGAGCTGGATGAATGAACTTAATGGAGAAAAACAGCACCATTCTATTTACCAGAAGACAGTCCTGCTTATGCAGAAACACTGGCTGCTTTGAGTGTTAGAACCAGAGAGTCATCTCCAATTCCTCATCAGTGTGTCATATTTTCACTAAACAAGTATTTCCTTAATACCACCCACGCAGTTCCAAGGGGAATATGCATATGTCAAAGTCATGTCTGACTGTTTTTGTCTTTCTGAGGACAACATTTCAAGACTTCTATAAACAGTTTTAATTACTCATTTCTCTGTAACTTCATACACATTAAAAAGACATTAGTATGTATTTTCACATGAGGCTATAATAGTTCACTCTTTCCAACACTTCTTTCTCAAACTGTGATATCTTCATTTTTTTACATATAGCTCACACACATTTTTAATATTTCCCTACATTTATGTATTGACAAAAATATTCTTTGCTTCTAACTTGCTATCATATATATATATATATATATATATATATATATATATATATATATACTTATGTATTTATGGAAATTATGAGAAATAAAATATAATGTATTTAATACTAATAATATGTTATACATTGTTATTACATGCCTAATATAACTATATTGAATTAATTTAAAATATTACCTGATTAGAAAAATTGTCAAGAATATATACTAATAGATTAAAATCAAAAGAGAGGGTACATATGATATTTAGATTATTGTTTATGTTTCTATTTTTTATACATTGTGGATTATTTGTACAATAATTATATTTGCACACACTCACAAATAACCTGTTACCTGAATTTAAATCAAAGAAATTCTAAGAAATTGTTATATAACCCATTACTTTTATTTCTTTTAAAGAAATATTAAAAATGTCAGGTAAATATATATATATATATGTATATATATATATGTATATATGTGTGTGTGTGTATGTGTGTGTGTCTTACAAACACACATAAATATAGAAATATATTCAATTTACTGACAGAAATCCTTGAATTATTAATAGTTTATATAATGTGATAGAGTCCAAATGTTTATTTTCAGCAAACTGTTTGTATAATGATCAAGAAGTAAAGCAATAAAGCTGACCAAGACTGTCAATTCTCATGAGAAAACTAAAAAGTATTATCTATGAAACTCAGCTAATCAAAAAATATGTTCCAAGCACTTACTAGTTGGACAAGTTGTATATTATATTTTCTTCCTTCTAAGCCTTCATCATTATTTTTGAGTTATTTAAATACTGATTACATCCATTTATAAATGTTACATTAAAGGCTCTGCCTGTGAACTGCTGTGCACTTACAAGTTTACATTGCCCACATTCACCTCTTCTGCCAGCATAATGGTAAAGTTAAAATTTATGATAAATATTTCACTATTTCCTTACAAAACTCACAATGAATCACATATTCCATGGTACATATTACATGGTATGCCAATGTCTATGATTGTAAAACTAAATTTCTACAAATGTATTGATAATCTCCACTGTTGATAATACCTGTGATGTTCTCTTGCCTTTAGGTGCATGTGTTTGAGTGTGTGCCTGTGGATATTACAGGATTGCCTTAAATGTCAGTCCTCATCTTCCAATTTGTTCTAAGACAGTTGTTTGGTTGTTTGACACTTCATGTGCCAAACTAACTAGCCCATAAGTGTCCATGGATTCCTCTGTCTCTCTCCACTTTCCATCTCAATATAGAAGCTCTAGGGTATATGCTATTTCTCACTTTTCAAAGTATCTAGTGATGAGAATTCAGGTCTTCACATTAGAACGACAAGTACTTTGTTCAGTAAGTCTTCTCACCATCCTGATGTTCTCTTAAAACTTCAGTCTTATTAAAGCTAACAGAATTGTCATTTCTATCATTCTCAGTCCATAACAGGGAAGTACCTTGTATTTAGGTGTCTAAAATTTTATTTATTTTCACATGAATATTATTTTCTTCTATCCTGAAGATTATTAATATTTAATAAGACAATGATGGGCATTTGCTAACAAGAACATATACCCTCATGGTTTGCATTTGTTATTTCCAAATTTTTCTTCAATCTTAGTCACCTAAAGTCAGAAAAAAATGCCAAACAGATAAAACATTTCACACATACACTTAGAATGCTATAGTTCTATGTAAACTTATTATCATCAAAGGTTTATAGTAATAAGAAGAAAGATGGTGTATATTTTGATGCTGCAGTGGCAATGAATTTAGCAGCTTAAAGTGTACTAATTTGTTAGCTCATAGCTTTGCAGCTCATATTTTCCTGAGATTTCGTGCAGACTGGGTCTTCCTGTTCTTTTATAGCTAGCTGCAATGGGTTAGGAATGGGTTCCTGTCTCCATTTATGAGAATATGATTCCCCTCTCTCATTCATTTTCACAAAGTATCATTAAATTACTTTAACTTCTCTTTCTTTGACAAACTGGAGAAAATTTTCCACTTTTAAATGGTCTTAAATATTAGAGAAACTAACCAGATAATATTCTCAACCCTAGGTCAATTTTGCTATATACCACCATTAAAAAATTCTGACAATTAGGATATGGGGTTGCAGTTGCTTTTGGTAAAATTGAACAACAAAGATGATGTTGTTGTTGTTGTTGTTGTTGTTATTATTATTATTATTATTATTATTATTATTAAGTGTTCTTTAAATTGTGACCTTGTCCTGGCTAAGAGTCTTCATAGGAACAATCTTTACATGCTTGTATATAAATGCAGTATGATTACTTGTGCTAGTATTTTAAAAATATTCTTTTAAACAATTATTAAATTTCTAATAACAAACACATAGCCTCATAGATACTCTTTTCTGGTCTTGAGTCTCATGATGCTTTTTGAAAATTTAATTAATTTATTAATTTACATCACAAATGCTGCTTCTCCTTCTGGTCCCTCATTCAGAGTCCTTCTTCCTATTCCCCCTCCTTTTCTCCTCTGAGAGAGTGGGCCCCTCTGGGTATCCTTGCCACCCTGGCACATCAAATCTCTTCCAGATTAGGCTCATTCTTTCCCACTGAGGCGAGCCAAGGCAGCCATGAAGACTGAGCTGCCTGTCTGGTACATATGTCCCCTTTCATTTTACTTGATATCCTAGAAAGAGCTTGAAGAGACATAGAAAGATCATCTTATTCTGATTACTGGAGACAGGCATAGGTAAAGGACAGAAACAACAACGTCCGTATCTACAGAAATCCCAATGGTATACCAGGATAGATAAAGAGCTGTAACCAATGTAAAGATCTCACTAGGATGTGTCACTCCTGGCTTTCCTCAACTGAGATATTTTTGTGTCACATAAGGAGTAGGAGGCCTGAGAAACATGGAGGACCTCTTCCCATGTAGATAGAGATGATAATACACTTCATTATTTGGCAATTAATTTTAAGAAATGGCCCTGTGTTGCAGGAAATATTAAAAAAGAATGGCCAATTCACATGCATGGCCCCAGCAGGTTATTCTCATCTCAGCAGACCCTCTGGGCTGGGGCTCCCTAGACTTCTCCACCTAACTTGCTAATTTTCCTTGGTGGAATCTATCTTTTTTAGTATTTCCTGCAACATCCCTGTTCCTAATTTGCACTTATATTATTGGAATTGCAAAAATGTTTTGGGACAGAGTCGTTAGTTTGCAAGTTGTCATTTTTGTCCTGAGAGTATATCCTTGTTTTGAATCCCTGTGTAAGAAGTTGCAACTAAATTTAGTACATTGAACGAGCCCCAAACTAACTTTGCAGTATGCTTTTTTTAACAGTCAAGTCTGCCAACCACAAGTATCTAAGTTGCAGCTAATCACTTCTTGTTAAATGGTAAACCTTAATGCCAACTAAGACAAAACTGGGTGATTCAATTAAACTCTTTCTGTATTGTTTGTGGTTTTGTTTTTGTTTGTTTGTTTTTGTTATACCTAAATTGTAAAGCAGAGTCATGGTGTTCTGAAGGTCTAAATGCTTTAAGGCTGATAAATAAATTATTTTTTTTCTCAAATAAAGTCTGCTAAATTAAAACTGCCTGAGGATTTTCTTTTAAACAGATATCACCCTTAATCTCCTAGCATTTTGCAAACTTTGTAAAATAAAGCACTCTTGCTTTCTTATATAAGGTAAAGAATGAGAATGAGGGTAGGGAGTAGAGTAGCTACCTGATTAGCATGTAAGAGAGCTTAGGTGTGAATTCCAAATTCTCCATTCCAAATTCTAAGTAATAGTGACAGAACAAAAATCTTCCCAAGCATCTGCATTTCTGATAAAAGTTAAGAATGTCTCTAAACCATGTTCACATAGAAGGTTCTTTTTAGAATAGCCATGCTTTTCCTGGTTAATTATCATGCTGTGTTGATATACAAAACCTGTAGCCTCGGGCAGGACACAAGGAGTAAATTTATTGGGAAAAAAAATGCAAGAAAAATATGCCTGCAGCTTGTTTTTGATGGCGGGAGTAAATGGATCCTGTGGTCACTGCACTCCAAGCTTGGGGTTCTGAAAAAAGGTGTATGTTGCTCAGGGCATTAGTGCTTTTAAAGCTCAACACAGCAAGGAAAGATAAGGAGGCAAGCAGAGATTAATGCTCACGTTCCTGTTAAAATGCAGGCATGGTTGTTCTTAGAAAAGAAGAATTCGTCTCATTTCTAGTACTCAGCTGGTTTCATTTTCAGACTTACCAGGAGGCTGACACACATGTGGCAGGAACAAGTAGTGAATGAATTTAAAGAATTTTTTGGCCTCTACATGGGACTCAGTTCTTCTGTGGTTTATTTGGAACTGATTGCTGTAAGGATTTTGAGATTAACTTGATGAATCAAAAGAACCAATTAAGCAAAAGCTGTTATAAAATATTTGGAAATGAGCTCATTTCCTGACATTTATGTTGTTTTTGAGTCATTAACTACAAACTAAATACAAAACAAAAAGCAAAAACAACAACAACAACAACAACAACAACAAAACCAGCAATAAGAAAGAAAGGGTGAGAATAGCTTCATGAATGCTGAGTGGAAGGCACATGTACAAGACCATTTTGTATTTTTGTGTACCATTTTAAAACAGAGTAAAACAGGAAGCAGCATTGATAACTTCATTTCTTGTTTCAGCTAGTATGTCCTTGATTGGGAGGGGGATTTGAGATTGTTGATAATGGATATCTTTTATCTGTTAGTAACTTAATGATAGAGTAAGGAAGGAAGAAAATGAGGACAAAATAATTCAGGAAGGAAGGGAGAATGTTAGTGATAGGTATGAATAAGAAATATAAGAAGGAAAGAATGCCAGAAAAAAACTGAAAACAAGACAAAGGGAAACAATGCAGTCTGAGAAATGACCATATATCATCTAGAAATACTACTTGATTTGGAGATGCCCAAGCAGCACAAAGGGCAGCTTCGTACAATTACGAAGACGCAGAAACAGAAGAATTAGTAGAGACTTCACCAGAAACCAAAAGGATCCCCAGAAGAGAGATATAGAAGATATAGGTACAGAATAAAAAAACCTTGTATATATTTACCCAAGTATTGTTCAAAACCACTAAGTCGAATTTACTTTCTAAGGTGGAGAGACAGCAGAGGTTTCCTGGATTCTAACATAACCATTGCTAGCCTCTTTTTTTTTTTTTTGTCATCATTGAAATGTGGAAATGCTTTGACAATAAGTTCTATCTATCTATCTATCTATCTATCTATCTATCTACTTATCTATTTATTTATTTTTAATGATATTTTTTAAAAAATTTACACTCCAGATTTAATTCCTTCACCCCACTCCAGATTTAATTCCGTCACCCCATCCACCCTCTGACAGTTCTATATACCATATCTCCTCCCCAATCCTCTGTCTCCACAAAGATGTCCCCACCACACCTGACCTCTAAACTCTTTGGGGCCTCCAGTCACTTGATCAGAGAAATGCAAATCAAAACAACCCTGAGATTCCACCTTACACCAATCAGAATGGCTAAAATCAAAACCTCAATTAACAACACATGTTGGCAAGGATGTGGAGAAAGAAGAATACTCCTTCATGTCCCATGAGAGAAGAATGGGACATGAAGATCTGACAGAAAATGTGGTTCATTTACACAATGGAATACTATTCAGCTATTAAGAATGAGAACATCCTGAGTTTTGCAGGCAAATGGATGGAACTAGAAAATATCATCCTGATTGGTGTAACTCAGACCCAAAAGGACATACATAGTATGTACTCACTAATAAGTCGATATTAGCCAAAAAGAGAGAAAGAGGGGGAGGAGAGAGAAAGAGAGAGAGAGAGAGAGAGAGAGAGAGAGAGAGAGAGAGAGAGAGAAAGGAAGGAAGGAAGGAAGGAAGGAAAGTTCAGAATACATAAGATACAATCCACAGAACTCAAAAAGGTCAACAAACTGAAGGACCCAAGTAAGGATGCCTCAGTCCCACTTGGGAGAGAGAAGAAAGCAATCACAAGTGGGTAGGAGGGAGAGACCTGATAGGGAAAGTGGCAGAGGACTGCCTGGTTTGTGCTCAATCAGAGATGATACACCTAACCCTCAAGAGACTGAAAGGCCCAGGTTTTTCTTAAATGGTCAATAAAGAACCAACAGTCAATAGCTGGGCAGGAGAGCAGAGGCAAAACTTTGAGGATTCCAAGAGAGGAAATGTAGGACAGGGAGAAGGAGAATCACCAGGGCAGAAAGAAGAAAGAAGGAACAAACATGAGAGCTATAGAAGACAGAACCATAAATGTAAGAATCAGAGAAAAGCAGTCCCAGGGACCACTCCACCAGATTGGGCCTGGGGTAGCAGAGATAATGTATATATTTTAGAAATTAATAACTCAAGAATATTGGAGGGGAGTGTGTTAGCCATGTAGAAGTTCAGGAGGGGCCCAACCATTGAGCTAGCTAAGGCATATTCAAATACAAAAGCAACCTGTGTGTGTGTGTTTTCCATCTGTGATCCAGAGCATCTGGGGCAGGTGGTGTAAAGTATTCAACCACCTGCCTGGAACACAGAGCAAACCTTAACAATTTACCACTTCAGTTGGCACTCATCTTGGGGATTGTACCTAACATTCAAAATTAATTAGAGATGCTTAAGTGGAATACACATGTGCCATTATATAAGGTTAAGATGGCTTCTTAGCTGACTGCAGATTTTCCCCAAGCCACATCAGGATTTCATCCCACTGTTTGGAGCTGATAGAAAGAGTTTGGGCTCAGGGGTGCTGGAAGCCCCTGATGAGCAAAGAGAAGGGCTACTTGAAAGGCAGAGGCAAATGATAGAAGCTGCCTGCCTCTCACAAACAGAAAAAGAATAGAAATAAATTAAATTTGATTTAATTGTTTTTAAGGATAAAAAAGAGTATAATGACAATTGTTTAAGTGTTTTTAAGTATACAGGGAATAAAGAAATCCAGGTCTTTGATATCAAATGTAGAAATCAAAGGCATGAAGATAAAGAGAATAGAATGCATTTTAAAAATGCATTAAAAGAAAATTGAAAAAAGTCTTGCCAGGGTACTACTTGAGATCTATGAACATGGTCTACATGAGATTTCTGAGATTACTTCACCTAGTATGACAAGTTTAGAGCCTAGAAATAGACTTATACAGTAAATAGAAGGGAATTTAATTAAAGTAAAATAAATAGATAAGTAGAAGCTTTTGATCAAATTATGGGTTAGGGAACAGAAGATAAAGATAAAGAGACCTTGTCTTAGACAGATAATAAAAACTTAGGCCTTGATCTCATATAGGTTGAGGCAGGAGGTAGTGAAGAAGCACTGGCTCAGTGGATAATAATAATTGTTTAGACTGCTTTAAATTGTTTTAATTATAAAAATAAGATGGTTATAATTTTGCTGATGTTTATGATATTAAAAATTGGGAATGAGGTCAAGCTACTAAATTAAATCAATCTACACCTTCAATGATTTTGGAATACTGTACCAAGAGCATGCTATTTTGAAAAAGGGGCTCTGTATTTGTTTTAACAAGAAAGGAAAAGAAGGTTTGAACTCTTTCCAGAGTGATATGGATCAAATATGACAGGGGGAGACCCCCTTAAAGATATTGACTACAGAAAAGAAAAATTAGAGAAAATCAAACAGGACAGGTAACTGGATCTGCTGATTCCTTGACATGAGAAAAACCCTATAAAATTAGACAGTAGATTTTGTTGGTTGTTAAATCCTTAAGATTCATCATGTCATTCTTCACATAGAATGAATGAAGATTTATTACAATTGTTTATTTTTTTATTGATCAAACTAACTCATAAAAAGATAGTTGTCTTTTACCTGTTTAAATAAGGAACAAAAAAATCATCCTTATCTGATCTGTGAACCTTACACAATAGATACAGATATCTTTATAATGTTAAAATTTTGGAAAAAAAAACAAAACAAAACCAAATTTGGTTGTGAGATTCACGTATTACAGAATTTACATCAGACAAGACTTATTCTCAGGATGCTGATATGACCTGAAGTTGTAGCCCCTTAACTCCTGAAGGTGTTTCCAGAGAATCGCATGTAAAACAGCTTCAGGAATACCTGGTGATTCCAGATGGTTTTGCTTCATCCAACCCTTCAGATGGATCCAGTCAAAACTTCAGTCAAATTATACCAAGACTGGATAATAGATACAAAACTAGCTTTCTTAAGTCTAACCAAGTTTTTCAAAATTTATTACTACTCCACCCCTTTAAAGAATTTTCGTTACCCATATTAAGCAGAAAGAAGTTATTAAGATTTGTCATTCCAATCCATTGGGCTTGGGTGTCTGGTTATGGTTATTTTATAAATTATAGATAGGTTGTCATTCTAAGAAATAATTGGAAGTGGTCATAATTTTGAACAGGGAGGAAATAGATAGGATGTATTACTAAATTTATTCTTAAGCAAAACATGGTATAACCATAACCTTCCATTGATAAAAATCTTTATAATTGGTACAGAATTAATGTTATAATTTCTTACATTGGTGCAGAACTCATATATTGAGACAGATTATGTTTTTCATTGGCATCTACTTTATATGTTGATAAAATTGAAATTAATATTGTTATTCTTAGATATTAATTAGGTATTGTGCCTATAAAACTCAATTAAAAATACAAAGCTTTTGAAAACACAGTCCTTCTATAGTCACTATTACAAACTGTTTAGGATGATTAAGTAATGCAAATTAAGACCCAGATAGTAAACTCATGGATATAATAGATTCTGACTTAATTATAATATTACCATCAATATAATATACTAATTATAATATTATTAACAATATTATTCTAATAAAATAGCTAAGAGTAGTCAAGGTTTAATGGTTCGATACACTTTATATAGATATATAGTCTTCAAAAACATCAGAAATCTAAGAATATGACATTTAGTAGTAATTCATTATTAAAGATTATTTGATGAGAGTCATGTGTGCTCCTGATAGTACTCCCTTCATGGTTCAATGAAGATTTTGAACATCTTAACATCCATATAAAGTTGCTTCTCGTATGGCAAGATAGATATTGGACAAAAATTGTCCTAATTCATCTATAGACAAAGAATACTGTCCAAGAAAAGACATATGATGCGAGATACTCGACAGCTTAGCTCTGCCAAGACAGAACTATGAACTAGTCCTTCATAGTTCCTGCTTCATTTAAAGTCTGTCAGATGACACTGGGCCAGAAAACTAAAGACAGATACTCCAATGTTTTGAGGAATAGGAGAGTGTCTAGGTAGTTAGCTGTCTCTACAATTTGGTTAAGATTTGGAAGCTATGTTTTTGTGCTTCCTATATATTCAGGTAATATTTAAATCATTCTTGGATTTCTGACAGGGTTGAAGACTAGTTATATACTTATAATCATACTTAAATTGTTTAGCATTGAGGAAGATGATATTGATTTGGAAGGATGGTTTTCACATGGTAATACAAGTTAAAATTGAAACATAATTCAACTATAGAATTGTAAGATCTTTATGTTAGAATAGATGTTAAAGTAATGTATAAAAATTGACAAAATTGATAAACTGGACATTATTAGTATATAACATACTTATAGTTTATATAAAGTTTGACTATGTTCAAGGTTTATATAAGATTAAAGCTCTTTTAAATGGATGAAAATGGTGAGGTGTTGGGGATTTGATTTGTGCTTAGATAGGAATTTGTGTGTCCATTTTGAGTCCCTGCCAACAGTTGGTTTGTTTGTTTTTTTTTGTTTGTTTTTTGTTTTTTTTGAATAGTCAATAAAGAGCCAGTGGCCAATGGCTGGCTGGGCAGGTGAACAGTGGTAAGACTTTGAGGATTCCAGGAGTGGAAACACAGGACAGGGATAAGGAGAATCACCAGGGCAGGAAGAAGAAAGAAGATACAAACATAAGACTATAGAATACAGAGAACCAACCATGTAACAATCAAATAAAAGCAGCTATAAGGACCACTCTCCCAAATGGGTCTGAAGTAGCAGAAATAAATTATAGATTTTAGAAAATAATAACTCAATAATATTGGAGGGGAGTGTGTTAGCCACAAAGAGGTTCAGTAGAGACCCAACCATTGAGCTAGCTAAAACATTAAAATGTAAAAACAATATGTGTATGTTTCTCTGTTTGAGATCCAGAGCATCTGGGGTGAGCAAGAATGCAGAGAGGAGAAGGAGAAAGAGTCCACCGTGAGAAAGGCATAGAATGGACCACATCATGAAGGAGCATGAAGGTGAGATGGTTGAAATGTAGGTGCAGGGAGAAAGCAAGACCATGGGAGGTCTGCCCAGAAGGAAACAGGCAGCAAAGATAAAATACGGATTTAGAAAGTGTTAACTCAGGAATACCAGAGGGTAGTATGTGCTAACAGCAAGATGGTTTGTAAGTGTCCAGCCATTGAGCTAAATAAGGCATACTAAAATATAAAGGTTGCATTTGTGTGTGTTTCATTCATGAATCCAGAGCTCTTGGACATGTACAGAGTTACGAGCACACCTGCCAGGAACATTCAGTGGACTTTAACAATTTTCTGCTACGCCTAACATTTTCCAAAGAGTGCTACCAATTAGGGATCAATATTTAAATCCATAGTCTATAGGGTACATTCTCACTCAAGCTACCATTCGCTTTTCATCATTTACCTTGATCTAATTTCAGAATTGTTTGAGATTTCTCTGCGTTAGATAAAACTTGATTAAAAATAGTCATCCTCTGTGGTGATAATTTATATACTGGGTATCTCAAGTGGCTGGGAGACCTTTTATATAATTCGAATTTTGTTCCCCTTAGTTCTGGGGTTCTGTCATTCCACAGCACTCATAGTGTTTCCAGTGACTACCTTAATGGGTAAGCACAGGGAACAGACTCAGCAATGAAGGTGACAGTTGTGAGGAATCATAGCTGGTTACAAGCTGGTATAAGGGAAAAATGAAAAGGTTGGTGATTCCTATTCATCAAATTTGCTCCTAATCTGTAGACAATGTTCTCTGAAGTGAGTGAAACCCTTAATATTTATGTTTCTCAGCTGATACTTATTTTTAGTGAGAAAGTTCAAACTAATAGAACAGATCTATCTAGAGATAGGAAACATCACAACGAGATCCCTACACCTGTATTGAACTCCAATTATATAACAAAAGGCTCTCATACACTCTGCCATCATAGGCAGTATACTGAGAACATTCAATTCAGCAATTGTGCCTTAGTGCCAGACAAGGGAACTACTAAGACCTGAAACTGAACACCAGTCCAGATGCAGTCTTCACTCTGAAGAAGGATACTTCTTATGGAAGGCAGAGTGTAATGATTTTTTAAGGATAGACTTCATGTCCCTTAAAGCCTGTTCCCTTAGTCATTGCTTCCAACATTAGATTGAGGTTTCAAAACAGCTTAATTAAAAAGAAAATAAAATAGATAAAATCACATCTAGAAAATCATTAGCTTATTTAAGGAGCTGACTTACAAATGGATAGACTATTGCTAGAAAACCATATATCCAATAGAAGTCTGAAGTGAAAGCTCTTTATATTTGATAACTAATATGCTCTCCATATTGGCTTGGCAGCTATTCCACTCAGGGAAGTTAAAGAAGCCACTGAACTCCTATATCAAAGAATATTTTTAAAAATTGACTTTGTTCCTTAAACTCTACTAGACCTTAGGACAAAATATGAATGTAATATCAATGTCTGTTTATAACTTTCTGTATAGTACATGCAAATATAGCATTACTTATTTAATGAATACCTATGAAATGCAGATACTATCATATTATAAATATGGTGGTAGAAGTACCAGCTATAACTATAAACTTAAAAAAATTGGGATGCAAGATGTTAACATATTATATCCTATATGATACCTTCTACAAAATTGCAAAAATGGGGTTTGACACTGGATCCAATAGGATGATGCCTTGTCATTATTATCTTTTATTTTGCTTCTTAATATCATGGTCCAGACCAAAATTGCTGAAAAGATGGTCGAACTCATTCTGACCAATCAGTTCTTTCCACCTGCTCAAGTCAAACACAACATTAATATTTTGTATTCTGTATGCAATTTTTAATTTGTGGTATCAATGAGCATATTACTTTTTAACCTAGGAGCTAGTTATTTGTTATAAAAATTAATCCATAGACCACTTAATGACAAAAGCAATCAGGAGTCAGATCAAAATAGCTGTGATGCTAACCAACCAATTATGCTAGGAAGTAAAGCAGGAACATGCTTATGGTACAGATGATTATATTTGCCTGAAAATGCATCCTGACTGGCATAGTGAAAGATGCTGGTGGGAAGAAATTCTCTTTCTTGCTCATTTGCCTAGCTCATCTGAACAAATTTTCTTTTTTGGGATCTGTTGTGTTTATGAAGTTGAAGTACATGTGTTAGCAGAAGGAAAGAACAGGGAAACTGTGGGTGGTGGGTGATAAAGTTTACATACACCCAACACCATGCACTGCAAAAGGAAAAGCTTTCCAGAAGCTCTTGTAAGGCTCATGGAGTGCCTGTGAGTTCCTCCAGCAAAGAGAGATGAAGGTACTGTTGCCTTCTGTGACATTTAGGAGCAGCTTAATGAAAAGCCAAAGCTGGACTCTTATGTCAAAGCTTCCCACGCTGTCATTTTAGTGTCAACCTACGGTGTCTATCAAAATTGAGACCCTGGATGACTATGTAGGGGCCTTCAGGAGGCACAAGATCTTGAATCTCTTATTTGGAATCCTGTAGATTTGGAGAAGTAAAGGACATTAGTAGACATGACTTCATGATGCAGGGCAGGACCCCTCTAAAATATAGGTTTCAGGGAAGGATGAACTGAATTTTTTTATATTTTATGGCTTGCTTTGTGACAGAGAGATTCCAGTTTGATGGCCTATTTTGAAGAAGAGGTATAGGTTTTGTTTCTTCAGAGAAAAAGAAAGGATGAAAACAGATGGCAGGAAATAAGCACATAGACCTGAAGATATTGATGAACCCTTAAAGTCATTCTCAGCCTGATGGACTCAACACCCTAAATACACATACTGTAATTACATACTGAGCTGCAATAGAAATTGTGACATTCCTTAAAAGTTCTGACATTTATTCTGAAAAGTAAAGGCACTTGTTTAGGAACTTTTATTTTCAACTGTTCAAATTTTCTGAACTATCTTTGATCCTTTACCTTTCTTGATTGATAAGCAACACTACAGTGGCTCCTTCTTCATGGAGACTTGGTCTTGAGCAGATAGTATTATCCCAGCTTCCTATGTTCTTTACTGTCTTTATTTTCCTTGGAGAAGAATGTCTTCTTGATAGTTTGGGATGGCTCATCATGACATTAACCATCCCTTGTCTCTCTTTGTGCTTTCTTCTATTGGTGATCTGATCCCACCCAGCCTGTCTCATTTTTAGTGGTTTTTATCATGAATATTTAAAATGATCTTATGGAATTATAACATGACTTTATAGGGTACATATTTATTAGATAAAAATTTACTATAGTGAATCAGAATGGCATGTCTGTCATATTACATAGTCTGTATGTGACATGCTATGCTAGAATCCCTACTGTGGTACATAAAACATGATACTTCTAGTCTTCTTGTGAACTTGGTACTTCTAGACCCTCTGTTCTATTCACATCTCTGAAGTTATAGATCTTTTGAGCCGTTTTCCTGCCCTAGCTCATAGTAACTCTTTTTACTTTCTTATTTTACTAACATTCTATAACTGGAGACATAGATTTATATTTCTAAGCCAAATCCAGCTGTTTCCTTTATTTTTTTATTAGATTATTTGAAGCTAAACTTCCAATCTTTCCCCACGTGAGTCTATTCTACCTTTGGTCTTCTATAATGTTTTGGTGGCATTTACATCTTTTTCCAGAATTTGGCCCCAAGATCTGATATTGTCTTTGATTCATTTTCTTTAATGGTGTACTCTTGAAAACTGGTAATGTTTACCAAGAGTTTAGTCATTGTCTACCATCTGTAGAACTGATGACCAAGCCTGAGGCACTATCATTTTTATGGACTTGTTAGGGTCAAATTCTGAGCCCTAATAGCCTGAACAAGCAAGGCTGGACCAACTGTCCTCAATAGACCAATTATGAAACAGAAATGGAAAGTTCAGTCAATGTGGTCACCTTGGTCATAGGAGCAAAGGCTTAGAAATACAGGAACATGATAGCTCCCAGAACTTTCTTGGGTTTCCAAACTGAGATTTAGGTTTAAATAGAAAGCAAGGGGTACATATAGCTAAGCAATCAGTTATAGGGTGTGGTTGATGGATCATCATTATCTTAATTTGTATATTTTTCCTTAAGGGAGTCTAGGAAGTTTTCAGATTGTATGAAATCTCTCTAAGGGAAGCAAGTTCCTCATCTTGCTGTTACATAAGGTTCAGCCTTTTTCTTCTTCTACTGTGGTTCACTGAATAAGAAATGTCTCCCATGACCTTTGAACATTTTGTTCTGAATTAATAAGGCTGTTTGGTGAGGAGATGCCACTCTACTGGAGAAAGTACATCACTAGAGATGATGTTTAGAATTTATAGCACTTCCCTGACACTAGTTCATTCTCTTCTGTTTTGCATTTTTGTTTGGAATTATGATGTTTTAGCTTCTACTCAGGCACTCTGCTACTGTGCCTCTGATGCCATTATGGACTCTTCTTGTGAAACTATAAGACAAAATAAACTTTTCTATAACTTGCTGTGGCAATGGTTTTATCACAGCAACAGAAAAGACACTAATACAAATCTTGGTACCAGTAAGTGGGCATTTTGTTGTGAAAAGCCTCAGCATCTTGTTTTATAAAGGAATATGGAAGACTTTGAAGCTTTGTGCAATAAAAAGGGGTTAAATGTTGTAAACAAAACTCCATTCCAGTAAGTTTCTGAAAAAGAGTAGTGAAGAGAAAAATGTGGAAGACGGAAGACTGACACAAGAGGTTTCAAAGGGTATCAAAGAAAGGAACATTAATTAATTAATTAGAGGTCAATCATGTGATATTTTGGGAAATAATCTGGCTATTTTCTATTTATGTGTTAAAAACTTGAGTGATGCTACATTAAAAAGTAAGTGGTTGAAATATTTGGCAAAGGAAATTTCAAGAGAGCATAATAGTAAATATGTGGCATAACTATTAATAGTAACACATATGCACATTGCTGTGAATGAAAAAAAAGGAAGCAAAGCTGAAAAAATGCAAAATGAAGTGCTGAAAAGAAAAAACACTAGGAAGCGTATTGCTACAGCTAGAGCACTTGCTGAATCAGAGGCAATAGTTGCTAAGAATGTTGGCAATATTAAGGAGAGACCTGCTATGCATTGGAATGATAAGTACCCAGATCACAAGACCTGACACAGGTACATGGCTAATTTGTGAAAGAGAGGGGTTTATTTCTTCTAGAAAGAAATTACTTTAACACAAAAGCTGGTGGTCATGTTGTTGAAAGGAATGAAAACTCCCAAATTCGGGAGACCCTTATTCAAGTCTCGGGAAGTCTCGAACACAAACTCCAAGACACCGTACCTGGATGCAATCAGCAGAGGTTTATTAGGGAAGAGAGCTGGCAGCCAGCATTCAAACTGCACACTCATGCAGGAGTACAGTTTGACCCCAAGTGGTGCGCTAAGGAACTTTTTATAGTAAGGGGTAAGGAAAGGAAGGAATTTTTGCGCGGTTACACATGATTGGTTGTTTTATACATTTTGAACTCAGCAAGCTGTAACACTGGAAAAGACCTCAAGGGGGGTAGGGGTAACCAAGATCAGTGGAAAGCTTCCTGCTTTGGGCCTACCCCACCCACAGGTGGATTTTCTTCCCTGAGGCTTGAGGAATGTATCCCGGGGCAGTGAAAGGCCTGGAATCTTATATTCAGTTCTGCTTTCTTGGAACTAGTGAGCCTGTATATATTTTATAAAATGGTCTTTATAATTTTTCACTCTACATCAGGAGATTCTACTCCAAGCTGTAGCAGCTGGTTTGGCAGTGTCATCCACATAATAATTGCTTTAAATGAAAGGTGTAATTGTGAATTTTTCCTCAACCTTACAGATTGATGTTGAGTTCAATCAATGTGAATCAAGGTAGTTCCTGTGAGAAGAATATTCTGAGAGAACAAGAGGTCCTGAGAAGCTCCTGTGTGGAAGCATAAAAGTGAAGCCTCTGTTGGAGTGGAAGGTCTCAAAAGTAGACACCAGAGCCAAGAAATTTTGACAATGAGAGTTTTGTACACAGAGTAGAATTAGTCCAAAAAAATGTATGTTGTAGGCAGCAAAGTTAAAGGTGTGGAGAGCCCTTTGATGCTGAACACAGAGCTCCGAGATTTAATGTTTGCCTTGCTAGGTTTCTGTCTTGCTTTGATCCCGTATTTCCTTAGCAGACACCCATTCTTCCCTTTTAAAATAGTAATGCATAGTTGGAGTCGTTATATGTTGGGAGTATATAATTTGCTTTTTCATTTTATTTTACAGAGAGTTACAGTTAAGAAATTACCTTGAGTCTCAGAAAAAAACTTTTGCTTTTCGAAGAGTGTTGAAACTTTGAAAAAATATGAGAACTTTTAACGTCAGACACATGCATTTTTTACACCTCCTAATATTGGCACTCCCTATGGGGAGTCAAACAACTTCATTCCACTTCCTGGCCCACATGGGCTTGTAACAGTATCATAACACAAAATGCTTCAGAAGTGTCCATAGTCTAAAAAAATCTCAAACTTATTGAAAATACAAAAGTTCAAAATTTCATTTGAGAGTGATACAATCTCCTAACTCTAATCCCCAGTCAAATCAAAATCAAAAGTAGTTCACATATTTCTAACATATGATGGCATAGGATATATATTTTTTTCCTTTCCTAAAACATAGAGAAGGGAGCATAGTGAGGAAATATTTGACCAAATCAAGACCAAAAACCAGCTGGGCAAACTCCAAGCTCTCCAGCTCCATGTTTGATGTCACAATGTTCTTCAGATCTCTGACTCCTTTCAGCTTGACTGGAAAACATCTATTTCTCTTGAACTAGTTCCAGTCTCTGTTAGCAGCTTTCCTTGGCTGGTATCTTAAAATTCTGGAATCTCTAATATCTTAAAATTCTGGAATCTCTAATATCTAATGTATGCATGCCAGTCTTCTTATTTTGATTCTTCTTATTGAAAGAACAAATAGAACTAAGATAATAGCCCAGTTGTAATGTACCTGTTATGTAAACAAAAGACTATGACTTTTGCCAGGCCCATGTAAAAAAATTTGGAGATGAATATACACATATTATACATACACATAAACATACACAAAAACATATACAAAAACATACACATATATATGCATACATGCATATATATGTGTATACATATACATATACATATACATACACACACACACACACACACATATATATATATATATATATATATATATATATATATATATATATATTCTCCTAGGTCTTGGGATAGGACTCAGTAGAGATAGTGAAATTTTTGAAGCATGCTGGGTAACTAACATAATCAAATGAATTTTTGTTAGAGATAATAGTTGAAGAACTAGGTGGAAAGCAATCGAACACATCCAGTATAAACACACTTGCATAACACATATACACGTGCACAATATATACCTCAAACACATAGACACACACAGAGACACTGTCACATATATAAACAGATACATACAAACAGAGACACAAACACACATACTGCATATATAGACAAAAAGTGTGTATATAGACACATAGAACTCACACACAAACACATGAAATAATTGTCATCTTTCTGACATTTGTAGACAAAAATATATAGACTTTTTATGTCTATATATTAACACTCATATAATACTTATACATTGACTTTGGCTTTATTTATGTATAGACATTGAAAACGGAAACTATTAAACAGCAATAGTACATAGTTGCCATCTAAAGGCTTATTTCAACACTACAATGAGAAATGTATTACTTCTTTAGAGGACCCTTCAGTAAAATGTTTATTTTGTATTCCAATGCACTCATAACATGCTTTTATGGAAGTAACTTGACTATTGAGTATTTAAGTTCTTAGTTTCTTCATAGGTTAATTAAAGACACATAAAATGCTAGCTAAACCTACAGATTCAGTGCAATCTCCACCAAAATTCCAACTCAATTCTTTTCTTCATAGAGTTAGAAAGAGCAATTCTCAAATTCATTTGAAATAACAAAAACCCACGATAGCAAAAACTATTCTCAACAATAAAAGAACTTCTAGGGGAATCACCATCACTGACCTCAAGCTGTATTACAGAGCAATAGTGATAAATACTCCATTGTATTGGTAAAGAAACAGGCAGAAAGATCAATGGAATAGAATTGAAGACCCAGAAATAAATCTACATAACTATGATCACTTGATCTTTGACAAAGAAGCTAAAATCATCCAGTGGAAAAAATAACAAATGGTGCTAGTTCAACTGGAGGTAAGCAGGTAGAAGACTACAAATTGACCCATTCTTATCTCCTTGTACAAAGTTCAAGTCCAAGTGGATCAGGAACCTTCACATAAAACCAGATACATTGAAACTAATAGAGGGAGAAGTGGGGAAGAGCCTCAAACACATGGGCACAGGAGAAAATTTCCTGAACAATGTCTTATGCTCAGAGATCAAGAATCAACAAATGCAAACTCATAAAATTGCAAAGCTTCTTTAAGGAAAAGGGCACTGCCAATAGGACAAAATGGCAATCAGTAGATTGGGAAAAGACCTCTAAAAATCCAACATCCAATAAAGGGCTACATTCTAATAAATACAAAGAACTCAAGAAGTTAGACTCCAGAGAATCAAATAACCCTAATAAAAATGGGGTACAGAGCTAAACAAAGAATTCTCAACTGAGGAATACTGAATGGCTGAGAAGCATCTAAAAAAATGTTCAACACCCTTAGTCATCAGGGAAATATGAATCAAAACAATTCTGAGATGCTACTTCACACCAGTCAGAATGGCTCAGATCAAAAACTCCGGTGACAGCAGATGCTGGCAAGGATGTGGAGAAAGAGGAACACTCCTCCATTGTTGGTGGGATTGCAAGCTGGTACAACCACTCTGGAAATCAGTCTGGCAGTTCCTCAGAAAATTGGACATAGCATTACCTGAAGACCCAGCTATACCACTCCTGGGCATATACCCAGAAGATGCTCCAACATATAACAAGGACATATGCTCCACTATGTTCAAAGCAGCCATATGTATAATACCCAGAAGCTGGAAAGAACCCAGATGTCCTTCAACAGAGGAATGGATACAGAAAATCTGATACATTTACGCAATGAATTACTATTCAGCTATTAAAAACCATGAATTCCTAATATTCTTAGGCAAATGGTTATAGCTAGAATATATCATCCTAAGTGAGATAACCCAATCACAAATGAACACATATGGTATGCACTCACTGATAAATGGATATTAGCCCAAATGCTTGGAATACCCAAGATACAATTCACAGATCACATGAAGCTTAAGAAGAAGGAAGACCAAAGTGTGGGTTCTTCCGACCTGCTTAGAAAGGGTAGCAAAATATTCATAGCATCAAATATGTAGACAATATGTGGAACAGAGACTGAAGGAAATGTCATCCAAACACTATCCCACTTGGGGTTCCATTCCATATACAGTCACCAAACCCAAACACTGTTGTGGGTGACAAGAAGTACATGCTGACAGGAGCCTGATATAGCAGTCTCCTGAGAGGCTCTGCCAAAGCCTGACAAATACAAAGGGAATGGTCACAGCCAACCATTGGACTTAGCATGGGGTCCCCAGTGGAGGAGTTAGAGAAAGGACTGAAGGAGCTCAAGGGGGTTGCAACTCCACCGGAAGAACAACAATATCAACCAACCAGACCCCGAGAGCTCCCAGGGACTAAACCACCAACCAAAGAGTACACATGGAGAGACTCATGACTCCAGCAGCATATGTAACAGAGGATGGCCTTGTTGGGCATCAGTGGTAGGAGAGGCCCTTGGTCCTATGAAGGGTTGATGTCCTAGTGGGGGGAAATTCAAGGGCATGGAGGCATGAGTGGGAATGTGGGTGAACACCCTCATAGCAGCAAGGGGGGATGGAATAGGGGGTTTTGAGGGGGAAAGAGGAAAGGGGATAACAGTTGAAATGTAAATAAAGAAAAAATATAATGCTAGCTAAATAATGCCTGTTATTTAAAAAGCACCAGTGACACTGAAAAACATAAAAGATATAATTCAAGAAGTAAAAACATTTGCATATGATTAGACTCACTTAAGACACTCTCTAAAATATTTTGTTTAAAAAAATAGTGTTTCAACATGTCTTCACATCCAGATATCCCCAAATATTTTTGTATGTATTATTTTCTAAATAGTATAATACAGGCTATCAATTGCTCAAATCTGCATACCAATAGGAAATTACTATACTTTGTTCTGATTGACTGAATCTATACACTATGGAACTCGGAAATATTTACAAAAGGAAGGCAAAATGAATACAGTTTTAAAATTTGTGCTTCAATCTTCAGAGATTTATCTCATCCCAATTTAATGAATTACAAAGAATAAAAATGGTGAAAATATATTTTGATTTCTCCCTTATTGAATATTAAAAAACTATTGAAATGGGATTTGTTGTTATCTAAACAATAACTAATTATTTCCTTCGCTATTGTGTGAGAAACTTTATGATAAGAAGCAGATATTAACTTCTGAAAAGAAAGTATGAGATTCAGTAAAGAAATCCTGTATTGTCGTTTAGCTTATGTTGATTATTTAAAACGTCTTATATTTAATTTTTAATTTGTCTACATATCTTTAGGTGCATACATGTGCAAAGATGTGGAATCCAGAAGACAACCTCTGGTGCTGTCTTCCGAAAGGCCATCTGCCTCCTTTAAGACAAAATCTCTCATTGGTCTGAAGTTACTAATTAGGTTTGGTTGGCTTGCCAGTGAACCCCAGGGATCCTATTTCTTTGGCATTCCCAGTGCTCAGATTACAAGCATATGCAGTTATGGTTAGTATTATTACATTATTACATTAGTTATAAATAGTGAATTCAGGTCTAAATGCTTTGTGAAACAAGCATTTTATCAACTGAGCTATATCCTCAGTCTCTTATTATTTAACTTTTACAGTAGAAAATTATAACTAGTTATAATTACATAAAATTATAAGCAATAAATTTGTAGTACTTACATCATATTATATATAGTTTATATTTTGTGTATTATATATTGTATTTTGATTCTATATTTTAATGACTTACACTTGCATATCTTATCAGTATGCATTATTACTTAAATTGTTTTTAATTATACTTGAACTGTGCTCCTCAAACTTGTTTTCAAAATAGCCAGCGTCACGACAATTTTTTCATAACCAAAACTTTTAGGAGGCTGTGCAAGGATAAGAGGAACAAAAAGGTTTTATATGTACCCTTTAAATAATTTAATTAAGTAATAATATTATTTTTCATCTGGGCTAAACTAAGATTCTCCAGAAAACAAAACACTAGATAAGAATCAGTATTTTTGTTTGGATAATTTTAGGAGCAAAGACCCACCCTAAATCTGCAATATAATTTCTGGTAATAGCCCACCTAAAAACACTTTAAAGAAGAAAGTTTTGGTTCTTTGACAGCTTTTTCTTATTCTCCTAGCAAGTCCATCTAGTCTCCTCTGGAGACATTCCTTCACAGATATTACAACCTATTTCTTTGGTAACAACATTCTTTATTAGTTAGCTGTCTCCAGAAGAGCAAACCGATAGATTGGTTATATTCATATATATAACATATATTAATAATTAATATGTGTATTTAATTTTTCCTCTGTGGCTAAGGAGAGCTCTTGAGGCCAGGAGTGTGTCAAGGGATTTCCTTTATATAGTCCTGAAAGGACATTATGGGAGAAAAGCCTGGATTGTACTGGAGACCCAAAGATGTTGAAGATGCCAGATCCATGAGACATATGCTAAGTATATGCACAGAAAGGTAGTAAAACAAGCCCCAGTGGGAGAAATGTGTTGAAGGCAGCAAACTTGGAAGGGAGCAAAGATCTACAACATTTGGCATGAAGCATGGAGCTACAGGATTTGAGGCTTGTTTTAAGTTTACTCTGGATCAGTATGTTCTCCCTAGGTCCCTCACTTTTAGAATGGTAATATATATTCTGTATCACTGAATGCTGAAAGTTTGTAATTTATGTTTTGCTTTTTATTTCACAGGCTGTTACAATTAAGAGATTGTTTTGAGTTTCAAAAGAAACTATGGATTTTTCTAACAGAATTGAGACGATAAAAGACTATTGAGATTCTTGAAGTTGAACTAATTGCATCTTGCACTATATTATGGCCACGAGCCTATGGAGGCTAAAGAGCAGAATGTGGTGGTATGAATGAGAATGGTCCCTATAGGATCATATGTTTGAATACATGGTCCCTAGTTGATGGAATTATTTGGGAAGGATTATGTGGTGTGGTCTTGTTAGAGGAGGCATGTCACCTGTGGGGGTCTTTGAGGCTTCAAAAAACTCAGATCATTGCTAGTGTCTGTCTCTTACTCCCACTTGAAGATCAAGTTGTAAGCTCACATCTGTTTTTTTGCCAACCAAGCCCTTGTCTTGCCACTACTGACTCCAAACCTCTAACACTGTAAGCTAAAATTAGATGCTTTCTTCTAAAAGATGCCTTGGTTATGCTATTTTAATATAGCAGTAGAAAAGTAAACAAACAGACATACACACACACACACACACACACACAAACACACACAAAGGAGGAAAGGGGGAAAGGATAGAAAAGGGACTGCTATGACAGGAGTAATCAGGAAGCTGCCAGTAAATGCAGGAGCTGTCTTGACTTAAACCCTCCCGTGAGAAGTTGTTTCAGCTGTGTCTGAGGACCAGATTCCGAATGTACAAGAAAATAAAAATAAGAGGTTGTTCTTGAATCTACTACAGGCATGAAATTTTGCTGGCATCAAGAAAAACCTTAAGAGACAAGAGATGTGACGTCATGTCAAATCTGCATGGAGCTGTAACCCTCTCAGCAGTGAAACAACTAAGGTTCTTGACAGTAGTAAGGGTGCTGAGGAATTCATGGAACATAGTCACTATGCTAACGGTTGCTTGTTCTCTCAAACATCTTTGCTCCCATTCTGCTAAATAAGATCATTTAGACATATCCCAAAGTACTACATAGGTCACAATTCTAATCTGTTCTACTCCTTCTTCCTAATTTAGGAATTAAGAATCACAATGAACTAGATTTCTATATCAGAAACAATAGATGAAAAGTGAAATGCTGTGACCACTCTTCCTGTTCCATTATTCCATCAATTCTCAACCTCCAGTGCTATGGTGGAAGAAAACCATAGGTTTCTAATGTTTTCCTTGTGTACAGATAAAAAGTACTTAAGGCTTTTAAACTAAGACTTGGGAATTGTTGATGACTTTTAAATTGCTTTGCCTGTAATATAAGAAAGTCAAGAGGAAGGTTGTAGAGATCACTACGTCAGCCTCCCTTTTAAAACCAAGTTTTTTTTCTTTTAACAGTGCTGGATTCCTCCTTTGGTATCTCTCTAGACTATTTTGTCAGTTAATGTTGTGAGGCAAAGGAGTCTCCCTTCATTACCTAGTTCATTCTGCTTGGTTGGATTTTGTATTTATAGACAAGCTGGAAAAAATATAAACTGAAGTTGGTAAAATAATTACATAAGTAAAAGGGAAACTGGAGATCTTGTTTTAGGATTTCAAAACTTCTGACTCTTAGTGATTACAACATTGTAGTCTTCATGAAAGGATGAGAATATAGAGGAATGGAAGAGAATAGAGAGTGCACATTAGATTGACACAAAATTACGGCTAGGCAGCTCCCTTTGGTGTAGTAAAATATAAGATGCAATCTACTTAAAAGCAACAAACACTTATTTGGCTATCAGTGATCTTATCTAGTAACAGACTTGTATGCTACAATAAGACTTTCCAAGCAAGATATACTCATTGGTACAGTGGTGGAATGATGGTTGTGGAGGATAAACAACTATTTTGACATAAACACCCAGAGAGCAATCAGCACGATGACCAAAGTTCAAATGGAGGGTCTGTTTTAAGTAGGCCAGGGACTGCCTGAAAAGAAGCACTTCTCACAAAGCAGCCTTGACTCCCCCTCCCCCCACAGCCCCATATTCCCTTTCTCTGGGACACAAAGTCTCCACAAGATTAGGCATATCCTTTCCCACTGAGGCCAGACAAGGATGTCCTAGAAAAAGAATATTAAAAGCAGTAACTGAAAAAGGTCAAGTAACTTATAAAGGCAGACCTATCAGAATTACATCAGACTTCTCAAGAGCGACGATAAAAGAAGAGCTTGGACAGATATCATGCAGACCCCAAGAGACCACAGATGCCAGCCCAGGCTACTATACCCAGAAAAACTCTCTATCACATAGATTACTGGGGATTTTTAAAGACAAAGAACACAGTAAAAAAAAAAAAAATCTGCATCCTCCTTGGTAGCTGCAGGGGGAAGCAAGATTAACAACAGTCAAGAAAATGCAGTTAGCTAGAACATTTTTGACCCTAACATTATAGAATAGGACTGGGTGCTTTCCCATAGGATTTTCATGGCATCATGTAGAAACCAAAGACTGCTTCAGTTGAGAAAAGAAGGAGGAACCTTTATCCTGTTATACCAACTACTAAATGATTGGTTTGAGGCCTGTCCCACAAAAACGAATTCATGACTGGCACTGTAAACCTGGTTAAAATCTCATAACTGCAAAAGTCACAGAACCTAAGGACATGCCTACTACTATTGTTTTGCTAAATGGATATGATGTCAAACTGCCTTTGAAATATTTAGATTTTGAAATACATAGATTAGGGTTGCTCTCACCCTTGGTCAGGGAAGCTTCTTTTGCAGTGAGTAGCAGCCAATGCAAAGATTGGTCAAAGTTCCAAGAATAAGCAATTATTGATTATGCAGCTTCAAGATCAGAAAATAGCAGAAGAGGGGTTTGAAAGAAAGTAAGAGCCACAAAGTTTAGAAGAAAGCTGTGATGCACCCTCTTCTGTACATGGCATGGACTTTACTCTCAGGAACATGCAGTCTTGTTTGCTCCCACAAGGCCTGCATGTGATCACTCCTGTCAAAATTCCAACATGGACAGGAAAGGGACTCATGAGGCTCCACACTTAGCTGAGGAACTACTAACAATTAATGGTGGTTAATGGAAGGAAGCTTACTTTTCTTCAAGATGTTGTCCATGATCTAATAAATAGCCCATGCCTATGAACCAAGAAGGAGTCTGTATTAAACCCAGTGACTAATTTTTTTTTTTTTTTTTTTTTTTTTTTTTTTTTTTTTTTTTAGAAAGACATGAAAGTAGGTAGGGTATATATTCAGGGAAATGAGAGGTTCAGAGAAGTGGTAAGAGGTAAGAGGGAAATTGGAAGATGCATAAGTTGAAAGCACATTATACAAATGTGAGTACATATACATATATATGTATACATATATGTAACAATAATTGAAGAAAAGCTCATGAATTTAAGAGGGAATTCATAAGAGGACTGAGAGGGGGAAAAAGAGGTGAGAGATTATTTAAGATATGGTACTTATATGTAACATTCTCAAAAACTAAAATTTAAATAATAAATTTAAAATGTTTTTTGAAAAAATAAATTAATAATTTAGGAAACTAGAAACTACCTGGTGTATCTGTTTTCTCCTATCAAATACACAAGATTACCAAATTATGAAAGATACCCCTCAAAGAGTTTGATCAGTCATACTCACATTGGTTACAAGGGCAATTTAGAACACTGTCAGAATCACAATTCACTGTGTTATCTTTAAGTAGAAATCACATACTGCCTATGCACAGCAACTACTCATTAACACTCAGTGTGAGATGTAGGCTAACTTCATGGTGCATGACACATTAGATAGGCATGGCTTTTGGATGCAAAGACGATAGCATTTTTCAAACCTGAGAACTGGAAGGGAGAGATTTTAAATTTCATTGGTAATTTCTTGAGACAGCAGTCTCCCTACAGTGAAGTCCAGGAAAAGGTAAGCATCTGTTGTTAATATATTATTTTAATGTTCCAACCATCTGCTTGAAATCCAGGAGTAGGGGATACTGAACAAGTGTCCTTTTGGAGAGAAATAAACACCTGAATTTTTTTCCAAAATTCAGTAACTAGCTTCATAATTTCTTATTTTCTTTGGTGATTATATTTTTGCTACCATTTTCAGGTAGGAAAGAAAATTTCTGAAAGCTTTGATATAAATCAGGTTTATTTTTAGATTATTTCAGTTAATATTCCGAGTTTTAAGATAGTCATGGCAACTACTAAAATTTCTGCCTGCCATTGCGTTTGATTTGTAACCCACTGTGGGCAAAGTGGTTCCTCCAGTCTGAGGGGTATCTGCCATCCATCTAAAGCCTCAGATAGCTGTGACCTCTTCTCCATAAAGAGAACACAATGTTTATACACAGAATCTTCAGCATTATTTTAAGAATGCATTATTGTATTTCCCAAATCTTAGCCCTGTTTTCTTTTTTTCAAGCTCCATGCTCCGTGTTTCTACTACACTGTCCTTCCCTGTGGAGTTTATTGAAAGGAAACATAATCTTTGCTACTATCCCCTGACTTGGGCTGTTCTGCCTAGATTGTACATGCAGACATTATCTTAGATCTTACAGACATTACCACATACAATCTGGGCTAGAATACATCTCTGATCATCATCTGTGGAAAACTTTAATTGACTTTGTCCTCAAATTTCATTATATTAGTCATATGAAAATATTTTCAGGATAGAAACAGAGGAAGCACTCAGTTCTTCAAGCTTTCTCTTCTTGAGATTCAAGAGACAACATGTATGGAGCAGGTGGGAGCAGAGTTTCACATTCTGGTTCCTGATTTAGGATGC
>JANHMN010000004.1:72286213-72329187 GCA_030674055.1 Rhabdomys pumilio | reverse complement strand
GTGGTATTTGTGTTAATTTTTAATACAAAACATATCCAACTGTTGTACATAGAAAAAGCAATGCTTTGCTGTATGATGAGGAGGATGACCAGAAAAGAAACTTCTAGGCAGTAACTCAGACTGTTATGCTTTCTATATGTTATATAGCAAGTTTTACCCTGGCTTCCATATTAGAAGCTGTGGTCACCCAGCACAGAGCACCCAGTGGATATGTTGTCCAAGAGAAAACCTAGAAGTGATGAAAAACATGAGTATCCCTCATCTGCACTCCTGAAACTTTGTGTGGGAACTTTTCCATCATAGGTGCCTACCTCTGCCTGGAGTAATTATGAATAAACAAAATTGTCTCCAGACATTACCTAATGTGCTCTAAGAGACAAAAATCCCCTACAGCTGCAAACCTCTGATTGAAAGTCTCTTCTTTCACTTGAACTACTCTGCAGGACATAGAAGACAGCCAATGTGTGCATCCTGCATTAATGACAGATAGGCAGGATATGAGTTCACTTGACATTAATGATAAAAGGACAGGATAGAATAATGTGTGAAATGAAGAAACACACTGAGGGGAAGAAAAGAGAAAATTAATGGGAAGGGGAACATTCATCCATGCTATTGGGATTGCAAATTTGTATCGCTACTATAAAAATTAGTACTTAATTTCTTCAGGAAGGTAGAAATCTATATACCTCATGTCTGCCTATACTACTCTTGGAAATACAGTCAAAAGACATTTCAACCTACTATAGAGTCACTTGCTCAACTATGTTCATTGATACTCTATTCATAACAGCCAGAAATTGGTAGTAGCCTATATATCCTTGAGTAGATGGATGATTAACAAAAAATGTGGTACACTTACACAATCCAATACTACCCTGCCATTAAAAAATGAAATGAAGCCTGGAGGTAAATAAATGAACATAGATAAAGTAATCTTGAATGAGATCACCCAGACCAGAAAGACAAATATGCTATGTCTTAACTTATAAGTGTGTGGTAGCTCTTAAGTCTTTGACTGGAAAGATATCATCCACAGAAACACATAGGTTAGGTTATAGAGTAAGGACTATCAGAGAGGACTAGACTCCCTAGTATGGGAAAATAGGATCAACAATTATGAATGGATGAGAGTGGGACTACAGCAATATGTTCAAAGAGACATGGAGAGGGAAGATGTAGACAAGAGAGGAAATGTGTGGAGAGGCAGAGAAAACTAAAGGTCATTTGAGGAGTTGTGAGTAAACTTAGTAAGTAGACGTTTCCTAAAACCTATTCATCTATAAAAGTGATTTAAATGAAATCACCAAATAATGGAGTAGACAAAATCCCAACTGGAGTTCTAGCTGGATATCTCTTGTCAGGAAATGAAGTTTCCAATCTCAGATATTGGTTACATCTAAGCAAGTTGTTGGTTAAAGGGGTCATATGTTTCTCTGAAAGTTAATCTTGATTATAAATTTTAATAACTTCTGTAGTTGAAAATTGAAATTGAAATATCCCAGGTTATTGCCAAGTTATTGGTTGCTCCACAAACTGCTGGTAAGGCCACATTACTAAAGACAGCACTACATAATTCATTCAACATGGAGAAGTCAAACTGATGCCTGTGTACAGACTTCACTCCTACATGCTAGTGTCCCTTCTACTGCAAGTAACTCTGCACATTAACAAAGGAGAAAGATAGACACAAAGCTACCTACAAACCCTTCTATCTCTAATAATGACTTTCTTGAAAAATATGCTAGTACAATAGCAGCACAATGCTTATTGGAGTAACCACTCAAGACATGATTGAATTTAAGGCCCAATCCATTAGTTGGAATCTATCTCCAACACTGCTCAGGTAGCCAATAATCTGAGATGAAAAATTACAAGACCTGAGAGGATCATCAAATAATAGTGTTCTGCTAAAATAATGAAGGCAATAATATTAATCTTAATGACTTTCTTATATACTCATAGATCAACAATCATCAAGGAAGAGTCTTCCTTCAGTAGATTGGTAAATGCAGAGACTCACAATCAAAAAATGTGCAGAAAGTGAGAGACTTTAGAACACTCAGTGTTAAATAAGATGTCCATAATAGCCCCTCTCCTTGGGGCTCAGGAAATCCTATAGAATAGGAGGCAGAAAAGAGAGTAAGAGCACATGAAAAAGAGGGAAACAAGGTGAACACCGAGTGGGGAGGGGATTCGAGGGTGGGGAGGGGCGAGTGGGGGGGTAGGTGGGCCTACATCCTCATAGAAGCATGAGGAGAGGAGATGGGATAGGAGATTCCTGGATGGTGGGGGGAATGATGGTAAGGGGATAAAATCTGAAGTGTAAATATAATATCCAACAAAAAAATATATAAAAGAAAAAAGAAAAAAAAGAAGGAAGCAAGGATTTATAGTACAGGTGAACTGTTATATAACTTTACAACATAGACAGCACCAGCCTGAGTCTGTCAAGATGGGATCCCAGGTCTGGGAAGAGAAGTAGATACAAAGATACAAGCTTCCATCCCTAAGGAGAAGCTATCTCCAATTAATAACAACTTCCAAATAAAAAATCATTTTCACTAGTAGAGACTAACTGGTGATACAAACCACTCTTAAGGGAAGGTTCTGTGTCCAGAAATAGATGGCTGTTACTGGTCTAGAGGCAGTGTGACCTGAGAGAATGGAGCTGATAAATGAGGTAGACTAAAGTTTTATGTGATCGCCAACTTTATTCAGAGGCAGAGACAATTTATACTCTGGGGCTTAAGAAAGGTCACTAGAGTAAAGTTCTCACGAGTTTAAACTGTCTACAATTACAAGTGCAAGCCACATATGGAAAAAACATGTTTTTCCCAAAAGGCATATAAAGGATGGTTTACACATGTGACTGAATGCAACATCAAGTAATAATGATTAATCTGAAGTAAACTCACTCCTACCAACTACACCTGGGAGGAACATAAAAACACTCCAGGAACAACTCCATGTTTTGACAAAACTGAGATCACAAACCTGCTGTCTTGTTTTATAAGCATGTTCTCACAAGCATTCAGATTCCATTTCTAGATGGTGTTCGAACAGATGTCCGACGCAAAAAGAATTCAATGATATGTTTGCAGGTTCTTTGTCTCATAGTGTTCGCAACATGGAATGAGTTTTCTTTTTTGTAGTTAATTTTTCATATTTTTCCTAATTTTCTTTTTCTGAAAGTATATTATTTCATACAGTAAATTCTGATTACAGTCTTTCGTCCCTAAATTCCTCTGAGATCCTCATAAGCAAAATCTCACTACATGTTGTAAAATTATGTTAACAACCTTCAATACTTCTGTAGAAAATATTTAAATGAAGTATCAAGCATGGGTGTAAAAAGTAATGGTTCTCCATGAGTGCAATAGTTGTAGATCTGACCTGTTTAATTTTGTTATGACTTTATGTAAAAAAACCTAATAAACAGTATAAATGAAAGATATATGCTAATTTTATTGAAATAAAAATCACAGTTGAGTTGATAAGTAACCACCCTTTAAATCATGAGACTAAATTTCAGGTAGATCTTGTATGAGTCAAGTGACAGAACTTCTTAGCAGTTACAGACTATTACTGTGGAGCCAATTGGTGTTAGCATTTTGCTTTCTACTGCCTCATTGAAGTATTAATAAAGTCTCCATATTTTCTGCTCTTTTGGGAACTTTTTTAAATGTAATGAAACAAACAGCTCTCTGCTAACAGCAAAAACAACCATGGTTCTAATGTCTCTATCTATTCTATAAATATTTATTCAACACCAAACTAGGAATTCTGACAAATTATTTTTCTTCTTAAATATATCCATAGAAATAAAAAAAAACCTAGGAATAGTTTAAACTCTATGTAATTAATATGTTTTATTGTCATTTCTCTATTCTTATCAATTGATCAAAGAAATAAAATATGAAATATTTAGTCTATTTTACAAATGTTATTATATCTATATCTCATGATGCTTCATCCTTAGTTATCATAAAACTCAGGACACAAGGTCCTATTGTTGTAGAGATGACCTATTCTATCTACCTGCCTCTATTTCATGATATGCAAAACTACTATAAGAATAAGGTACATTTTATCATTGTAATTATTTGTTATTTTTTCAATATTAAAGATCAACAAGTAGCAATCTGAGAAAGATTACGTAACCAAATCTGGAAATATTACATGTTTACCTACTAAACATGTAATAAATAAATGAGAAAAAAATAAGATTTTCATCCAAGCAGTGAGGTCCAGGAGAGCTTCATGACACATCCATCTAGGACATCCTGGGCTACAGAATGAGAACCTGTATAAAAAGTTACCATATCAATATTTTAATACTTAAAAATGAATGATTTCATTAGCTTACAGTCCTTGAGTTCAAGGAATTTCTTTGTAATACAGATAAATTAATAATAATCAGAAGATTTTAGAGAGAAAAATATGTTTTTAAATATAAGGGAAACGCAGATCTATATCAACTCTGTGAATTTGCTCCAAGTTTTCTTGCCATGGGGTCTTCCTTATAGCTATATTTGTTCTCAACAGTCTACCTTGAATTAGAGACCGTCACACTTTCTTCCTCTTGTTATTGTAATGAAACAAAGTTTTCAAAAATTGATTTATTTTTAGTATTGATTTAATGTCAAACTCAACTTAAGTGTTATTCTAAAGATGTTAGTGTGTCTCTATTCTATGTTATAATTTCTTAGCCTAGGGAAAAGGGAATACTTAATCATTGTAGGTATGAGTCCAAACTCATAACATATTGTAGCAATGAGAATGGAGTTTCTTCAGGTAACTGAGGGTTGATCTTCCATAAGATTTAGATATAGTGCAAGTATCTCTATAGTAAGATAAGATAGATAAGAAATTTACATTACTATAGAGATACTTCCTTAGCCTTGTTCACTACTGCTCTATTTATAATAGACAGAAACTGAAAACAGCCAGATAATCATTGACTGATGAATGGATAAAGACAATGCTATATATTTACACCATGGAATATTATACGACTGTTAAGAAAACTGAAATTTGTGGAAATAAATGGAATTAAAAAAAAAAAGAACATCCTGAGATATGTAACTCAGACCCAAAGATAATGTGTGTCTTCTTATATATGGATGCTAGCTTTAAGTTTTTAATATGAGTGCTATAATTTGAATAACCACAAATATCAGTTACGTAATAATGGCTAAGAGGGGAGGAGGGCTTACCCAAGCAAGGGGAAACAAAATAAGTAATATGGAAAGATAAAACAGAAACTAGGATTATTGCATAGCGAGAATAGGAGACAAAGGTAAATGTAGGAATATGTAAATATGGGGAAGTACAACTGACACTGTAAGGCTTTTGAAAAACTATAAGACATACTATGACACCATGTAAAACTTCAATGCCAGGAATGGGTTATAACTTGTTGATTGATTTATTGGCCAGAAGACTTATGTGGAACCTTCCAAATATTATAGGCTATTGCCAAGGCTGTGCTCATTTCTGCAACTTGATGCTAAGGCTCCACTGCTGACAAAAACACTTATATGCCATGCAGCACAAAGAAATAAAACTGGTGCCTAATGAGAAGTTGCACTACCACTAACAGTTTGTGGTGTCAGAAGGCACTCTGCATACTACCAGATGAGAAAGGCAATCATCAGTATCACACAGTGTGATGGCTATCCTTGGTTGTCATATTGATTACATTTGGAATTAACCAAAACTTAAGATGCCAGGTATACCTTTGAGAGACTTTGGTTGATTAGGGCATTCATTTGATTTTAATATATGACCCTATATTTTGGATCACTTAAGGTAAGAAAGGTCAACTGAAAATCTCAACTGAAATCTGAGATACACTTTCTGTTGGCAGCCTATATAAAAGACATGGAAAATGAAAGTTCTAGTTCTTTGCCTTCGTGCTTTCACTTTGACTAACAAGGTCACTCCTTCACTGGTGTTACAGTTCACTTCTTTATTATTCCAGAAAAGACCATTTGAAATATTCAACCTTGTAGAATAAAAGAATATTGGAAGTTTTGACTTTCAATTGGGAGACAGACATTGTTGGAATACTCAATCACAATATGTAAGCCACCCTAACAAATCTCCCTGCATGTGCGTGTGCATGTGCGTGTATAACACATATTCATTCAATTAATTCTATTCCTCTATAGAATCTTGACTAATAGAGAACTTTGTGCCAGAAGTAGTTCTAAAGCAATAGAATCATAAGAATGATCTTAAATGTGTCTGGTATACGCTTTCAAATTTACTGATACCTAAAGTTATTTAAGCCTCTCTAGGAAGCTTTGAGAGCAGTAAAAACCACACAGTGTGAATAATTTAAAGAACATATTAAAACAAATATTATATATATATATATATATATATATATATATATATATATATATGCATGCATTGTGTAGATAAATTGTTTCAGTTAGCAGAATAATAGTAGTAATTTTCTTTCCTAGGGCCCACCTCCTATCTAGGATCAGGTATTCAACTCACTAACAGTGCTGAATATGAATTGCACCACATTGAGTAGGCCATTAAATTCAATTATAAATAGGGACTGGTTACTTCCATAACATTTCAGCCTCTATTCAACCAGTGAGTCCATCCTTTAGGCATATCACTATTATAGCTCATGAGGTTCATAGCTGAATAGGATTGATGGTTACTTTTATCCTCTGGTAGTAAGTAGGGTACATTCAATCATTATGAATGCTATGAATGCTAGTGAGTAAAGGTGAAGCTTCTAGTTGATCACCAGTTTGATTTCTTCATATTTGCTGAAAAAAGTATCTTGTTTCCTAGGCAATAGAGTCTTACCATCTGGTTGTGCATGGTGATCAATAGCATTGTTACCAGCCTGTAATGCTTGTAGGGTCTATAAAACTAGCCAATAACACAAAAAAGATGTAACCCATTTCTGATACTAGGGTGTTTAAATGGTAGCATATAATGTCCAGGCGTTGTAGTATTCCCCTTAGTGTATGTTAACTCTGTTTAAACCATGTATATTGTGGGGCAGTTAGCTCACCTGTGGATGGGCGTGGGTCCTGTTGGGTGGAGTTGTGGTTTCTGTGTGTCTTTCACCCCAGGCAGCTCAGAGAGGTGCAGCTCTGAGGAACAGAAGCTCAGAAATTTGACTGAGTTCCCTCCACACCACGAGGCACTGGGTAGACACTGCAGGGCTCTGTCTGGGCGCAGAGAGATCTCACTCAGTCTGAGGTCCCAAGGGGGCAGGGCTCCTGAGTGTTGCTCTCTGGGCCAATAGCTAATGCAGAGGCTGGTGGTCTATGTTCTGGAGCTTCCAGACTCCACTGAGAGCTGTGGAATAACATAGACGTGGGGGCATACGGGGCTGGCCTGAAGCCAAGAAAAATAAGGGGAGGGAAGCCCCCGACAGCGCCCGGTGGATTGAGACTCTTGGATTGAGACTCTTGGTATGACACTTGGCTGGATCAACTAGCTTGCTTGGTTGAATTGGCAGCTTCCATGGCAGAACGTAGAGAGTTCCTCGGGTGGGAGATTAGGCAGCAATGGTTGCAGGGGTTGGGGGAACAGCTCATTAGTTAAAGGCCTTTTTCAAGGTTCCCCAGGTTGGGGCCCCAAAGACACGAGGAAGTCCATGGTTTGAAAGGGTTTATTGTAATGGTGGAAAGTAGATGAATCAGGCTGCACCTCCCAGCTCTCTCAGGGCAGACCTGAGTTAAATAAGGAGGGAGGAGGGTTTAAGAAGGAATGCTTATTTGGCTACACCCTCTGGCCTTTAGGTATCTCATTAATATGGAAATCTCTTGAGGCTGAAGTCTGTAGTCACGCCCTCTACCTGTGGAGGGGCTGGTAGGGGTGTTTCCCTATGTGACTGAAAGGCGCTAATTAATGGAGGTTTTAGACTGTGTGTCGGAAGCCTGGAGTCTGAGAGCATGGAGAAATGTATTCCATCCCTTGCAGGGTCTCTGGCCATCTCTAGCCAGTGCTCCACCAGAAACCTAGCTATCTTTCACAGTCCCACAATATATATGAGTGATATCCTAATGATATACAGCAGTGTGTCTATAAACGATCATAGAAGCATCTTCTTATGATAAATGGAAACTAACACAGAGACAACTAGACAATGCACAGAGTTTGAGGGATTTTCAAGCACTCAGTCCAAAATGGGAAGTCTTCCTGAAGCCCCATTTTGAGGTTCAGAGATCTAAGTAGAAGAGAGGTAGAAAGATTGTAGGATCCAGAGGTAGTAGATGACCCCAAGGAAGCAATGTCTTCCTTGAATATAACATCATTAATACAAATATGAACAGTCTATGACAGAATGCATGAGCTGCCCTCAAGCCAGACAAAATCCAAACAGGGAAAGGGAAGTGAGCATAAATCTCACCATAAACCCATTCTTAACGTGTAGCTGCTCCAAATCATTGTCATTGAGTATAACAAGCAAACTGTAGGGAAGACCCCATGCTCATGAAGAATTGACCAACACAAGCTAGACTCTTTGTATTTTATGATGTTTCTAATATTTTGTTTGTTTAAGAGAGCAAAAACATGAAGCTAAATGGGTAGGAAAGTAGGGGAGAACCTGGAAAGAGTGAGGAAGATAAAATATGATCAACATATGTTTTATGTATGAAATTCACAAAAAGCAAATAAAAACACAAAAATCAAATAGTTCTTACTTAACTGGACTATGGCAGCTTGTTGTTTGTCTATAAGCATCTGCAGATGGGACTAACTTCAATCAGTTGACTTAGACTCAGTAAATTGTATTAAACATTGTGAATGGCTCTCACACATCCTTTTGGTTCTGCTGGTTCTGTTTCTCTGGAGGGTTACTCACACCACTAGTCTTATACAAGCCTCTCTTTGTAGCCTAATAAGATGCAATGGCAGTCACCATCTTCAGACTTAGATCATAAGAAGGGCTACAACTTTTACATGGGTTCTTATGATCCTGTTTTTGAAAACTTACCCTTCAAACCACATTCTGTTCCTGTAGTAAAAAGCATGTTGTTTTTATGATCATTTATTACTCTAGCTAGTGTTTCAGATACTATGTTGAAACGGAATGGCAATAAAGTTAAGCTTTGTCTTGTTCTGGATTTTGTTTGGATTGTTTCTAGTTGTGCTCCCTTTATAAAGAAGTGGGTTATGTATGTATAACACTTATTGTGTTGAGGTTTTGTTCCCTGGAGCCTACTATTTCTATAACTTTTATTATGAAGAAATATTGGGATGTGTCAAAGAAATTTTCTACACCAGATAAGATGACTATGCAAATTTTAAGTCCGCTTGTATGACTTGTTATAAAAATAATTATTTATGTTGAACAATCTCAACATCCTATCTTTTGGATAAAGCCAAATTGACAATAGATGATCTTTTTTTGATGTATGCCTTATTCATCAGGGTGTTGGCCTGTAGCTCCCCCTTTCCCTCCTCTCTTACACACACACACACACACACACACACACACACACACACACACACGCATGTACACATGCAGTGCATGCACACATGATCTTTTGTTTTTAATTTGTTATAAATCTCTATGGGACATTTTTTATTCTGAAGAATTTTTATTATGTTTTCAGTATTCTTACTTGCTATGGGTATTTTAAATTGTTGATCTCTTTTTAATTTAATTTGATGGTTTGGATGTATATAGACATTTATTCTTTTAGATTTTCTAACTTAGTGGGGTATAGATCTTCATAGTGTTTCATTATAATATTCTGTATTCCTTTGGTGTCTGTTGTATTGTTTACCTGTTCATTTTTGATTATTTGAAATTAAGGCATCTCTTTTATTTGACTGTATGAGCAAAGAATCCGCTGATCTTGTTTTCAATTATTTATCATTCTTTATATTTTTGTCTATACTTCTGTTTCTTTAATTTCTTCTCTGAATTTGATTTTTTTTGCCAGTTACTTGTTTTGTGTTTGTTTGTTTTCTTATTTTTATAAATTCTTGAGTTGAGTCATTAAGTCAGATATTTGTGCTACATTTGTCTTTTTGTTGTTTGTTTGCTTTGTTGTAGGTGTTTAGAACCTTATAAGAATGCTTTTCATCAACATGTTGCAGGCTTTTTGTTATGTTGTATTTTAGAATCCAGTCAACTTCAGATATTTTTGAAATTGATTTATTCTTTGGCACCTTCATTACTCAAGAATGTATTGTTTAATTCTATGAGTTTGTGTAATTATTAGATGTTCATCTCCAGTTGAACATCTATTTTAGAGAAGCTTCTATTAGCTATTTAATATATATTCTTTGGTGTTTTAGTAGAATATTATATAGATATCTTTTAAATATGATTGATGCATGATGCTATTTAATGTTGATGTTGCCCTATTTATTTTTTGTTCAAATGACCCATCTATTGAAGGAGGTCAGTTATTGAAATCATGTGCTGTTAAGGTATGCCTTCTAGCATAAATATACCAATTTTATTTCATGTCTACCATTTTGTTGCTGGATTATGCCTGTCAGTCATTGACACAGAAAAAAACTTGACTCAGAGCAAGGTCATGCCAATCACATATCCTCTTACAATCTGTACAGAATGTTCTGAGGTTTTAATCTTAAGGAATTGCACAAAGCTTTACATAGGGCCCATCAAATTAATTTCAATAAAAACTGGTATGTCTAAAATGGCTTGAATCAGAGCTGACTACTTGACAGCACTTTTTACATCTGCATATGAGTTCACTATGAGGTGTGTATGTGTGTTTGTGTGTGTGTATGCATGTATGTATGTTTTTCTTTGTAAGCATGCCCTAAGAAATGATTGTTGTCATAGCTTCAGCTACCAAAATCTGAACTATGTCACTGATATGATCAGTGTTAGGGTGTGTGTTCAATAAAGCATTCCTGTCTGACTGAGACTGGTGATTGTATGTTTTGTGGGACAACTCATGAACCTCAACTCAGTACTATTACTGAGTTGTAGTTACTCTGTATCTTGAAGTACAGCTGTGTGTTTTAATTAAATTTGCAGGGACAAAATTTAGTCCATATATTCCTAGGGTTGAAATGCTTTGTTGGTTAATATTCCTCCTCTAAAAAGAAATTCTCCTTCTCTGTAACTTCCAGTTTGTTACAATTCAAAGTTAATTATGTTAGACACTAGGTAGTACTTAGTACCATTTTTTTTCTTGGCTTCCCTTGCTTGGATACCTTTTTCCATTAGATGAGTTTCTTGTGGAAATATGGATACTGTTTTTTTTTTTTTTCCAACAAAATGTCAAACATTGATTTTTACTAAAAAAGATTTGAGAGTTAGTTACTGTGGTTAAAGACTACTAGTTCAGAGAGGAAGAGAAGGCACTCAGCTGACCTTCTTCTTTAATTTATATCCCCAAATCTCCCCATCTTCACTTTATCTCAAAAACGTCTCAAGCTGAATGTTCCTCACTTCTATTTCCCGTGTGTCTCTCTATTCATCCTCCTGACTTCTCTTATTCTCTGTGGTTTCTTTCTTATGCTCAATTCCAGATCACTGGTTGCTTAGTCCACCTTTTGACCTGTGGCTAACTTTATTTAATCCTATCTAAAATAAACAGTAAGTTTTTGGATTAAAAATATGTGCCAGGCCTGAGCTATGTACCATTAGAAATTTCCAGTAAATAAAGCCATGTACCAATAGAAATTTCCAGTAAATAAAGCAATCTTGAAGTTCACAGTGTGATCACATATCCTACAACAGGATATAGTTTCTTAATGAATTTGGCTAGCCTTTGTTTTCATTAAAAAATTGAGGCTATGAATAAATAAAGATTTTATTTAAAGGTATGCCTCAATTGTCACTGTGGATTTTACTGTTCACTCTTGGTTACTTTTATTCTCATTCCTGTTTTATTTCAGGAGTTTTAGCTTCATCTATTTTCTTTCTGTAACCTCCTTGCTACTCTTATTCTTTTATGAATTATCTCTTCATTATGATGTGTGTAGTAGACATGAATCTTTTATCCTATTTATATCAGAGGAAAAATAGCTCTTCTTTAACTGTGGCAAATATTGTTGCTGGGTGAAGTATTTGTAATTTGCAGTGTGGTCCTTTATAAATTGGAGTACATTGCTAAAGACTCTTCTGGTTTTCAAAGTTTCTATTGAGAAATCAACAGCTATTATTATGGGTTTTCCTTTATATATGTGATGCTTGGCTTTTCTCTTTCAGTTTTCAATATCCATCTTCTGTTATGTATTTAGGTTTTAGTTAAACTCTGCCATGGGGAATCTCTTGTATGGTCCATTTTAGTGGAACAGAAATAACACATACTATATTGGTCTATTATAATATTCATGTCTTCTTTATGATGGAAACTAATCATGTGATTTTTATGACTTATTTGGCTTAAATGTCCTTCATATGTTTAAAACCATATAAGACACCTTAATAAGCCAAAGTAAGAAGAAAATAATGATTTCCTCTAAAATAATCTATGAAGTGGGTGTAATTTTTCATTTACAACCACAATTAGTTAGAGCAACTTTACCAATTTAGAGCCTAGTGGGAAGGAACATGGCCACTCAGCCTTCAGCATGGCCAAACAGGTATGTGTGAGAGACACTTCTGATATACCCCTCTCACAATGGCCAGAATCCATTCTAAGTGAGATAAAGGCCAACCAGGCCTAAAAAGAAAAGGCTCAATTTAGAAAGCAATCATTTTAAGTCTTTGTAAGCATCTTTTGTAGTCTGCATCCTCACATGAGAGAACATTTCTCTTGGCTGTCCACATTTGAATTACATTATTTTTCTTCATATCTTTGACCCGTATAAAGGCCCAGTAGTTATCACTTCATCTGTAATGAGGAATCCAGACAATACTGGTCATGGTTCTGTCAAAATCAGGACTTTTCATAGACCACATTTTCTACGAAATTAAGAATATGTCTGATCTTTAACAATGTTAAATGTGTATGGCCAATGTTGTGTACATGATACACAGTTATAATTTTAGTACTTGTAGGAGAGAGGTAGAATGTTCATATTTAGTTCAAATTGAGGCTCTACAGGGCACGGTCCAGGCCAGCCAGTGATACAGTCTCTAAAGAAACAAATAAATGAATTAACAATAAACAAATAAACAAACAAACAAATTAATAAAATAAAGTAAAAATAAAATGAGAGAGAGAGAGAGAGAGAGAGAGAGAGAGAGAGAGAGAGATCTGGTTAGCATAAGCTTTGTATTCAGTTATTCACATTGTTCCCTAAGCATTTAATCTCACTCAGAGAGTAGCTAGCCCCAGGGATAAATTGGCCTGCTTGTGTTTAGGACATTGTCGATTCCTTAGCCACTAAGTTTAATATTTTCTATTTTATGACTCTAGGAACAGTCCACTTCATTGCTGAATTGCATTGTCTTAAAAATATGAATATGTACCCAGGGACTCCAGTAATGGGGCCATAAAAAAATTCAATAAAGAAATGTTTTAATGAAAATACATGGTCTGACATCACAGAGGCACTAGAATTTTCATTTACAACTGGAACACACTGCTAAGAAATGTTGATAGATGTTGTAACCCACCAGGTTTCTGAGCTCATCCTGATCATGCTCTGCTGTGGATGGGCCTGGCTACTGATGTGTGTCCTTAGAAGAGACTATTGTATAATGAATATAGGATTTCAAAAACATAAAAAGGCCTGCTGCCCTTTCTCTCAGCAAAGATGATAGAAACCAGAAAGAACAGGTGTCTCAGTCTGCTTTCTTGGGGATAATGATCAAGTGAGCACCATAAAAATAATTTAATATATTTAAAGGAGAAGAAATGTCCTTTATTCTTCCTGAGCAACTTCATGGGCAGTTCCTAAAACACCTTTACATTACAAGGTGTAGATTCCTTCCCAAGATGAATAAAATTTCCACAAATGTCTGTGAGAAGAGAAGTCCATGATACTTCCCTTGGACATTTACTGAGCTGACCAAAGTGGGCACGCATGCTATCGATCATAGAAGAATTATAGGGCAGCACATGATCATGTAGGAATTAATCACTGCTTTAACAGAATGTGCTCCTGTTTTTATGAAGTCATTTGGAATAACCACATGCAGCCTCTGGCTTGGCAAGTAGAAGGTCTGCAGGTAATGAACCATGGCCCTGTGTTATGGTTGAGCTAGAGAATGCTCCAACTGGCAATTAATATGCTACCAGTAAAATTTATTTCTTTTAGGAAGTGTTGGAATAACAGTTTGAAATATCTTGTAAACCGCAGAGAAGCTATTTATATCACATTATTTCATATATATTTCATATTTATATCAATTTTTCCAAAATTGATCTTCAGAAAGGACTCCAAGGTGGGGCTAGAGCAGTATTGAAGAAAAGAGCACTCTAGCAGTGTAAAGCAAGTAATTATTTACAGGCATAGCTCATACAAGTCTTGTATTTGTGTTTTCTTTCAGAGACCCTTCAAAATACTAACCGAAAAATGTAGATTAAACTTTATTTTTAAGTGTTTGTCAAGAATAAAATAGAAAGGCACAACACACTTAAGTAATGATTTACCCATATGAAGAAAGTTTTAGCAGAAAGAGAAATGAAGTGGAAAGAAAAGAAGTAGACACAAACACACTCATACTTTACAAAACGCAGTGATAGATGAGGAAGATACTAAAGAGTAATTCTTGTAAGGGAGAAGGCTATTCCAGGCTTCTTAGACATTGCTGATTTTTCGACTTACAAATATTTATCTTGCTTGTAAGATTCAGTTGATATATTCAAGCATCAATTAGTTTCCCAATAAAAGACAAGAGGTGGATATGTGATGGTTTACATATGGCTGCCAAACTGTGTGCTGCTGTTAACTCATTTCTAGTTTAAGTTATTTATCATTATTGTATCTCATTTTCAAATTGTTGACAAAGTATTTAAAAGGGTGCTTTTAGAGTTTATATGTAACAAGAACCCTAGAGGGGGATGTTCCATTTATATTAGGATTATGGCTTAAGCATTACCCAAATCATTGAGAATTTTATACATCTGGGTCAATGTGCACTACTTCCATTTCTTGTTTTAGCTCTCTATCAAGAAAAGTAAAGGGATGGGGAAATGGCTGGATGGGTAAAAGCTCTGCAAGTGTTAGGGCCTGAGTTTGAATCAGATTTTATTATGGTCATTGAATGAAAGTACCTTCCCTCACGTACACTATAGCACATGCTATGGTCACACATGCGCACACATGTGCACACACACACACACACACACACACACACACAAACATATACACTCACCCACACACACAGCAACAAATATGTTACAAATAATTCATTTTCCTTTCTCTACTCTGAATTTTGTAAATTATCACATTACTAAATAATAGAGACATATTTCTATTTGGTACTATTTTATGAGCATTTGAAACCATTACCTAAAAATTGTATAAAATTTCTTACCATTTTTAATGTAACTCACTTTCAGCCACGCTAAACTAAAGAAACTTAAAATCACCCAGAAGTTATGCTATATGGACATGATATTAAACTGACTCCTGGTAGTTTACTTTAATAACCGTGTGTGTGTGTGTGTGTGTGTGTGTGTGTGTGTGTGTGTGTGTGAACCATTAGAGAAACTTCTGTTTGAACTAGAATTGTGATTACCACCAAGATTCCCAACAGACTAAGGTAAATAGAATAGAGATTGCAGTGCTAAGCTATAAATGGAATATCTATATTATGACACTTCTTTCCCCCAAGTTTCAAGGGTCATTGTAGAAGAGGAAAATGGATGCATGTAAGGAAAAAGGTTGATAGATGAGTATAAGAAGGCAGTACCTTAGGACACAACAGGGACATGTGCAAGTGGGAACTCACAGCACTTGGTATTACACACAGAAGATCTATGGAAGCCTATGCTGGACCATCATAAGGTTTCTATCATTGTAATAAAACACCATGAAAGAAAAACCATGTCAGAAGTAAACAGTTTATTCAACCTTACAGCTTGTACCCCATATTCAAAGAAGTTAGAGCAGGAACTCAAGGCAGGAACCTTGAAGCAGGAAGTGAAGCAAAGACCATGAAAGAAGCTTTCTTACTGATTTGCACAGACTTCTTTACTATATATCTTTGGACCAACTGTTCAGAGTTGGCACTGCCCATAGTGAGGTAAGCCCTCTCACATCACTCACCAATTAAGAAAATACCCTATAGACTTATTTAGAAACCAATCATAAGGAGGCTTTTTCTCAATTAAGATTCATTCTCCTCTGATATGTGTAGGTCTGTGTCAAGTTTACAAAAATCATAACACACACCATGGTAGTCTGAATGAGAATGGTCTACATAGGCTCATATATTTGAAGATTTGGAGATGTGGTCTTTGTTGGAGAAAGTGTGTCACTAGCAGAAGGCATTGAGATGTCAAAAACTCATGTCATTTGCCATTCCAGTTAACTTCATCTATTTGTGTCCAACTTGCAGATAAAATATAGATTCTCAGCTATTGCTTCAGAACCATGTCTGCTTGCATGCTGCTATGTTCTCTTCCATGATGGTCACGTATTCACTCTCTAAAATTCTAACCAAGTTTCCAATAAACTTTTTTTAAAATAGTTGTCTTTGTTATAGTGTGTCCTCGTATACTATGAGGAAATAGGAAAATAAATAACATAGAGACCAGATCCCAACATAGAGATGGGAAGTAGTCTTGAAATCACACACCTAACTCAACCATTTTTGGTAACTAATAGTTGCCAGGAGAGCTTGTTTTCCTTGAAGACATAGACAATGGTAGGTAGATCACATTAAAGTAGAACACATATCTAGGAATATAAAGATATTATAAATTCAACTTGATGGATGAAAGTAACAGGAAGATAAAAAGTTGTATCTGTGAAGAAGTTAGGGGAGGGAGTTAATAGGATCAAAAGAAGTTATACAAAATTCTTAAAAAACTAATATAGTTTTTAAATTATCAGTAACTGAAATGTTATGTTCCACTTATCAAGTTTTTCTGAGTCAAGGTTTTTTAAGTTGATAAACTCTCCAAAAAGTTTTACTGTTTCTAAAATATTAAAATCTAAACATACTCATTCATATTTTTATATATTGACTATTCTATCATGTTGGCATATGCTAGATAAATTAAAAAAATGAGATTAATATAAAAGAGACAAATATAAAATGACAAATGAGTGTGAATATTTTTTCACAAAAGGGATATCTAATTAGAGTTTTAATTATTTAACTGTTGAATAAATAAAAGGCAGAGAGACAGGTAAAGGAAAAATGGGAAGAGAGGAGAGGAGAGGAGAGGAGAGGAGAGGAGAGGAGAGGAGAGGAGAGGAGAGGAGAGGAGAGAGAAAGGGAGGAGAGGAGAAGACAGAGATGACCCAATGCCCATGTCCATGAAAAGCTATAGAAGAAGATAGGAATATCTGTCACCTGTTTATATCTTTTATGCCTCAATGCATAAGATCCCTTGAAAATGTCTATACTACCATGTGCTTGAATATGCTATCTTCACTCTTCCCTTTCAATTAAATTATTATTTGCCTCTTGTTCTATCTACAGTTGCCCCAGTTGCCCAGTGCTGGCAATGCTATCCAAAGATAATCAGTCATCCCTAAAACTCTCTTTGGAATCAAAGTCAGAAGGAAATGAGTTCCTCCTTTCTTTGAGTTACCTTTTGCCAAGAACTCCTGCTGGAAATCAAGGAAGCAACTTCCTATGTGAACATTTCATGCTTCAGTTCTGCTGAATTCTCTGTCTCCTTTGAACTCAATTTAGCATTGAAATTCTTTCTGCTTGTAGGAGTATCGAAGAAGACTTTCTGCATGTACACTTGTGTTTAAATGTGAATCTCTCACATGGCCCTAGATTTTGATTGAGCTTATTAAAGTCAATTGGAATGGCCTGGGTGCTATAGCTCAGAGCAGAGTCACTTTCATTCCTCACCTTCCAGGCTTAACTTGCTCTAATGTAATCATGTCTGCTGGAAGTGTAACCTCTGTGCCTTGATCTGCATTTCAGCTCTAAACTCCTCTGGTCAAAGTGTGATTATGCTTCTTATGAAGTGAGTCCAGGCTTCTCTACCTCAGACTTGTGCAGCTGTTCAGCCCAGATCTGGAACATTCTAGCAATCTTTCCTGATGCTACTGAATTCCCACATTCTTCTGCAGTGAGGGGGTAAATAAAAGTTTCATCCCTTTCAGAAAATCAAGAAGCTCAGGGTAAATATAAGTTCTCTCATCAGGCTTAATTGTCACTTCTGTGGATGTCAAACTGACAGAGGAGCAGAATCTAATTTCCTTGTTTGATTCACCATGAAATTAAACTGAACTGACGATTTTTATTTTCACCTGGCAAATTCATCCAACACTATTTAAATCTAGCTAATCAAGTAAAGTTATCTGCCAGGCACACTCGGCTCTCCCACCACACCTCTGATTTTCAGCATCCAGCTTCCTGGACTCCTCTGACAGCCATGTGTTGGATTGCATTTACAGTTTTAGAAGGTGTAAAGGAATGCATCGGCATAGTTAGCCAGGGTGCCAGCAAATGTATCAAGTAACAAATTACTGGAAAATGGAAAAAAAAAAACCCACCCTGAAATCTGAGTGAAAACCAAAACGATGGGACAGCAACACTGTTAAAAAAAAAAAAGAGTTGTCCAGGCAGATGGCTTCGAGACTGTGTTTGGGAGAATAGAAAAAGCAATTCTAAAGAAAATTGACTTTTGTGGAAAAAAAAAAAAACATGTTTACCCCTTATAAAAAAATAAACATGAGAGTTCAGATACAGTCAGTAGAGTAGTAGGAAGTACTGTATCCATATGTATCTGATAAGATGAGCCCATCTGGCAATATAGGAACAACCACAGGAAAGAAACTGTCATTTGAGCTCTCAAAGACATAAGACGTCAATATCACAGAATCAAGGTACCATTTCCTAAAGGTATGATGAAGGATATTTAGGTATACCAAAAAGAAATGAGGCTCACTACTTAACCACTGCCAATCTTGGATTCAAGGACTAACCAGGAAGGAGCAACCTGCACTTGTCAGATCACAGATTAAATAAATGGGATTTTTGATGCTTGGGGACAGCCATCAATAGCATAATAACAGGTGATACCAAACTAACAGCTCCATTTTATTTGTACCCTGCACATCTCATCCCCATGAAGGCAGGTTCCAAGTTTCCACGCTAATTTTTCACATAGGCATGTCTTGACTTCCTCCTTTTTAAGGTTCCATGTATTTACTATCAGCCCCAAGACATCAGCCAATGAGGGCCAGTTTGACTGAATATTCAAATGTGTACTCTCTGTCTCTGTGATTTCCCCTAGCCACTGCATGCCTGAAACAACAGAGAGTTAAGTAATTAATATAATTGTCTCATTGAATGTCCTCTCTACAAATACTGTGATTTTGTGTGAAACTGGGTATAAGGACATCCATACAACTCAGCTTTCAGTACAGATAGGTCTCCAGCCTTTGGCCATTTCTGTGAACACAAACAGCCATGAAAACTATGCTCCCTTGCTATGGAGTGCCTCTTTTCAGGGTTTGGGTGGGAAAAAATCCTGTTCACACCAAGTATGTCCACGAATAGTTTTCAATCAAGTCCTTATTATCTTTCAGTGTCTTGTATAACAACTATCAGTTTTGCTTTAATATCAGTTCAAGTGAAAATCAGTTTTAAGTACTGATCAGAATATCAAAAGAAAGGAGTGCAGAGGGTGATGAACAGAATAGGAATGCAATTACCATATCTCTCTTGCTCTCACACTTCTTACCTCGGGTTCAGTGGTGAATGGGGTGTACATTAGAGGGACATAAAGTCTTGACAGTTTTCTGAATGTGTTATAAAGTGCTCTCCTAAGCCAGCCAATCTTGTCTTAAGGCAATACTGAACAAAATTTAGAAAATTCAGAATGTAATTTAGCATGGTGACAAACGCCTACAATTCTAGTACCCAGAAGGTAGAAGCAGTCTGAGTTCAAGGTCATCCTCAGCTACACAAGGAAGGCTAATCTGAAGTTCCAGACTGTGCCCCAAGTACAAAAGTCTTCCATGAACCCAGATATCTGAAACTGTTCATGTTTCTCCTGTCTTCTTTGAAAATAAATGTTTATCTTTTGATTCAGTCACATGATATTGTGTCTTTTTCTACCTTTGAAACATTTCTTTTCCATTCAGTTTGTTCTCTACTGCAGGCAAAAATTCTCCCCATTTACCCAGTCATTGTAAAATTCTTTTTTATTTGCATTAAGCAGAAGCACATGCTAAAGGTGATCCTTCTGGATGAGATGTCTCCTAAATGAAATATTTCTGTAGCGGTTTTATGGTGGATTTTATTTCACTCCTCTCCCTTTACAGAGAACACTCATCCTGCTCTCATTCTTCACTCATTAACAGCATAAATCATGAAAATGTTAAAAGTCACTGTTGCAATGATATTTGATAAAAAATTTAAATTAGACCTTAGAGGAAAACAGCCATGTTGCTCTGATGTTGTGATTAATTTTCTGGCGTGAAGCTGGAAGCAGGAGCTGCAGTTTAGTGGTGTACCCAATTGCCTCTGGCCCTCGTCCTACTCCAAGAATAGGCAGAACAAGGTTGTCTGAAAATCAGAAAGGCTGGAGACAGAAAATATTCAGAACTTAGCTCCACATCTATTCATAAATACATATATACATACACATGTACGTAGAAACTTGAACTGCTTCCTGTTTCTATCTTTGATGTTTTCTCTCCCCATCTCCATCCTCTTCATGTTCTTACTCTCTTTCAACCTCATGATGTCTCCTCTTTCTCTCGTTTCCTTAGCCAACTGAGCCAATTATCTGCTATGTGAGACTCTCTCTCTCTCTCTCTCTCTCTCTCTCTCTCTCTCTCTCTTCTCTCTCTCTGCCACTACATATACAGACACACAGACACACAGAGGGTGGGATAGGGAGAGATAGAGATTTTTTTTTTTTATATTTTTTATTTTTTTCTTTTGTTTTAACATGATGATGTTTTTAGAACTGATGTTTTTTGTTTTTAGAAGTCACAGGGTCATCTCCAGAAGTTAAAGCATGGATGTATGCTTTCCTCCTTTTTTCTCTTTAAGATAGTGTTAGTATTTTGGAAATCATCCAGCCTAGACTGTTCTTTCCTACACCTTCTGCAAATGTTCACTCTGGGAAGTGTGTGTCTCTTTCAGACTACATAGCCTTGCTCAGCTCCGTGTGAAACTTCCAAAGGGCTTTTGTTTTCTTCACAGTTCATTTTCCACAGGTTTCAGTTGAAACATTTCTGACTTTTCTTTCACCTTTCTGGATTTTGACTTCAGAGTTACTTAACATAAATCCCATCACAGCAGTTCAAAATATGATTCTGTTGTAAGCCTCCTGAAGGAACACAAAAGATGCCCTATATAGCCTATCAGGCTCGCAGCAGATGCTGCGGAAAAGATCGACTGTCAGATAGCATAAGGATGTTGAAATGGGAAAAAGGAAGCGGGGGTCAGAAAATCAAGGAATTGTGTGTACTCATTCTGAAACTGAGTATTTTACAGTCTATGCACAATTATTAGTTAAGAAAAATAAACAGCATCATTATCACACTACCATATAATTACTATTGTTTCCTAAGAAGTTACTATGCAGTTACTACATTATTACAGGAAAATAAAGCATGTTATTTCATGGTAGCTATGCAATTAGTTCATGTCACCATAAAATGTACTTATCAAACCAACAAAGAATTCAAATGTTCCATTTTTCTTCTTTCTTCATGAGTCACAATATTGTCCTTCTTAGACATGACATAATGAGTCAATGTAATAGTGTAGAAAATATTCAGATTATGCTTTTCTCTGATCTTTCTTTTCTCTGGTGAGCAAATGAATACCTTGAAAATTATAGTTGCAAACAGCACATCAGAAGCAAGAGTAAGCAGATTCCACCCACCAAACAGGCTGTGTTTAACGGCAGAAGGAGTCCTTTGGGCTGTGGTAAGAAAGGAACACCTTAGTAAAGCACCCTTGGTAATGAGATGGAATGGTAAAATGCTGAACATGGCCTTTTTTAAAATCTTGTATTCAGTCTGAAGAAATCAAAAACAGGAACTGGCAGTGTGTTGTGATTGCCAGGTTTGGCACCCCAAGTTCACAGAAAAGCTGTACTGATTGCACATACTTGAAAGAAGAAAATCTAGTATTCTAGCATTGAAATTGTCCTAGAAGCAACAGGACACTGGTTAAAATTGTGAGCACACTATTAGAACTTGATGAAGCCCGAGGAAGAGAAGTACACTGCACTGCTTGTCAGTGCCAATGTGTCTTTGCAGGCAAAGCCACATTTACAGTCATCTCTTTATGCAGCTAATTGCTAGCTGCTGAAAATAATGAGAACAGGTCTATTTACTGTAACTAATTGATTTCCAATCTTTCAAAGTTAATTGAGTAGAACCAGTCATTCTAAGCTTTCTTTGAGGCATGTTTTAATGGGCTCTGAATTTAAGAAATTAATGGACAGATTAGCATAATTTATTTTCACATTTGTTGTTTTTCTAGAAATAGTTTTAAAATTCTCCTGGGGAAAAAAAGCGCTATTCTGATTCTATTTCTCAACTGATTTATGTGTCTACATAGTACTCAGCCAACTCCTGTCATTAAATTCAGGGAACAGATCCACTCCCTCAGTTTTCTGAGAGTAAATCGTCCCACTGATCATCTGCACTTACTAAAGTGTCTGGATTCCACTAACCACCGTCTTCTGCCAATCAGATACATAGCAGAGAAATTATGATTGTTTTCTCATATGTAGTGTGTTTGTATGTACATGCACATTCCATAATGCATAACTGTATGTTACTTTTGGAGAATATAGACTGAATGGAATCTAGGGTCCAATCTTTCTATTGTTATATATTTTGAAGATTATTTAAAAAGCAAAATGTGGGCTATGAGTGTAGCTAGGCAATGAAGAGATTTCAAAGTGCTATATTCCACAAAAAAGAAAGAAAGGAAGAAAAGAAGAAAGAAAGAAAGAAAGTAACTAAATTTTTTTTCAGTGATAAAGTTTCAAATGGTTTGATTTCAATGGCTGCCAAAATAAATACACACATAGTCTATAAATATATACTATATAACATTACATGTAGAAAATATGCATTATAAATTAGATAATATCATATTATTTTGAGTTTTTGTTTTTTTTCAAAACAGGAACTCACTTTGTAGCTCTGGTTGTCCTGGGATTCACTATGAAGACCAGGCTATCCTTGAACTTACAGAGATCTGCCTACAACTCCCTCCCAAATGATGAGATTGAAGTGTGTGCCACTATGCCCAGCTTCATGTAATATTTTAAAAATACAAGAAAATAAGGTACTAGTAATTTTTATCCCATAAATGTAAGATTCAGATTTCTTAAGAGCAGATGCAAATAGAACCAATCTAAGTTCTGCGGTCATTAGAGCATGGCTCTAGTGCTTTTCCTCTTGTCACACTTATCTCAGCTCCCACTCTTTCTTATTTTCAACCTTTTAGATCTTTTGTTATATATACAACAAAGTTGACTACCACACTCAGGCTGGGATCAGTAGAAGCAGGAAGAAGGCCCATACCTTCAGAAGTATTGGCTTCACTCTAGTAGTAGTGGTCCCTCTGCCAGTACAAACGTACCCAATCCTTGTAACATGCCTAGAGTGGATTTTCTCAGATGTTAAGTAAGGTAATTCTTTCCATGGGCTAGACAAAGAAAGAGAGCAGAGGCTGTAGCTAGGTAACACTCCACATCACACTTGTGAAAATTACAAAAGAAATAAGATTTCTGCTCACTTAGATGCTAGGTTAATGGGGAGAGCAACAGTGACTCTCTACAGCTGAAGAAGAAAGCCAGTATATCACAGTTCTCACTGAATGGCACTTCAGAGGAAGAAATCACAGCCATCTCACAAAGATAATACTGTGTGTAGATTCCCATTTAAAAGTACAATTAAATTGCCTTACTGGTAAGGCATACTATGAGTCTTAAAATTCTCAAATATAGTTGATACTTGAGTGTTATGATTCTATCGGTTGTTATGCTATACTTTCTTGAATAGATGAAGGTGAAGTCTTATGTTCTCTTGTGAACTATTTTTCTTTTTCTTTTCCATGTAAATATCTGATTCTTTTTATAAATAGTATGTGTTATTGTTTTGTTTTAAAGTCAAATACCGCAGGGCGGTGGTGGTGCACGCCTTTAATCCCAGCACTTGAGAGGCAGAGGCAGAGGCAGAGACAGATGGATTTCTGAGTTTGAGGCCAGCCTGGTCTACAGAGTGAGTTCCAGGACAGCCAGGGCTATACAGAGAAACCCTGTCTCAAAAAACCACTAAATAAATAAATAAATAAATAGATAAATAAATAAATAAATAAATAAATAAAGTCAAATACCTCAGTCTTTGTGAATATAGGCTCTTGATCATGCTAATTCAGTTATCTCTCTCACTGGGGTGCATCCTCTTCCTGACACAATGTCTTATGTCACTCCAGCTGCCATCAAACTTGTGATCCTTCTGCCTCAGTCTACTGGATGCTGGGATTACAGGGTTGAACCATGATTCCTGACTCTTTTTCATTTTCTTGTTTGCGGCTTTAAATATATACAATCCTTATTTATTTATTTATTTATTTATTTATTTATTTATTTATTTTATATTTAATTTGGAGAGCACAGCATATGTGGAGGTCAGAGGAAAATAATGAACAGTCAATGTTCTCCTTCTCCTATGTGGTTCCCTAAGAATTTGCCCCTGTATTCAGTCTTAGGAGCAAGTACCTTCACTTATTGAGCGTTTTTAATAACCTAATGGTGGCATTTGAAGTACAAAAATTTTTAATTGTGATAATGTCCAAGTTATTTGCTTCTTATTCTTCTTGAATTATCAAAACTTAAGAAATCATTGCCTACGAAATCATGAAGATATACACCCACATTTTTTCTAACAATGTTATCATTTTAATTCTCTCAGTTGTCCATGATCTACCACTGTGTTTTAAAATGGTATGAAGTAGGAACTAGTTCCAGTCTTTACCTGAAATACCGACTTGTCCCAGAATACTTGTGGAAAAATAATTCTTTTACTAGTGGGTTTTCTTGGCACCTTCATCAAAAACAATCGAGCATATTTTTGGCTTTCAGTTCTGTTCCATTGATGAATATGTATATCCTTATGCCATCTCCACACTGTGTTGATTACACTAGGTTGTAAGTAAGCTTTGAAATAGGGAAATGTGAGTCCTCCAATTTTGTTCTATTTCAAGTTGTTTTGGCTATTTTGAGTCCTTTGCTTTTCTATATGAATGTTAGAATTAAACTTGAAGATTTTTTTTCCAAAATTATATCTGAAATTCAAAGGTATGTTAATCCCATAGTACAATGTACAGAATATTGTTGTCTCACCAGTATGAGTTCCCCTATTCATGAATGTGTAAAATTTCTTATACTATTAGATCTTTTTAAAATTAATTTAGTCACATTGTAGTGTACAAGTCTTATATATTTTAAATTTATTCCTGATGTTTTAGACACTTTTCTGCTGCTTTTTACCATGAACCATTCTGATTTCACACACTTTTCACAATGGCTGAGGCAACTTATAAAAGAAAGTGTTCAATGTGATTATAATTTAGACAGAGTCATGATGGCAGAGTGAAGAAACTGCTCACATCTTGATCAGCAACAACAAGACAGAGAAAGCGACAGGGAACTTTGCTGGTCCTTTGAAATCTAAAAGTATATAGTGACATACCTTCCCAAAATTGTCCATTTGTTTTTATTTCTTTTGCTGTGGTTTTTGTTTTCATTGTAGACCTGGATAAAAGTGACAGCTGATAATCACATTCCTGAATCAATATTAGACTATTATCTTGAAATCACCACTAAAAAAATTAGTGCATTAATTTTCAATTTAGCCTCAGGAATATTGTTTAGGCAAGGATAGAAAACAGGCACATTTTTCCCCAGAATATTACAGAAATTATTAATACCTCAGTTGCTAATATTGATCCCCTCTGAAACATCTTGTTGGGTCTTCATGGTTTGCATGATAATTCTCAGCATTGTCTTCCAAGATTTTTCTATGTTTAAAGAGTTAATTACATTTCTAATTCAAAGTAACAAAGTCTTCCATATTCCTTAAAAGAAATCCATAATCAGGGCTGTCAGTGCAATAGCCTTGTCCTTTGTATCAGTTTCTGTCTTAGTTATTTTTCTACTGCTATGATAAAACACCTAATCAAGGCAGTTTCTAGAAGAAAATGTTTAATTTGGTTGATGAGTTCAGCAAAGTAGAAGTCATAACGATAGAGCAAAGGAATAACTAAGAGCACACATCTTGTTCCACAACCACAAAGCAGAGGGACACACCAGGAATCACATGCAGCTCTTGAAATCTCACAGCTTACATCCAGCTACATACCTAATCCAATAAGGCCACACCTCCTAAGCTCTCCCAAACAGTTCCATCAACTAGAGACCAAGTCTATGGGTCCACTATCATTCAAACCACCAAATCTGTCTTACATTCTTATATCATGCTGGTAAGCAGAATATTTTTTATCGATTTGATTTTCTAATTGCTCCTTGCTAGACAAGACCATGCATTGTGAGAGCAGTATGACTGGTGTATTCAAGAATACAACACTTCGATTAAAGACATTTTTTTTCAAGTTCAGTTAATGATTATGTTAAACTTGCCAGTAATCGTGTATTCTTCTATTTCTGACTTATAGAGTAAATAACTCCTGATTTTTAAATTTTATCTCTACTTTCAGTATAAATACAGCTACTAGAATAGTTTCCCACATTCTTTATTCAAACCTTAACTATCAGTTGACCATTGACCAAGCTAGCTTCCATGAAAGCATTGGTAAAGCAGGCAAATGCCCATGTCTCCTTGAAACTCAGTTTTGTCATGGTTAGAATTGATCCAAAATTGGAGGGAGGAAAAATAATTATTAAGGATCTGTAATCTTGGAGCAAAATTGGAATCATAGCCTATTTGGTAAACATCACCTCCCTCCCCAGCTCCTCCTCCTACTCTTACTACCTTATGCTAGATTAGTGGCAGGGCTCATTCTGTCCTTGAGGTTGGCTCATATTCTGTCATTGTGGTTAGCTCCAGAACCAGGTCACAACAGGTCTATTGTGCTGTCTGGCAAGGTGCAAGACTCGATTTACCAAGTGCTGAGATGATGTGAGAGATGGGGCCAGCTCTGCAGAGTTCTGTATTCAATGATAGGTGGGTCCAGTTAGGCACAGCCCCTAGACCACACGTGGTCCCCAGTGGCTGTCCTGACTAGGAACATCACCATAATTTTTAGTGGTAATATGGGCCACAGACATCAACATTGACCTTTGCTGTTGCATATTTACAGACTCAGAAAGTCCTTCAGAGTCAGCTAAAGAACAGTACACAGTAAATAAAATGAGTACAGTGGAAAACAAGGGGAAAAGGAGAATACAGACCAGGCCACTCAGCTTTCTTCAGACATTTCTAGGGAAAGGCATTCAACTGAGCTAAATGATCCAAATAAATTACTTCATTTCCTGTTGCACAAAGTCCAAGTAAAAAGGCATTTTTAGCACTTGTGCTTATTGATGTGTCCCAGGCCTAGATAGGGCAGCACATAAATCAGCCAAAGTCTAGGAAGTTACAGAGGCAGGACATTCCCCCTGTGTCTACCTAAGTGAATGCAAGACCATATTTCAGATATACAGGGTAAAAATATACAGGCTATAGCAGTTAAAATTTAAAATGAACAAACATAATCCTGACAAGCCTTAGCAATCATATCAGAAGGAGGAACTGGGAGATGAGATCCAGAATCAAAGACTTTCTTTTGGTATTCATTCTGCAAGAACTAGCACCAAATCCCAAGCCTGCAGAAGTGCACAGTTCAGATTGGAAGCTAGTGACCACTTGAAAACATATTAAAAAGGTGAGAAAGTTTGCATATCAACGTAAATGAAACCAAAGTAGCCTCAAGCAATAAAGTAGCCAACAGTGTCCCAGGCCATTGAGATTGCATTGAGACTTCATTCCTCAGAAAGACTTTCAATAAGGCAGCTGAAAAATTCTATTCCCTTGGTGCAGACACTATTGACTTTTCTTTAATCAATTTCATTGAAGAATATACACAAAGCTAGATCTAGCTAGAGGGTACATCTTGATGAATTTGACTCTTGAATACCCTTCTGTACCTCCACAAGCAATATACAGAATAGTTCTAAACCTCCCAAACATTTCTTGTGCAATGAATGAGGCCTAGTAATTAATATTAATAATTAATATTGCTCATTTTTAGTGAACTGCAACTTTGCTGAAGAGTTTTATTCTTGGTATGAATATATTCCAATGTATCAATTTGTTATCTTATATTTCTCAGATGCTGTATCTTATTTCATAAACTTCTCTGTGCTTAGCAGTGATAAGGAAGCCTTCACATTTTATTTCTAGAAGTACAATTGCATTTGTAACTCAATTCCATAGAAATCTTGAAATCTAGCTATTCATCAGTTATAAAATTAGGTAAGAAATAAATTCTGTTCAGCTCTATAATGTCTAAAATTTCACAATGTTAATATGCCATACATTGCAAACAAGTGAGATGTTTCTTACAAAATTAAACATGCCATTAATATGTATTCTGTCTTCTCATAAGTATTTACTCATTGTTGTGTTAATATTAAGGACCACAAATTAAAACCACCTAAGTAGTCAGCCTCACCAGACAAATTGTCTTAATTGACTTAATTATATGGGTAGACACATCCAGTATGGACAGTTCCTTCTGGTAGTAGAGCAGATAAACAGGTCTATAGCAGAAGCAGATTAGTTGCCTTTTGCTCATTTGGCTTTCATCTCTCTGCTCAGTCCATTTATCCTGTGGCTGCTGCTGCTGGTGATTACTTCACTGCTGTCAGAACTAACATTTCCATACTTCCATCACTGACTGAGGGCCAATGATTCTTGAAGAACCCTCCAGGCTTTTGGCACCAGATTGGGACTGCTGAGGCCCCCGTCCTCATGAATTAAATAATGACCATGCTTTTGGCCTCTCCAGTGAGAGATGATCACTGTAGGACTACTCTGACTGCTGATATACTCAGCCTCAAGGACTGAGCAACTATAGAATTATCAGACTCCCAGGGATAATATTTACTATTTTAAAATGTGATACTTTAATAATTTATTTTAATATATAATTAAATATATGATATAATAGATATGATATATAGCATATTATATATTTATACATACATTCATCATATAAGATCTGTTCTTCTAAATAATCTTGACTAACATTTTCTTAAATGAAATAAATTTTATGTTCTTGTGAACAATTATACATAATATTTTTCAGTTTTTGGTTTTGATAAAAGCCAATAAATATCCAAAAATCCTGAATTCATAAATAAATTAGATATAACCACATACCGAAGTAATACACAGAAATAAAAAATGGCATTGTCTGAATTAAAAGAATCTTAAGATAAGTATACAAAATACAAACCTGATATAAAATGAGCCTGCTGTATAATTGGATGTGTTATTGCCTTTTCTTTTCTTTTTCTTTTCTTTTCTTTCCTTTCCTTTCTTTTTACTTTTCATTTCTCATTTTTTTAATGCAGATAATAGTGAAATAAAGTAGCTTAAGAATTAGCTAAGATATTGCTCAGAGATGGGACAGGCCATGGTAAGAAAGTTGCATGAGTATACTATATTTCAAGAATGGTGAAATGTCCATTACCTTAAATATCATGACCATTTAAAACTTATTTAAGAATATATACTTAAAATACATATGGCTGACTATAATGCACTCTCCTATAATCCCAGCACTTATAAAAATGAGGGAGGAACAACAGGAGGTCAACAGCCTAGGACATGAGGCAAAACCCTGTCAAAACAAAACACACTGAACCTGATGGATGAGAAGAGCAATGACAGAATACAGGGACAAGAAAGAAATATCTTAAATAGTGGTACCGCCACCTGTGTTTCACATGCCAGAGACACACAGAACACTAAGGCTTCAGAGACCAACAGATTCCAGCTTTTGTAAACACAGCACCACACAGTGCCTACCATAGCCGAAGGAATCTGAGAATTTTCAACTGAAAACATCTCTACAAACAATCACTCCATAAAGTTTCTTTTATTCCACATTTTCTATTATTAAACATCCAGTCTTTCATATGCATTTCATGAGTGTTTTGTTGTTGTATATCTATTGCTCAGCTAGGCTTTAGGACTCGTGTCAGTTTTATAACATGGTCTGCTGCAAGGCAATCCATACTATATCACATACCCATATCTCTTATACTTCTTTGCTTATTCCTACACCTCTTCCTTTTGTTCTGATCTTTCCTCTTTTCTTTTTTAATTGTAACATTTCATAGCTTTAATGATTTCTAAAATTTGAAAATTTGAACCCCATCCCAAATGTTCTCTCTTAGCTACTTTACCTGTCTAATTTTTTTATTTTAGGTGTTAATTTTGTTGGTATTCCAATACTTTCCTCTTCATCTTAACCTGTTTAACTATAATACTCACTATACTGCAAATTATCCCTGGATATTTATCCTTCAGCAGTTATTGAAGTCAGAGGGGCTCTTGAGTTACTGGTCTTGTATACCAATTAGATAGTGATATCCAGAAGCCATGGTTGTTTTCACAGTTAATATTATACTCATAAAATGATATAAATTTAATAGTAGGTACTCTAAGTCCTTGGTTAGAGAAAATATTTTCTGAACTTTGCGGAAGTTCTATTTTAATATTTCAAAAACTTAACTGAAAAGGTGTAGCTGATACAAAATAAAAATAGGCAATGAAATAATACCAAATTACAAATTTTAATATAATAAAAAAAATCATAAAAAAGCAAGGCAGCGCAACTTCAAAAATTACTAATCCTAATGATAGTTAGATTAAAATCCCAAACATAGAACTCAAAAAATGATTATGAATATGTTCAAAGACATCAAAGAGAAAATAAATTTCTATCAAGAACACAAATATACGAATGAAATGAAAAAGTACAAAAAATAAGAAAGAGTAACTCAACAGAGAGAAATACTGAAAGACCTATCCGAAATGCTGAAACTAAAAATAACAATCCAATAAAAAGCTCCATAAAATGTCATTAGCATAATAGATAAAAAGATGGCAATAAATCTGGGCTTAATGATGAGAGATGTATGAATTGGGAAAACTAAGTAAGGATAAAAAAATAAGAAAACAAGAATTTACCTGTGGGAACTGACATAAAAAGGTTATAATCAGCAAGGAAGAAGGATCTCCTTCTAAATCCAATGAGAGTATTTTCAAAAGAATCATATGAGAAAATCCCCAGAATTAGGAAAGAAATACCATTCCAAATACAGGAAACATTTATCAAGTGAACAAGAACAAAGAAAAGACTCCCCTTAATTATATTATAATTAAAACACCAAATATATATAAGAAATAAAGTAGAATGAAAGTAGCAAGATAGAAACACCAAGTCACACATGAAGGCAGGCACATTACAATAGCAGTAGACCATTTAACTAAAACTTTAAAGGCCAGAATGTTTTTTAACAACATATTTCAAGTTCTGAAAGATAACTGCCAACCCATACTACTCCACCCAGCAGGATACCTATCATAATTGGAGGAAATACCATGATAAATAAAGGAAAGTAACTTATGATTTCTAAACCAGTTCTAAAAAAGATACCAAAAGTAATTTGAACTGAAGGCAAAACAAAGTCATGTATGATGACATTGGAAAGAATAATAAAGCTAAAACAATAATAAAGCAACAAGGGAAAATGGAACTCTAAAAATGATAATAATTGAAACATAACTTTCTATAGAAACTTGAAATATTACTGTTCTCAATTCCCCACTCAAAATAAACATACTTGTCCACAAAATACAGACATTATCATAGGATAAAAGGATGGATGAGACCAGGCAATGGTGGCACACGCCTTTAATCCCAGTACTTGAGAGGCAGAAGCACATGGATTTCTGAGTTCAAGCCCAGCCTGATCTACAGAGTGAGTTCCAGGACAGCCAGAGCTATAGAGAGAAACCCTGTCTCAAACAAACAAACAAACAAACAAACAAACAGACAGGATAGATGAAAAAAATGGTATTTAAAACAAATGGACCTAGAAAACAAACAAGTGTCATACTTCTAATATCCAACAAAATAAACCAACAGATGTACTGTTTAAGGGAATAATTAGTCAAGAAGAAATTATAATTCTAAACACATACAACTTGCCTCCAAACATATGCACCTAATGTCATCAAATAAATACCATTAAATGTGAAATCAAAGGTCAGGGCATCTCTTCATAGTAATACAACACTAACTAAGACAGTAGTTAGTATCTGGGCCTGGGGTACTGCTGTGAAGTTGTTGTTTGGAAGAATATGGAATGCTTTGAAACTTTGGACTAGAAAATCAACTGGAGACTTTAAGCAGGGTTAAAGGGTTGTCCTAGTAGGTACATGGACAACAGTGATGCTTAGGATCATTTGAAGTGTAGGGTCCAAGCTCAAGAAGCTTTACAGAGAAAAAGATCAGTATGTATGTACCTTAGTACAATAGTAGTGCATGATTTTAATACAGCAATCTCTCAAGTTGATAGTTCTTCCTGACATAATATAAACAGAGAAATATATGAATAAAAAGCAACCATCTGTCAAATGGATTAACATACATCTAAAGAACATTCCACCTAAACATTGGAGACATTTTTTTTCTCAGTAGCCCAGAAAAGATCAGCTATCATTACAGAAAGCAAATGTGGCTGTTTAAGTAAGAACAGCCTTCCATAGACTCATTTATTGAAGGTTTGGTCATTAGGAAGTGACACTACATGACAGGTGTGGCCTTGTTGAAGGAAGTGTGTCACTTTGTGATTTCAAATACTTAAGGCAGGCTCAATGTCTGTTTCTTTCTGCTACTGTCCACCTAGATATAGATCTCTCAGCTAACTTTCCAGCACCATGTCTGCCAGCATTCCTTCATACTTCCTGCCATGCAACTCTAAGCATGACCCCAATTAAATGTTTTTTCTTATAGAAGTTTTCATGGTCATTGTGTCCCTTCGCAGCAATAGAGCAGTAAGACAAAAGTTAGTACCAGTAACTGGGGTATTCCTGTGCTACATTTTGTTTGAAGAATATAGAACATCTGACCATGTTTTGTTTGGAAGAATATGGAACACTTTCTAACGTTTGATTAGAAAATCAACTAGACACTTCAAGTGATGCTTAAAGGATTATCCCAGTAGGTACAGGGAAGACAATGGTGCTTAGGATGATTTGAACTGGGTAGGCCCAGCTCAAGAAGTTTGTGAGAGAAAAGTATTAGTATGTGACATAGAGACTATTCTTGTGATAGTTTTTGGAAAGAATGTGGATTCTTTTTGCCTGAAAAGTCTGCTTGAGGCTAAACTGAAGAGTTCTGGTCAAATGGTGTTGCCAGAGATTTCAGCACAGCCTAGTACTGTCTGTGTCCTGGAGCTATTAGTTGGCAGTATTATGCAGCTCTATAATGAATAGCAAAATAAAATATAAAATGTATAGTTCATGGAGAAAAGAGGTTTGAAGTGTAATGGAACTAAGTTCTGTGCTCAGGGAGACACAAAGTTTAAATAAATATTTGAAGGTAAGGGGATATAGGAGAATGGTGACCTCAGGGAAAGACTTCATGCAACTAAGCTTCCAACTTGTAAAAAGGAATTAAAGAAAAACTTACAGACGGGCTTCATGGCACATGCTTTCAATCATAGCACTTTTGAGGCTGAGGCAGGCAGATCTCTGAATTAAATGACAGTCTTTGTTACATGGTGAGTTTCAGGACAGCCAAGTTTACTCAATAAAAAAAATCAAACAGTTGTCTGTTGAAAATGTATTTGAATGAAGGGCTCATGAGCTTTGAGATTTTTAAATACTCAAGGCAGGCCAACTTGAGTTATAGAACTATCGGTTCCCTCTCAAGCACCATGTCTGCCTGTATGCATTATACTTTCCCCACCATGGTGAGAAGGACTAAGCCTCTGAATTTGAGGACACACCAACCAACTGCTTTCCTTTAAAAGACATGTCACAGCCATGATGTCTTTTCATAGCAATAGAACATTGACTAAGACACCAAGCCTCAGAAAATATAGGAAATGTAAACTATTCTTTGCATTCTGCCTTATCACAATAGAACAGATATAAAATCAATAGCAAGAGAAAACTGAAAACACATAGAAACTCACAAAGACCAAACAACATACTGTTGCATGATAAAAGAATCCTAGAAAAAAAATTTAAGAGGAAAAATTTAAAATTCACAGATTTAAATGAACTAAAAATAAGACATAGTAAGCAGGTATAATACAATGAATGTAGTCTGAGTAGGAAAATTTATACTTCTATAAATCAGAGACATTGCAAATAAACAATGATGCAGCTTAAACCTCAGGAAAAAAACCAAACTCTGTTCTGTAGGCATAAAAGTAAATATTAATATGAAGACATAAACTAATAAAATGGAAATGACAACAAAATTCCAAACAACCAATGAAACAGAATTTTTAAAAACGCAAACATTATTAACAAACTCTTAGTAACTTAAAGGAGAGAGAACAAACAAATTAATAAAATGCATGATAAATGTAGAATAATTGCAATAGAAACTAATGAAAAATAAAAAAATAGATAATATCTTAAACATATATTGCAATAAACTGGAAAATCTGAGAGAAATTATAAATTTCTAAATTCACATGTTTTATAAAAAATAAACCAAAATGAGATAAACAAATTTAAGAGATCTATAAGAAATAATAAGACTGAAGCAGTAGCTAAAAATCTCCCAACTATAAAGTCCAGGCTCAGATATCTTTACTAGTGAGTTCTCTAAGATCTTCAAAGAAGAACTAACACTTGATTCTCAAATTACTCCATAGAATAGACAAAGAATGACTATAATTAATTCTTTTTGTAAAGCAAGAATTATAGTAACTCCAAAAGGAGACAAAAAATGAAAACAAAGGGAATGTTGTGAACTAATCTTCATGATGAACTTAAGCACAAAATTTCTCTCAAGTAATTTTATGTTGAATTGAAGAACACATTAAAAGGATCATTCAATATAATAAATTTGGCATTACTCCAGAGTTGCAGGGATGATTCAGTATATATAAAATAATAAATGTTACAAATTTCACAAAAAAGCCTCATGGACAGGAAAGTATCATTATAATAGTATGAAACCATATGAAAGTATCATTATGATAGAATAAAAATATTAGTAAAAATTATTGAAGAATTCAGAATATAGAAAACATTTCTCAGAGTAAGAAAAACTACATATGACAAAACTAAGGCAAAATTATATTAAATGGGGAATTAATTTAAAGATTTTTACAAAATCCATAAACCAAATGAAAGTGTCAACTTTCTCTTTCTTAGTTCAAAGTCTTAGCTAGAACAATAAGACAAAAGAAACAAAGGAAAGTGGGATAAATTGGAAAAGTAGTCAAATTGTCTCTATTTGCAGATGATATAATTCTATACATTAGAGCCTATAAAGGCTACACCAGAAAACTTTTAGAACTGATAAACACTTGCAGCAATATAACAGGATACAAGATTAACATAAAAATATTAGTCTTTCTATATGTCAATGATCAACATACTTAGAGAGAAATCAGAAAAAATATTCCAAACAAATAATATAAATCATACCAAGAATGTGAAAGACTTCCCCGCCCTCAAATTCAAAACATTGGAAGAAAAAATGTAGAAGACACTAGAAGATAAAGAATCTCCTTTGTTCATTGGACAAATATTGTGAAAATAAACATCTCACTGTAACCATAAACGTATTCAATTTAATCCCAATCAAGATTCCAGTGACATTATTCAATTAAAATAAAAAACAAAAAACTCAAATTCATATGAAGACAAAAAGACCCTTGATAGCCAAGACAATCCTAAGCAAAAAATATGTGTAACTTTAGGTTATACTACAGCACCATAGTAATGAACACAGTTTGTTACTAGAACAAAAATAGATACATAGCTCAATGCAGAGGATACTAACAGTAAGTCATATAACCATGGCTACTTGATCACCTGGATTTTGATGAAGATGCCAAAATTGCACTTTAGAGAGGAGACAAAAACAAACAAACAAGCAAAACTGGTGTAGAAAATATGGGCATTCAGAGGTAGAGAAATGAAACAAGATCCTCATCTCTCACTCTATAAAAATCAATCACAATGGATCGAGGACCTCAATATAAAACCTGAACCTTTGAAATTGTTAAGGAAAAAATTAAGACACAGTTATCAGATATTAAAGGCTTAATTAGAGATGGCAGCAAGGAAATGAAGCAAAGTAGAGGATGGGTTAACCAAAACTAAGTCTGTATGAAAAAGCTTTGTGGAAATTCATTACTTTTCAAATATTAAACATATGTACCTGTTTAAAAAGGGTTTGACTAGCAGTATCTTGTACAGACGGACAATGATTCCTCCAGAAGGCATAATTCTTAAATGAAAATCTCAGTGTCAGGCATTGTGATATCTCCCTACAGTTTATTAGTCAGAGAGATCTCAGAGATCTAGCAAAACAATATAGACATGGCTGTTTCTCTTAGCTGCTACCCATTGTACGTAGGGCACAACACACTTGGTTTTAGGAAATACAGAAATTTAGCTGGAACTGACTAGCACACTTCCTCCCTGCTAACTAGCATCAATGGACTTACCCAGAATTGAACTTTGCATGTAACAGGACTGATAAACCAGGAAAGATGTGCCTACTGGCATAATAGTGGCCTGGTTTTTATGGGTATAACAATTGCTTTTTAATTGATTTGAGGCTTCCTCTACAGGAGGCCATTCATGCTTAGTACTGCAAACCTGTTCAAAAGTCCTGGTGATGTCACAGGCCACAGTGAGAAAGCCACTGCTCTTATTTTGCTAATTGTATGTGATTTTCATGCTAGACTGTTTTCCAAATGTTTTCAATAATACCAGGAGCAGTGTGGTTGCAAACTTTCATTAGAAAGTCTTTTTTATTATTTCTTTTTTTTCTTTTACAGTGAGTAGAGGTCACTTAAAATATCTATAATTAGGTAAATGTGGAAAGAGTAAGTCTTTCTGGAACCCAAATTGGCTGATGTTGATCCTGAGGAAACACACAAACAGACCCTCTCGCCCACACCAATACTGGGTCAGGGCCACTCCATTTTCCTGTCAATATGTCCTTCCACATTATCATGGCTTTATGGGTAGCATCGGGATCAGCATGGTGATCAGCTGCAGACCGTCCCTGCTTATCCAGAGTCAAAAAATTTAGGGTAAAGAGGGCTGTAGCCACTCTCTCTCTAGGCTTGCGGCCAGAGGCTATTCCCCCTTTTGTTTAAGAAGACATTCCTTTAGGGTGTGGTGTGCCCATTCAGCAATGCCCTACCCCTGAGGATTATAGGGCAAACCATGATTAAGGTGAACTCCCATGGTCTTGCAAAAGGACACAAAAGAAGTAGAGGTGTATTCTGGTTCATTATCTGTCTTTAAACATTTAGGCATGCCCCAGGCTCCCCAGGATTCAAAACAATGAGCAATGACATGGCAAGCCTTCTCCCCAGAATGCAGGGAGGAAACATAATTCCAGAAGAAGTATCTATAGATACATGAGTATATTTTAATCTTCCGAACTCAGGGAAATGGGTGATATCCATTTGCCATAAATGTAGGGGGCGTAGGCCTCGGGGATTAACCCCGATTCCCATCTGGGGTAACAATGGGGCACAAGCTTGACAAGCTTTCACTATATCTCTAGCATCAGCATGAGCAATGCCAAAGGGAGATGATAGGGTTTTAGAATTTACATGAAACTGGCTATGAAAGTGTCTTGCTAACTCCAGGGAATCATAGATTGCAAAATTTGCAACATTAAAAAAGATCTTTGAAGATTTATCAATAATATCATTCCCTTCAGTCAATGGACCAGGTAAACCAGTATGGGCACGAATATGTTGAACAAAAAAGGGTTGTTCCCTATTCTAAATAAGAAATTGCAATTGGGTAAGTAACTCTCCTATGGTGGATTTTGGGTTTATTTTACCTACAATTTACAATTGTTTAATAGCATTTACTACATATTGACTATCAGATATCAAATTAAAGGAACGAGAAAATCGTTCAAAAACCTTTATCACAATCTGTAATTCTATAACTTGAGGGGACGCTGGAGGAAATTGGATGGTTACAGGCAACGATCCTGCAACCAAAAACACTCCACATCCTGTCTTAGAACCATCTGTAAAAATAGTAGGACAATTTAACAAAGACTTTCTATGGGTGATCCGTGGAAAGACCACAGGATAAGCATTAATCAATTGTAATATAGGGTCCTTTGGAAAATGATTATCCATTGTTCCATTAAAAGTACATCTCAAAATTGCCCAATCATCCACAGTAGCCATCAATACTTTGAGTTGAGCAGCTGTATATGATACAATTAGGCTTGTAGGTTCAATGTTGAACACTCTGATGAATTCCCAGCATGGCTAATTGGGCTACTGCAGTTGGATAATGAGTGAGTGTCTGAGCAGGAGAGATTTTTGGATGCACCCAAAGTAAAGGGGCCCCTTGCCATAATACTCCTGTAGGTTGACATTCAGTGGCAATATTCATAATGTAATATCCTGGGATTCATCTCTATGCCTCAAGGCTGCATCTTGTATGCCCTTTTCCACTAATGTTAATGCCGCTCTAGCTTCATTAGTTAAATGTCTAGGGGAGTTGAGGTCCGAATTACCTGGTAAAATATAATATAGTGGCTGTAATTGTTTATTAGACAATGAGAGATAGGGTCTAAGCCACTGTATATCTCCCAACAATCTTTGAAAATCATTCAAGGTATGCAAATTATCTGTGCGAATCTGGATTTTTTGAGGAATTACTTGTCCTAAAAATCACAAAGATAGGGGTATTCCAGGGTGAAATAGATGGTTGTATATGACCCAATAGCAATTGCTCTATTACTAATTCCTGTATTGCTTGTAATTTCTCTGAGGGAAGTGGCCACTGAGGAACCCATATGGGCTCCTCAGACTTCCACAATATGGGAAGAGCTTCCTCAGTGGACCCTAGGACTAATTCATGTATTGCTTGTCTTAACAATGTCAATTTGATACTATTAATAATGAACACATGACCTGAACTTTCACTCTCTTGCTTGATGTAATGTTTGTCTTAAAAGTTAAGAAATCAAGTATTAGAAGCACAAGGGCCTTTTATTTTTAATGCAACTAAAAAAGAAATCTCTTAAATACTGTGTGTTCTTCTTATTTAAGGGCTAGGCTAGTACCAAAGTTTACTGAAAATTAAGAGGGGTGCATCAATTTACTACCCTTTCTTAAGCCAATTTAAAAACACCCAAACTTTTGCTGACCTCGTACCTTCGATAGATACTAATAGAGGGGGAAAAAAGAAACAAAGATGGTTTCATACTCCTGGAAAAACTTTTGTGGTTGGTATTGAGTGCCTTTTACTCCTGTGATTAGTACCCCTCATTCCTCGGATGTCTTAAGGTTCTTTCCCAAAACTGAAACCTTATCTACAGCCTGTAAGAACTTTTCCTTTTGCTTTTAACTTGTCCCCAAACTGGGAACTTATACTTTCACTTTCAACTCGTCCCAATACCAGGAACTTATATTGTCTCCTATCTGAGAACTTAACTTGTCCCACTTGCCTGGGAACTTTATCGTCTCTGAACCGAGAACTTGCCCTTGTCCCACTTTCCTGGGAACTTTATAGTCTCTGAACCGAGAATTTTCTTTTGTTCCACTGACCTGGGAACTTACCAGCAAGCTGCCCTGACTGCGCTGAGTTCTGAACTCCCAGTACGGACCACCATTTGTCAATTCTCTATCTGACCAGCAGACAGGAACGCAAGGACACAAGTTGGAGTTCTTCTCAACACAGTTTATTCAGGATTCTTTACAATCTCCTCTCTGGAAGCCCTTTCTCTTTCATCCCCTTAACGGCCATCCCTTTATACCCCTGCCTGTCCCAATCAGCACCATGATGCATACCTTTAATCCTAGCAATCAGGAGGCAGAGATAGGTGGATTTCTAAGTCTTAGGCCAGACTGGTATATAGAGTAAGTTCCAGGACAGCCAGGGCTATAGAAAGAAATGCTGTCTTGAAAAACCAAAATACTAGCAAACAAACAAACAAAAAAATTAAAAACAGTATAACACAAAACAAATGTGCAACTTGTTTAAATGATTTCTATATACATATGGATAGAAGTCAGTTATTGTTTAGTCCTGAATGGTCATGGAAGGGACAGTGTGACATGTTTTCTCACCCCTGGAGCAGAACCAGCAGGATATGGGCCTCCACAAGTGTTGACAGTTGCTAGGTGTTAGGCTTGTTTGTATAACAATGTATGTATTTTACTTTATCTTCTTCCTTCAGGAAATATTCTCCCTGCCAAGTTGATCACAGAGTGCACTGCCTACCAAGGTTAATGATTCCATGATAATAAGAAGCATCACAAGTCGGGGAGAGGCAAGGATGTGTCTGTGTTCCTCAGAAAAATCGTAGAATGCTGTGACCTTCAGGACAGTCCTTAAGTCTGTGGGTAATAACTCTAAAAACATGAGTTCAAAATTATACAATTTCTCAACTATGCAAAACATAGAGATTCAATATGAGTTACATGAGGGGCTTCATGAACCCAAAAGAAAAGTCAGTTGTATTATGAGCCAACTTGTCTAAAAGACACAAAGGCAGGCAGATTCCTGAGTTCAAGGTCACCCAAGGGACAGAGCAAATTTAGGCTCAGGTGTGGTGGGAGTTATGATTTCAGAACTCAACCAGCTAGCTTATTGTCAGTGCTTACAAAGGCAGGCAGATCTCTGAATTCATTTATAGATGGCTCAGCAGTTAAGAGCACTGACTGCTCTTTCAAAGGTCTTGAGTTCAATTCCTAGCAACCACATGGTGGCTCACAAACATCTATAATGGAATCTGATGCCCTCTTCTGGTGTGTCTGAAAACAGTGACAGTGAATTTATATACATAAATTAAAAAAATAAATTTAAAGAAAGAAAGAAAGAAAGAAAGAAAGAAAGAAGAATGTGCTTGCTGTCTTTTCCTAGGAACAAGGGACTAAGTTAAAAAAATGCTGATTGGTGGGATAATCAGATTGGTGGGATAATCAAAAAGGAACCTTAGATGGACCATTGAACTGATATGCAAATCAAGACTGGACTTTGGTCTGAGAGAGCTGAGCTGTCTGGTGATGTTCAGAAAGCTGTCCAGAACAGAACACAGGCTATCAACGTGTACTCACAATTTGTCTTCAAGTCATTCTTTTGCCACTCCTAAACACCCTGTCTTCAGGAACCCCTCTCCAAGCTAAGGCTGGTCCTTGGCAAGTTGTGAACATGAGGCATAGATAATTTAAAAGAAGTTAAATGTTTAAAATAAACAGCAAATTCTCAGATTAATGTTTTAGGATGTAATTGTGCTCCTTCAAAATCAAGGAGGGGCAAATAATGGGGAATCTACATTTTTTTCATTTCAAACTCTTATTCTATGCTCTACTATCTGAGGCTCCAGGAAAACTTTAAGGATCATCAAGTATGAAGTGAAAATAATAACTTTCTTCTCAAAGTAGTTGTGAAGATTAAATAGAAGTTAAGTGATTAAAGAGATCAGGGAGCAAAATACCCACTTAGCTCTTAAAAAGAGGTTCAATAACTATTTGATAATGTTAAAACAATTTGTAATTGGAGAAAAAACATTGTGAAGGGATTATGAGACTTTTGCTAAGTTCTAGTTAATTAGTTCATTTTTCATTACTTTAATAAAACACCTAAAGCAGTCTTTACTTCTTTTAATATTGTATTAATTCTTTGAGACTTTCATACAGTGTATTCTAATCATATTTACTCTTTCCTCAATTTCTCACAGGTCCTTTATCTTTCCCTACCTAACCAACTTTGTTTCTTCTTTTTCTTTCTTTATATCTGTCAAGTCCAATTTGTGTTGCCCTATAGTATACTTGGATGTGTAGCTTTCCACTGGATCATGGTTGACTTACTAAGAACAATCTTTTTATTTATGTATTTATCTGTCTATCTATCTATCTATCTATCTATCTATCTATCTATCTATCTATCATCTATCTATCTATCTATCTATTATTTATTTATCTATTTACATGACTATACTGTAGCTGTCTTCATTCATACCAGAACAGAACATTTTTTTCCACCCCAGATGGCTGTGAGCCACAACAGGGTTGCTAGAAATTTAACTCAGGACCTCTGGAAGAACAGTTAGCGCTCTTAATTGTTGAGCCAATTCTCCAGGCCTGGAACAACAATTTTTAAAAAACAAAACAAAACTTTTGCTTCCATTCCCAGTACCTATCAACTGCCAATAGTTCCTTGACTTTTTGGATTTTATTTGGCTTGAGTTTATATGAATCTTTCACATGCACTGACAACATTGTGTGTTCATACATGTAGCAGTTCTCATATATCTCAAAGAAACATTCCTAGTAGACACCTTCTACCTCTGGAAGAAGCTTATTTACCTCCCACTTCATGGAGAGTCTAGGGCACAGCACCAATAGAAGCTCAGCTTTACTGAGAATCTCATGGTTCACAGTAGAAAAGAATTCATAACAGAAATGTTATATAAAAAAGTCAAAGAGAAACAGGTTCAAAATCCCTTCCAAAGACAAATCCTTAATGGACCACATCCCTTTTATATTTTGTGGCTTCTTACACTGTCATATCCAATAGCAAACTTCAAACATATGAACTTTTGGGAAATAATAATAGCCAAATTCTTATTTCTAGTTTGACCTAGGCCAGAATGTGTTTCAGAAAGAGAGAGAGAGAGAGAGAGAGAGAGAGAGAGAGAGAGAGAGAGA
>JANHMN010000004.1:72274449-72286203 GCA_030674055.1 Rhabdomys pumilio | reverse complement strand
AGAGAGAGAGAGAGAGAGAGAGAGAGAGAGAGAGAGAGAGAGAGACTAAATTGGAGATCACTATTGGGTTCTACCATTTGTAGTTTGGGATCCCTGCAGAAGAGGAGAAGAAGAAAAAAAATGGTAGAAGCCAGAGAGGTCCAGAACACTAGAAGAAGATGGCCTACAGAATTAACTAAGCAGAGCTCATAGAAGCTCACAGAAACTGAAGTGGCAATCATGAATCTAGCATGGTTCTGCACTAGGTCCTTTACATATATGTTACAGTTTTCAAATTGGTGTTTTTGTGGTACTCCTAAAAGATGGAGAGGGGATACTTTTGACTCTTTTGCCTGCTCTTGGGACCATTTTCCTCCTATATATAACTACTGGCTTGCCTCTTCCAGTCTCGATATAAGGGTTTATTCCTAGTCTTATTGAATCTTCTTAAGTGGTGTTCACCTGATATCCCTGGAAAATCAGAGAATAAATATATCTGGGACAGGCAGGGAGACTGGGAAGAGTAAAGGAAGAAGAAATGGGGTTAGTTGTATGAAAAATAAGAAAAAACAACCTCAGGTGGAATGAAACAAAAAGGAGAGAGCTATATCTGCTTAGAAAGGATTTTGTAGTACAAGCGGGCTAATGATTTTGATAACAAATGGTCTTTTCTTGGCAGACTGGCTAACTATAATCCAAGCACTTGAGAAGCTTTGAGAGGAAGATTCTCTCAAGTTTTAGCTCAGTTTGATCTACACTTTGTGTTTTACTTCAGTACAAGCTATAAATTAATACCCGGGGTCTAACAAAATAATAAATTAAAAATGAACAAACAAAATCTAATGACAATAAAAATTTCTAGAAACTCTGAAACCAAGACAGCAATTATATAGCATATTGTATGCTATCCACATCCAGGATGAGCATATAAAAGGTATATCTACACTATAGTGTGTCTCAAAATGTAGGTTCACGATCTCAAGAATGGAATTTTAGCAAACATACATCCAGGATCATGAAACAACCATTTTTTCAGCACTTATCTATTGACACACTTTAAAAGTTCCTATTCCAGTATGGCAGGGTACAGTTGCAATAACAGCCTTCCAGGGAAGAGAATCATAAAATTGAGGCTATTCTGAGCTCCAGACAGTTCAAGCCAGTCTGAATTGCCTGTCTCAAAACATTAAGGCCTGATATTAGTTGAGTGGTAGGATGCTTACTTAGAACTTACAAGGCCTTAGATTAGATCTCTATGGCCACATAAGAAGGCTAACTTCTCCATTGCTGTACAGAAAATGAAAAAAACCATAAATATAACTACCTCAGGGAAGGTGACATCATCAGAACAAAGAGGTTATAATTTTCTCTGAATACCAAGGACAGAATTGACACACAGCCATTCTTTACAAGTCACTTTATCTTTACATGAAGAGTAGGTTTGTCTTTAGCCAGATGAAGGCTTAAAATCTGACTGGCCTTAGCTCTCTCCTCATCTAACTCAGGGTTTTCTGAATTGCTTGGTTATGCACAATTTTTTACTTCTTTTCAAGTAGTTAAATGTGTACAAATAAATTAGAGAAAGATGAAGGAATACCTTTGAAATGGGCATTTCAAATGAGCTAAGTTGGTGATGGAGCCTATAACTAATTGTTCATATTTCTTAGGGACTTAGCTTTTCATTAATTCATCTCAGTGTCATCTTTCATACATATTACACTGTTGGTTCATTAAAATTCTTGCTACAATGCTGAACTTGGTCAGACTTGAAATGGGGCTGACAAACTTTATGTCAGCTGCACAGATAACCAGACCTTATAAAGGTGAAATTACTTTTCAGGAGCTGTACCACTCACTTGATTGATTCCATCTTAGAAGTCATATGACTTCCTGCTTGGGCTGCCTCTGTCATGCAAACATGGCCTGATAACACATTGTCAGGAGTGCTCCAGAGAACTAACAGCAATCTAACATCTTTCTAGGGAGTGTGAAGTTCCATCTGAAATGTGCATATTTGATAAGCAGCTCATCTTCTCTCTGTCCTTTTCATTTTTCTGAAAATTATTCTTTTCTAAGCCAGTGAATGCAGTGGAGAGATGAAGTGGGCAAACATGCTGCTAGTTGCTCCAAACCACAGTATGTTTGACATCATGGTATCTGAAGTCTAAGTGTGTCTAGACACAGAAGACAACCAGGTAAGGAATGATATGGAGAGTCCACCATAGTGTTTGTATGGGCAGTATTCCAAGGACTCAGGAAGAAGATGACACATGAAAGTTTTAGCATTGTTATTTGAGATTGTTAACTTACAGTCATTTAACAATCTATTGGCTAGTGCACTGTCCAGGTTAAAATACAAACCTCTTCCATGTGAATTATGGGTACTGACCTGTTGCAAACAAATATTTCCTAAGTCACACAAAGAAACACATGAACAAAATTATATGAACTCACGAGAATATTACTTTTTATCAAAAGGGTAAGCCCAAACCCAAAGCAAGCTATCAAGCACAAATAAGTAGGAACTTCACTTAGTGTTTCTTCTACTATATGTAGTAACTCTTTTACCCCATGTGTTGAGGTTTGGTCCCACAGAATTTTTGTGATTGATCAGTTTTTTAAAAAAATATATATGAAGAAAATAAAGAGAGTGTGGAAAAGTTAGATGCTCCAAGACGTCACTTCTGTAAATGCAGTGAAGCCTTTGCATAAACAAAAGTTTTACCAGGTAAAGAAATTAAAAGATTTGCATACAAGCCTTACCAAGTTGGGGAGATTTATGGAGTATTGGCCCTTGGTGGGCTAGCTATCTTTGATGGGAGAAAAAAATAGCAATTCACATAAACCAGACTTATAATTCTGGAAGTACACTGATGCAAGTCAGTGGGAAATGACTGGGCTAGCATCTATTTTAAGGCCTTGAGTTAGATATCTAGTAGTAGCAACAATGAGAAAGGGAGACAGGGCATAAAGCAAGGGAGGAATGAAGGAGAAGGAGTTTAAAAGGGAGGAGGAAAAGGAAAGTTGAGGAATAGAGGGAATAGGAGGGGAAAAGCAGAGTAGGAGAAGGAAGTGACAGAGATGGAAGAGAAAAGAAGGGAGGAAAGTTAGTTTCAATGGTTGAAACTAAAACCTTTACCAAAAATTTAAATCCAAATTTGAAGCAAGCCAGAAGAATGGATATCTGGCCAGAACCATCTCTGGGTTCTCCGAAAATGGCCATGAGTATATTTTGCAGGGATTTGAAAAGGCAAACCCCATAATTCACCGCCTTTCTCAACAGGTCCAATCAAGAACAAGCATATATCCTAATGTATTTCCTGCTTATGTACTTCCTGCCTAAACCAAACCAAGAACAAGCATTCATTCTGACATATTTCCTGCCCACATACCTCCCCCTCATGATCCAGCAAAACTGATGGCAGAGAAGTCAAACAAACACAGGACATTCTGGAACTTATTTTTAACTGTAAACAGAACTCTTAGCCTGCAAGGTATATTTTCCCTGTTTTAATCTCATGAGAAGAGGAGGAGGAAGAGGAAAAGCATGAGAAGAAGAGGGGGAAGGAGGAAGAGTGGTGGAAAGGAAGAAAAAAGTGAGGAGAAAGAGAAAGCAGAGGAGGAAATTTTATCACTGAAGGAATATATAAGTCACTCACCTTCATAGCCCCATTTTAGAAATGAAGAAACCTAAGCCCAAAGGAGCTAAATCATTCAGTGAAAAGCATCCAACTAGTGAGAGATATAATACTGAGACTAACGTCTCTAGACTCAGCTTAATCCCTCCAGTGCTTCATTGTAGCACATAGTCCAGAATTCTGGTTTCCAAGGGAATGGAAAGGCAAGACCAGACTTTCATGTAATAAACAGCTACTCTTTCCCAATCCAGGTTTTAATTCTCCCCCCAGATAATTTTTTATTAAATGTCACACATCACAGATTGTGAGCTCAGATATTTCATTGCTTTTTTCAAGAAAATTTAGTTTAAATGATGACAAAATATTGTCTCTTTCTGCTAGTGATGAAACCAAGAGTCAGAAAAGTGACGTGCTGTGGTCTGAAGCTAAAATAGCACCAAAGACCCATATGCTAGGCTTGGTCTTCAGCACATTACTAGAAAGGAATGGAGTCTTGGCCCAGTGAGGAAGCCTCTGTTTAGATGTGGGTGGGCTGCTGATGAAACAGTGGGAATCCCACCACCTCTACCTTCATCCTCTCCACCTGCATGTTTTCTGCCACTACAAAGCACCTTGCACAACAAGCCCTAAACTGACAAAAAAAAAAAGCCTTTTGTCTTTATAAGTTGACAATCTCACACAGAAGGCTGGTGGATATCATAAATGACTAGTACAAAGTCACCTAGCACCTAGCAAATAATTGGAAGATCTTGTTTGAGATAACTGAGATGGATGAAGGTAATAAGTGGATACACACAATTATTTGTCCAGATTGCACAACAGACAAGATAAGAGGAAGATAGCGTTGCAGAAAGTTCACAAAAGGAACAAAATCAGTCTTCGGAGAGGAAGGAACCTCAAGAAAATGCATTCATAAGATGCACTGTAGATGCTATCTATGGAATATTCACCTAATTGGTGATTGATGTGGCATGGGAGAACTCATTGCAGATGATTCACCTCCTGTGTAGGCAGCCTTGGGAGCCGTAAAAAAGCACACAGAACAAGCTATGGCACAAAGACAGTAAGTAGCACTACTGTATGAACTCTGTTTCAGCATCTGCCTCCCAGTTCCTGCTCAGTTTGAGTTCCTTCCCTAACTGCTTTTGATGGTACACTGTTACCTGTAAGTGTAAGCAAAAAAAAACAAAAAACAAAAAACTTTTCCTTCCCAACTTGCATTTGTCATGAATTTTCATCACAGCAATAGAAAGTCTAAGTAAGACAACCAATCAAGCTATTGAATTTTAAACAAAATGTTTCCATCTTTGCTGAGCTACCTTTTACAGGTCAAAAAAATCATATAGGTATAATGAAAATGTGATTTTATTCATACATATATTGTACAATTATTCATTAAAGCTAATGCCCTAGTATTTATTATTTGTGAAAAAAACAAAAAACAAAAAGAGTTAAGGTATCTCTCAGTCAATTTCAAGGCTATAGTATTTATTTAATTTGCATATCCATGCTACAAGGTGGATCCTCAGATTTATTCATAAAACTCATACTCTTTGACTTTACTTCTTTCCCTCTTGCCTTCTGCTCTTTGGTAACCATCTGGTACCCCAAATATAAATAGAACCATAGAATTGTTTCTCTATGTTTGCTTTACTTCACTTCCTTTGAATTAATCTATATTGTTACAAATGACAGGATTATTTACTGTGTTGAGACTAAATAGTATTCCTTTACATGTCATGTTTTCTATACCCACATGTTTGTTGAAGGAAGCCTGGGCAAATTCCTTACCTTTGCTTTTGTGAATAATTTCTACAGTCAATATAGGGCATCAGTATCTCTTTCATATATTAATGTCATGTTTGCCTAAAGTGAAGTTTTTCATGTAGTGAAGTAACTTTGTTTTAAACTTTTTATAAACCTCTATGTGTTTCTATAACAGTTGGACTAATTTACCTTCTATTAAAAACAGAAATTCTTCCTCCCATTATCTTTACCAGTAAATGTCATTCTATAGATTTCACTATCTCATTGTGGTTTTTAAGAATAGTTTTCTGATGATTAGTGATTTTTGAGCATTTTATCATATATTTGCTTGTTAATTGCTTTTAAAAATTAAACAAAAATCTATCCAAGTCTCTTATTTATTTTAAAATTAATTTTTTGTTATTGAGCAGTTTATATTTCTGCTATATTTGAATGTAATTCTTTATCAGTAAAATAGCTTGCAAACATTTTAACCTATTTGGAAGTTCCATCAGTGTGCTCTCAGAAGGTTTCAATTGGGTCAATCTCATACATTCATTTTTGTTGCTACTACCTACCATTTAGGTCTATAAACCAAGATTGATCTGATGAATTTAAATAAGCAACATTTTTTGTTACATATTTTCCTAGTAGTTTAGTTTGAGACCTTACATTTAAGCCATTTAAGCCATTAATCTATTTTAAGATGATAATTTATATAGTAGTGATGTAGTTTTATACTTAGGCAGGAAAATAGAAGATTTTTCATTTATCTTTAGTTAATTATTTTTTGTCCAATTGATGTTTTGTTCTTGGCATGTTCCTCAAAGATCAGTTGGCACATTGATTTACTTCTTCACTTTCTATTCTGTTCACTGCCATTATCAATCATTCTATCTATCTATCTATCTATCTATCTATCTATCTATCTATTGTCTTTTATCATCTATGATATATATATATATATATATATATATATATATATATCAGAACTTTTCTGCTTTGATTGCTAAAGCCTTATGATATGACTTTTAGATCATTATTAAAATGATTCAATGTGTTGTTAAAGGATTTAAGGAGAATATTCTGAAGCCAGTGAGGTGGCCCAGCAAATAAAGCAATTCCTGTGTAAAATAAATAATCTGAGTTTGATCTCTGGAGCCCAAACTAGAACTCAAAGACAACTGGCTCCTAAGAGTTGTCATCTAACCTCCACACCATCAAGATAGTTTGGTGGTAGCTACAAGGCTTCCACATGAAGTGATAAAGCAAGCATCATTTTTTGAGCTCTGTTTTTATAATATTTTCTGGTGACACACTGGCCAAAATAAGTCAAATGATCAAATCAGAACTCAAAGAGTAGAGAAGTAGGTTATGTCTATACTTAGGGGAGAAAAATTCCATTGCATCCCACTGAAACATGATGAATTTAACATACAGCACACAAAACAATAAATGATGTTTGAAATTGATAAACTTATTAATTAGCTTTTGATGTGTAACTAATACTTAGTATGAGTAGGTACTTCATTAGCAGCATAGTTGTATTATTTTAAAATACAGATTATAAAACAAGGATTAAGCAGATACAGTGTATGACTCTGAATAGTTACTTGAGGACAATAGGAGTAAAAATGTCTTTTAGCATTATTTGAATGAATGACTGTATTGTAATGACATTTTCAGTGATATTTGGCAGAGTTTTATAAATCTTCTGTCTAAAACTATATAGAATCCAAGAAAATGTTTCACAAAGAGTCCAATAACAATTCAACAGAAATATTTTATGAAATGTCCTAAGAAGAGAAATATTTCTCAATAAACATATTTTACATGAGTTTAAATGTGTCTTCTGATGATTAATATTGTCAACTAGTCAGTCTCTGGAAAAACTTAAGAAACAAGCCTCCAGATACAGCTCTGAAGGATTATTTGGCTAGCTTGTAGGCATACCTGTGAGAGGTTATTAGGTTCACTAAGATGATAACAGACACTTGCAAAAGGAGGGTATCTCTTCTCTCTATTTTGGTCCTAGATTGCACGAAATGATGTTTGATAAGCTCTGATAGTTATCCCTCATTGCTTCCTCACTATGGACACCAGCTGCCTCAAGCCCCTGTCACCATGACTCACCTGTCATTATGAGCTCTGTCCTTGAACTGCCAAAATAAAGCCTTTCTTTCTGTAGTTGCTTTTGTCATGGTATTTTATCAATGCAAGTGTAAAGGTAACTAAATTATATATTAAATGTTTTTTCTGAGCATTAATTGATCATATCTGCAAAAAAACCCACCAATTGTTAAACATTTGGTGATGACTTAGGTTCTGGCATATATGACAAATTACATAAAAAGTATTGCACTAAAATACTAGTAAGTCCTCTGTCTAAAACTATGTGGAATCCAAGAGAATGTTTCATAAACAGAGAATGCTTCACAGCCACTTCTCAGTGATACGAATGTCTAAAGTATGAACTTTAGAGCTACTTTCAGGAATGACCTAGCTTTCCATATGACATATACATTTTTATTTTGGCAGGGAGGGCTACTGACCATTTCGTCAGCCTAAGTCCTGGGCTTAAATCTCCTGCTTCGATATATAAAGAGTTTCTTTTCCTTGACCCAGATTTTAGTCTCACCATGACAGTCATTTCTCTAACATTAAGAGGTTTGACTTGAGATTTCCTAAGGTTGATTAGTGCCTCCAAAGTGTAACCCTTCAGTGTCTGATCAGATGAAAGGAAAAAAGCTTTACCCACATGAAGCCAGAACATCAGAGACACCCAGGTGAGTATAGTTCCTCTATCAGGCACAAATTGTCCCTCAAAAATGGTCTTTAAATAAATCAGGAAAGATATGTTAGCTCCAGGCATGATGAAAGTTTTAAAAATTCTATGTTGGTGTTCAAAAGGAATAATGTCAGACAGAAACACAAGATATTTATTATATTTTAATGTAAAATTAAAAAAATAAGATTTAAATAATCTTTTTTATTGGATATTATATTTACATTTCAGATTTTATCTCCCAACCCCATTCCCTCCACCACCCAGAAACCTCCTATCCCATCCCCCTCCTCCTGCATCTATGAGGATGTGCCTCCACCTACCCCCCCCACTCTCACCTCTCCACCCTCGAATTCCCACCCCCAACTCGGTGTTCAGCCTTCATGGAACCAAGGATCTCCTTTCCCACCTATGCCAACAATCGTGTAGTCATAAAAAAATTTCAAGTTTTCAATGATAGGAAATATTCACAATATTTAAAAAGAATACAAAAGGGTACAACTATTTTAGATCATTCTAGCCTAAGAAATACTCATGGGTCTGCCTCTAAACAGTATAAAAAACAAACTCCTAATACCATTGAATGTTAAAAAATATAACAGCACTGCTATTTTGCCATACATGATGTCAGATTTTGTTCATTCCATTATGACCTACAAAAGGGTTATGTTGCTGGAGTCTTTACCTTTTCTTTTTGAATATAAGCTATGTGTCTTTGTGAATGTGAGAGTCTGTTTGTGAGTATGTGTATATGAGTGCATAAGAGTGGATATGTCTGTGTGCATAAATATGTTTGAGTATGTAAGTACATGTGTGTGTGTGTTGGTATGAATTGGTGAGAGAGACAATGTATTTGAATCTGTGTGTGTGTGTATGTATGTGTCTGTGTGTGTGTGTGTATGTGTGTGTGATTATGTGTGTGTGTGATTATATGTGGGTATGCTTATGTGTGGGTGCACTTGTATGAGTGAATGTGTTTAAGTATGTGTGTGTGAGTGTGCTTGAGTATGTATATGTTTAAGTCTGTGCAGGTGCAGCCTTCCAAAGTCATTTTTTATACACCATCTACATTTTTATTCAGTCAGTTTCTCTCATTGGCCTGAAATGTGCCGCTCAGGGAAACCCAGAGATCTTCCTATTCTCCCATCTTATCGCTAGGTTTATACACATGCCCTATACTATGACTGATCACCCATCCTCACCCTTGCAAGATGGTATTTCAATCCTTTTACTTCACCAGAAAGCACTTTACCAGCTGTTCCATATCCCTGCCCCCACATCTTTTTAGGATACCCTGGTAACATTCAACACTTGAAGCATTTTTGGTACATGATAAGCATGCAATACACTTTTGCTCAATTTATGGACAATTTATGCTTATTTCACAATTGGCATACCATATGAAGTAAAAATAATTCTCAGTTTTCTCTTAGAACTATATGATAAATAAGTATCAGTAATCTTATTGAATAAATGCAAACAAAATAAATCTGCAAGTGCTGTAAGTGCGGGCATTCATCTTCAAAAATCTGAGTACAGGCTGGCATTTAAACTGCTAATGTTTCAGTCTCATGAAGAGAAATGAAAGGCATATGTGTCCAGGGAGCACTGTAGTATTAGGGACTGTTTACAGTTTCTGAACATTTTACATTTTATGATTAGACCAAAAGTATTTGATTTAAGACATAATTTTCTCATCTTCTAGTATCTACCACTAGACCAGAGGGTTAAAAAAATTCCTTCAAGTGCTTTGATCCAAGAAAACCAAACAGTGAACTGCTTATAACCTCTATAAATTATGCCTGCATTGGAACTAATCTTTGGATCTGTAATTGACTGACTTAACTCCTATTGATAACAAGGAAGGGGTCCATGGGAAATGAAAACATCATTGGACCTCCTCACATAAAATGCTGATCTCCTTTCTTGGATAAAGAAAGGATAAAGTCAAGGTTGAAGCCGCTTGCAGAAGAAGTATTTTTTGCCTAATTCTCTTTCTTGTTGGTATTTTCTGCTGTTTATTGGAAGCATTAGTCATGTCTATGCTGGCTACTTTCCATGTGGATGAGAAATATCAAGTAAGGATATTGACACTAGTGATCTTAGCTGTAAAGAATCTCAGTATTACAGCCTTAAGAATGCTACTGGAGGGACAGCATTGAATTTGCATGCATGAGAGTGGCTAGAGAGACAAAGTGACACAGCATTGGGAAATTTCACAAATAAAATAAATGTAAGATGCAAATAGCAAACTGTCATTTTGTGGAACAGAAAGTCATTTTTGACAGTATCACAACCAAGAAATAAAACAATATTCATACCTGCCCAGCCTATTTCCACACTGGCAGACATAGTTCTTTCCTATTCTGTACCAAAGAGCTATAACCAGCTTTATCATCACTATTGTATGGTAGAAACCACACATACTGTGGCATGTTTGAATAACAGTTTTCTGCCTTTATCTTTCAATACACTCATGAGGCCCAAGGTAAGAAACTTCTTCTACAGGAATAATTTTTTCCATGTCTCCAGTTTGAGATCCAAACCAAATATCCCCTTAGTCTCCCCCATCAAAAAAAAAAAAAAAGCCAATGAAGTTATTTAATTCCTTCATTCTAATATTTTTCACTAAAGACCCTTTTCCTTTGATTCATTTTTCAAAGCTCACATCTATTCTTATGTAAATAACTCATATTACAAAACTCAGTGGTCCACACAGAAAAAGACAACATGAAATTTGGAAGGAAACTTGAGATGAGATGCGTTCTATCTGGAGAGGGATGAGCCTTAGAGAAGGAAATAAGAGTAAACAATAATGAGTATCTTTCATTATATAAATGTATGAAATACCTGAACAAATGACTCCATTAAAAAAGTTCTTTTACCAAGCAAGACTTCTTATGTCATTCAGAAAATTCTTCAAATTATGTACTTAAAAAGGCAAAAAAATGAAATTGTTATTAAAAAAAAAATAAGGAAACTTTACTGGAAACTAAGACCTTGAGTCAGATTTTATTTTTCAAATGTTAAACTAGGTTCTAAAAATGGGGTCTTGTTATTTACAGATCCTGTGCTTTCCAGAAATGTGCTCCATACATCCTATAACATGCCATGAAGAGCTTTTGTTCTATTCATGAGAGCAAAGAGTATGAAACTTTTACTGTCTTTTGCGGGGAACAGAAGTTCATCCCTACATCCAGGGACTTAGCCTGAAGCATGAATCATTTATGTGATGTTGCATGTCAAGCTAATTAAAAGAGCCTTCACACTGACATATTAACACATCTAAACATTCATCTATATGTCTGTGGCTTTGATGTAGATTCATAAAACACTGATACTCTCTTCTGACACAGTATGAGGCACCTCAGCTATTGACATGAACAAGCTCAATAATCACTACTTAGATGCAGATTTTGTCTGGTAGATCTATCTGGTAAGTGGCTTTGTGGAATGTACAATGTCAAAAGTATCAGAGAGCAGGAAGGCCCTTACTTCAGGTTAGGGAATGATAACAACTTCCAAGTCATGAGCTATTGAGTTGGAGAACTGAAACAGCAGAAAGAAAGAAAGAAAGAAAGAAAGAAAGAAAGAAAGAAAGAAAGA
>JANHMN010000004.1:72270700-72274439 GCA_030674055.1 Rhabdomys pumilio | reverse complement strand
AGAAAGAAAGAAAGAAAGAAAGAAAGAAAGAAAGAAAGAAAGAAAGAAAGAGAGAAAGAAAGGGAGAGAGAGAGGAAGGAAGGAAGGAAGGAAGGAAGGAAGGAAGGAAGGAAGAAAGAAAGAAAGGGAGGGAGGAAGAAAGAAAGGGAGAAAAAGAAAACATGGAAAATGGTCAGTCATACTGTTTATAAGTAAATGGAGGTCAGAGTACAGACCATGAAGCTAGAAAAGCAGATAATGTTCAGAAAGTTAAGAGATCATATAATTTTCCCCTGAAGTTCTGATAAATTACTGAAGAATTTTAGAAAAAAATGGGTACTATCTTAAATATTTTGTTTTAGAAAGATTATTCTATGGTAGTGTAACAGTTACTTTTCTATTGTGATAAAATTCTACAACTCCAAGCAATTTACAAATGAAAATGTTTGCTTTGACTTATAGTTCCAGCAGATAAGACTCCATTATGGCAGAAATGCATGGCAGCAAGTGACAGGCATAATGGGAGGAGCATAGCAGAATGAAGCTGAGAGATCATATATATTCAATCAGAAAATTAGTAACAATAATAATAATAATAATAATAATAATAACAGAAAGAAGAACAAGAAGAAAAAAAGAGGAAAAAGAGGAAGAGGAGGAAGAGAAGGAGGAAGAAGAGGAGGAGGAGGAAAAGGAGAAGGGGAAGGGGAAGGGGAAAGGGAAGGGAAAGGGGAAGGGGAAGAGGAAGAAGAAGAAGAAGAGGAAGAGGAAGAAGAAGAGGAAGAGGAAGAGGAACTAGAACAAGGCTTTTGTTCTTGAAGTCCAGCTCCAGTGTTGCACTGTCTCCTGCAAGGCTCCAAAGTTTCCAATAATAGCAACATCAAATGGGGAGAAAGTGTTTAAATACCAAGCCTGTGGGGTATATTTTCATTCCAATTACAACATTCCATTCTTAGACACACACTCCCCAACACAAATACCCATAGACTCATAACTGTCTTATAATACAATGTAAATTACAAAAGTCCTCATAGTTTTTTAACAGTCTCGATAATATTCAAAAGCCCAAATTATTTTCAGAGTCAAAGAAAGAAATCTCTTAATTGTGACCTCATGCAAATATAAAAAAGCAGCATGTTACATACTTGGAACATATAATGACACAGAATATATATTGTCATTCTAAAATTAAGGAATAATGCCATAGTGAGGACTTACTAAGCCAAGTGTCCCCTTTTCTCTAATGGTTTAATTCAATTTTCAAATTTGACTAATAAAAAATAGGATAATGTAAAAAAAAATTAACCTATCTACTGTATAATTTATTTACTATATACACTATTTATTATACATGTAAATTTTTATCAGCATGTCAGCAGGGATGGTTAGAATGTAGTACATGTCTTCCATCTTAATAGGTAAGAAGAGAAAGCTAAAAGCATTCACAAAAGAGCATAGAGTCTTATAAAGATAAATAATCTTTCAGAAGTTGAGCAAGTTTTTAAAGTTTTCCTATGTAGTTATGAATAGTCCTTCAGCCTTTATTGAGGACATTGAATTCCCTGAAGAAGGGACTTGAAAGCAATTTGATTCATCATTGCTAAAGAATAATATGTGAAACTCTTAGTTCAGAAACTCCCGGCTTTTAGTCAAAAAAGAAATCTCCAAGAAGGTTTTGTGTATGTAGTTATTGAATCTCAGGTGTCTTAGGAAAACCCAAAGTAGTTTTCCTACCAAGAGAAGGTTTTCAAATGGCTGATTCTGATTGTCTTAATAGGAAAGAAAGTTCCATGCAATAGTAGTGAGTATGAAAATGAGCTTTAGAGATTTAAAACTTGGCACAGAAGGCAGTTCTGCCCATTGTAGTTGGAAGTAGGGAGTCATTGTCAGGAAGAAGTAGTCAGGCCTAGAGGTAGACATATGGCTTGGTCTGGAACTCTGGCTGTCAAATGTATGTGCCAAGTAAAATGAAGAAATTTTTAAATATATACACAGCCTGGATCCTCTTCCTGAAGGGTCTGGTCCAAGGAACAGTTATTTTCAAGCTCTCCAGATGACTGTAATGTTTACCAACTTGTGAGGACTTGCCATTTAAGGACAGTATGATTCTGGGAGGCAACAAGTCCAGGAGGCAGGTAGCAGCCACTGCAGGCAGCAAATAAGAATATTCCAATTTCTCTCCAAGGTTGCTAGGGGGAAAAGGAGGTCCCATTCTTTGGTAAACAGAAATTTCCACATCGGTGCAACTGCCTCACCTTATATAAAAACATTTGCACCCTGATCTTTACCTCCAAATGCACAGCTCCTTTTAGTCTGGAAACACGAATGTGTGGAAAGAGCAAACAACTGCAGGGAAGCTGCTTTGCAGGGAAGGGGCACAGAGAGGGTCATGGATAAAACAGCAGGATCTACATCTGAAAACAAAGTGATGTGCTGCCTCTGTTATTTATGGGGAAGAGCTTCTTAACCCACAAATCCTTCCTTGGGCTAAATTCTTCAGCTAGAAAACTCATAGGGAGCAGAAACCACACTGAGTACCCTGAAGCACAGAGGGATTAATGAATGCTTGTGAAGCTAGCCCACCCCACAATCCAATGAATAATCAAAGGTATCCAAGGTTCCCCAGGTAAATAAATTGTAAACCTGGCAGTATAGAGATTATAATCCTTAGAATTATAGCCCATCTCTCTCTCTTAATATGGATACTAATGAAGATCACTGCTCATAATGATTGGTTACCTCCCATCTCCCTTGAAACTTGAATGTAATACACTGGCTGTTTGTTAATAAATATTCTGTGCCTGAATCTCATGCACAGTAAAGTGTAACTGGCAGCTATACATATCTATCACCTTCAGAGCTTACCTTGAGGGAATAAGTACCAAAATAACTCCCATCTCCAATTTTGTTTACATACATAACTAATGTAAAGAACAAGTATGTAGAGGCTAGTGCTGTAAGGGCACAAGGGACTCTAAAAGTAAGCTTGTCATACATGATTTTTAATTCGTTGTACAAGTTCTCAATATGAGCAAATGAATATAGCACTTATTATCAAATGAAAGTGCCATTGTTACAAAAAAACCTTATGAATTTAGATTAATCCCATTTAAATAGCCTTGAATAGAGCCTACCTCTTGCTGATCAATGCAACTTTGAACAAATTTTTAAATCTTTTAACAAATCAGTTAAATCTTTTTAAGCCTCCACTCCGCAGTCTCTAACATAAGGTCGTAATTTTCTCATAGGGTTGAAAGAGCTAATATAAATAACCTGTCAAAAACTCTACTATCCATGCTCGAATACTCCTGCACTCTAGTAGCTGGTGCTAATGTGTCCAGTGTCATCTGCCTTCAAAAATCAGGCACTTTTATTCATCAGTAAAACTGGAGCCATTTCCACAGTTACATAAGCCATTTGGTACATCTAGTCATAACATACCATGCCCTGTATATTTTAAATAATAATTTCAAATCACCCCAATTTCCATCAAACACCAACATTAAGTAATTCTAATCCTTCCTATTGCTTTTCTTCTTTTTGTGTCCCAGGGTTTCTCCAGCCTTGCATTTTTCTGTTTTAAGGAATATGATTCAGCAGAGAAACTAGGAAAATATACAAAATAGCCCACTGTAGAGACTATACTAAATTTTTTATGATATTATGCCATATTAGGAACCAGTGGCTAACAACCACACATGTGAATAATCACAATGTCTGGTGGACAGAATTTAAAATCATTTCTATTATATTTGTTACA
>JANHMN010000004.1:72248200-72265700 GCA_030674055.1 Rhabdomys pumilio | reverse complement strand
AGGTTTATTGGGGAGAGAGAGTTGGCTAACCAAGGTCAAAACTGCTCATCCATGTAGGAACAGAATTTTGACCCAGAGTGGTGGGCTAAGGAGCTTTTTATAGCAAGGGGTGGGGAAAGGAAGGAATATTTGCGTGGTTACACATGATTGGTTGTATTACAAATTTTGAACAACAGGAGGCTGTAACACTGGGAAGACCTCAAGTGGGCGGGGGGGGGGGGGGGGGGGGTAACCAAGAAAGGTGGAAAGTTAGTTAGTTCTTGGAACCACCCAGATGACTTGCATCTTTCTTTGTTGTCAGGAATGTGTCTTCCTGCTTTGGGCCTTCCCCACCCACAAGAGGGTTCTTTTCCCTGAGGCTTGAGGAATGTTAATACTCTTCCCGGGATGTATCCCAGGGCAGTGAAGGCCTGAAATCTTACATTCAGTTCCGCCTTCTTGGAACTAGTGAGCCTGTATATATTTTATAAAATGGTCTTTATAATTTTTCACTCTACAAAAGCAGGGACACAATTTCTGTACTCTAGGAAGGGAATGGCAGTACCTGGTTTTACTGCACTGGCTGTGTCTCAAAATGTCTGTCGTAAGTAACTAAAATATTATTGTATTCCTGGACAGTAAAATAAGAACAACACCAAATATGCCCATCAAACATGTATATGTCTCAACCGAAGAGGTACAACTAATAGCTGTAGCTTCTTTCCTGCAGTTGGCTGGGTACAGAGACACAAAAGACTGAAGGTCTGAACTACAAGGCCTATAGCCCAGAATGGCCTTTGGGCTGATAACTGTATTACCCAAATATTCTACTACCCATGATAAGGATATAATCTAGAAAAGAGCTATGACAGTTAATTTTGAAGACTAAATCTTCTGTGTGCTCACACAGGGTGTTAGGGTGTTAAGCCAATGTTCTATTGGCTTTTAACCATAATGACAACAACTAATAACTGTATTCAGTATAAAAAAGCATCTCTGAGAGCCACTGCTAGCTCATTTATTTAAAAAATATTTACAACAAAACAATAAAAGGCAGATTTAAATATGGTTATTACCTGTGTAAATTCCTTTCAAGAGTATTTTTGCCTCTGTGATTTTTATATTTTAAGTGTATTAAGTGCACAGTATTTGTAAATGTATGTGAATGAAACCCGTAACTTTTTAAAAGAGACTTGGAATCTAGTACACAGTGGCTAAAAAGAAAAACCTTAGTCAACATAATGCTAAAATGATTTTCTACTTTGCAGTCCAGTGGGCACCTACTAGGCCACAAATTAATCTTAATGGGGTAAACTAATAGTTAATATAAAATGTAGACAAGCAAACTGATGATATATTACTAAAAAAATTTAAAAGTGTTAATCCCATTTGAAAATTACCATCCCCACTCATGTGTGTGTGTCAGTGGGCTTATGATGTGTATGATTTAATAGCTTGCAGAATTTTAGAGAAAGCTAATGTAGAAACAATTGTCTACAAGCAGAGTACTTAAAGAAGACAGCAATCACCTGTGCCTTTTAAGCCAGACTTTCTGTTACAATAGATTCCATAAGACCTCTTACCCCAAGTAAGGAAGATTGTCTTTTTAATGTTGTCAGTGAAAATGCTTGCATTCTACCTTGCGATATACATAGGGACTTAGAAAATAGTTTCACTGTATTGGGTGACTGCAGAACATTCTGCTGCTTGTCATCTGTCACTTATGGTCTGTGAATGCTCCTGCCACAGGATAGAAAGTGGTTAACAATAAGTGGCATCTCTCTAAACATGCACAATCTTTTTGCCCTCGTCATTTGTCATTTTCTCCTAAACATTACAGTAACAACTATTTCCAGAACATTTACTGGAGGATATGTGCAAACTTTTACACCAGTACTTTGCTAGCTCTGGGTTTGGTAACCATTTATTATGGGTTCTAGGAACCAACTGCCTCAGTTGGCACTAAGAGACTAATGTGTTTGGTTGTTACTGATGACTGAGGCAGAAAAAAAAAAAAAAAAACCCCAGGGAGGATTCAGAATAACCTGTTTTTAAAAGTGTAATAAAATAGGTGTTGCTTTGATCAATTTTTTTCCTCAAAACTAATACCTGGGCTCTACTGGTTCCTCATTATTAGCTTTTGTTCTATTTGAATCACATTAGTGATGCTTCCCTCCCCCCAGAAGAGAAATATTTCAAAGATATTTTTGGTTCTGTGAAGTACAATAATGGATTTAACCAATGACACTGAGAGGAAGGTCATTTCCTTACTTCATTACTAATTATAGCAGCCTCTGTATGACATGAAACTTTTTTTCTGCTCCCCCAACATCAGAATAAAAATCAAAATAGAATCATATAGCCTAAATTTTTATGTCAATAAACCAAAACTAAGCTGATACCTGACCTTAATAAATATTAGGAAGCAGATAGCCAAATATGCCAGATAGTCCAGCTTCAACCAGCATGAAAGGAACCTTAGTACTTATATAAGAAGAAGCAAGCTGTTGTTAACCAAATCGGTTGTTTTTCATTGTTTCTGTGTCCCTGTGCCCTGGTCTTACAAAATTCTTAACTTTGAGATGAACAACTGTTGGGCCTTGGAAGTGGAAGGGTATCCTGGTTCTTGGCCTGGCGTGGGACCCCCAACAGACAGCAGGTGTTCGGCCACGCCCCCAGAACCCAGGGCCCTGATGCGTGGTCTAAACTCTATTTTACCTTCTGGGTTCAGTCACATAAGACACAGGTAGAGGGTGTGACTAACAAGCCTCCGATTTGAGAGATTTACATATTAATGAGTTATCTAAAGGGGGCGTAGCCTTGAGAGATTTACATATTAATGAGTTATCTAAAGTGGGCGTAGCTAATTAAGTTATTTTCTCCTCTCTTCCCCCTCCCTATTTAAGCCAGCCTTCCTCTGGCTTTTTGGGGCCCCCTCAACCATCGAGATCCATAACATGACAATAAAACTTCTGAAATTCCTTTTGGAAGTGGACTTTTTCATGTTATTGGAACCTGCTGTTGCCCGTGTGTAAGACTTCCCCTCGTCCACCTGCTACACCCTCTGCATGTATGTGGGACCAGACCTCCAATGGACTTTCCCGCAGGACTCCTACGCATGAGTTTTTTACCACAAACAACACACTCTCATGCTTGCTGATTCTTGCCTTTTCTGACTTCCTGATATACAAAACCAGCATCTGTTGACCCACTAGAAATCTACTCTACTTTGTGCAGGGAAATGTTACTGGTTCTAGAGTAAAAGAAAAATATTTAAAATCCATTACTCCAGTTGTAACATTGTCCTCTGATGCTGTCAACTGATTCACTTGTTTCTTTTCTAGTCACCAGTCAGGCTACCAGATGCCACACAAAATAAAAAAATATTTTCAGAATATGGAGAATATTAAAATATTTGTTCATTATCTTGTTAGTGTTTTGTTGCTGGAAAGAGCAATGAAGTGTAGAGTGAAAAATTATAAAAATCATTTTATAAAATATATACAGGCTTTTCTTTAGGCTTTTCTTTAAAGTACATGGAAAATTTTCTCTGAAGCCAGCTAAAAATGTTGACTGGCCAGTTTCAGGAACTGGAAGAGAGAAATGCAAGTCATCTAGGTGGGGCTGAGAAACCAGTAACCACAATGACAGGGCAACAACTGAGAAATAGTTGAGCAAGTGACAAGGCAGCAACTGAGAAATAGTTGAGCAAGTGACAGGGCAGCAACTGAGAAATAATTGAGCAAGTGACAGGGCAAGACCACATTTTTGAGAAGAGTGAGTATACAGAGTGTTTTCCACATAACCCTGACTCACTTAGGTTGGGTTCCTCTGGAATTTTCCGATATTTTTATGTTATGTTTCCTTAGCAACCCCTCACCCCCTCCTCACTCCCCTGGCTTGTGGTTTTTCCCTTTTAAGAAGCCCCTCAGCCAGCTGGTCTTTGTCAATCAGCTCCTGCGTGGGCAAACAAATTGACTGTTGGCTGGCCAACTCTCCCTAATAAAGCCTCTGCTGATTGAATCCAGGTACAGTGTCTTGCAAGTGTTTGGGTGGCCGTGACTTCCTGAGACTTGAGTGAGCGTCTCCTGAGTTTGGGGGTATTCAGAGGAAAGACCAAGAGCAATGATAACATGGCAAAAGCAATTCTTATAAAAGAAAGCATTTAAATGGGAAGGCTTCCTTATAATTTTAAAGGGTTAGTCCATGATTATCGTGGCAGAAAGCAGACACACAGTTGGAACAATAGCTGTGAGCTTAAATCCCAATTCACAGGCATAAGGGAGAGAGACTGACAGCTGCCCATCTCTCTTATTCTTATGAAACCTCAAAGCCCACTCCCAGTTCATACCTCTTCCAATCATCTCCACATCTCCTAATCCTTTCCAAACAGCTCCACTAGCTGGGGACCAAAGCATTGAAACATAAATATCTGTGAATGCCTATGGGGGCTGTTTTCATTCAAACTACCACAATCTCATTGATAGCTTGCTAGAGAGAGAGAGAGAGAGAGAGAGAGAGAGAAGCAGAGCAGAGAAAGGAAAGAATAAATGAAAGCATTTATTCCTGCCCCTCATATTTAATAAATATTTTTAAATATTAATTACTGTGACGAACAACAACAAAGCACTTAGGTAGAAAAAGACTGCTTGTCCTGCTTAGTCTTGGAGCCTTGCCTCTGGTGGAGTGTGAGATGAACATGGCATGTGAAGGATTAATGCCTGGCTTCTGGCTGTGCTGTCTTGAGTTGCATCTGCAAAGGATTGTACCAAATGGCCCCAAGAGATGCACCAACTGAGTAGAAGTTTTACTTATGAACCAAAACAACATTTGAATGTTTAGGAAATAATCGAGCTTCTATTAAAAACAATGACACAGCTGGAGCCTACAGGTAGGGAAGATTTTATCTTCCTGCACCAGGAATTGCATGGGCTAAAAAGTCAGGAGGCTAATAATTTTTTTCTGTTTTATGAGAGTGCTTAGAAAGAGACTCCCTTCTCTGGCTTACTTTTTATTCTTGTCTAGGCTGTTGTCTGCTCAAACTATAGCATAGAAAGTAAAATGAGGAAATGTCCTTATTAGCCCCCCCTCCCCCCCAGAACTTGGCAGGAAGTGTGAGGCAATGCTGACAACCTCCAGAGGCCAGTTTAGGTGGCCCATACAAAGAGGGCACTTGTCTCAGTGCACCTGGTAGATGTTTTTTAAGCTCTGTTCTGAACTGGAATTTATTTGTTTTTCTTCATAGATGGATGTGGCTCTCTGTGAGCCTAACAAAATGATATGTCACTGTTTATCTTAATAACCTACCGCAGTCTGAAAGAAAGTCAGCTTGAAAGTCCAGCAAATAGAGGCCATGCCTTGGATCGCATTAGGTCTTTCCATTATTAGATTTCTGTGTGGGCCATTCTTATATTACTTTTATTTATTATATATCTATCTCTATCTCTGTCTGTCTGTCTGTCTGTCTATCCCAGAACATCCATCTCAGGGAAGGTTTTTAAGGATAATAGATGCATGTGTTTTTCACTTGCTGATTGTGTCTCTTAATACTAGTGACATTGTAATGTACTGAGAGAGGATTGGTCCATAATACCAGAGAACACATAGATCTTATGACTATTTAAGCAAAAAGAATGTTATCAATGTTATTTCTTTCTATCAAAAAGTGTGTGTGTGTGTGTGTGTATGCAGAGTTAAAGTCAGCAGATCTTGACATTTTTCTCCTACTTCATCTCCAGTCAAATCTCCATCTCTCTCCATTTATTACTGAAGGAATCTCGGAGACTATACCGTGCCTTAACAACATCTCTCGCACTTGGATTATTGCGATAAACCCATAACTGACCTGTCCCTTCAGTCTCTGCCCCTCCTCCACAGCCCTTGCATCTCAGCATAGCACTCATCTCTAGAAAACATCTGTGTCTGCCTACCCATTATTTCTAATGGAAAGTCCCACATCTTTCATGGCATAATTTTAACTTCAGTGATGCACATCCACTGAAAGGTTTTGAAACTTCCTAAAACAGTTCCACCAGCTAAGGGAGAGGCATGTATTCAAATACATTAAACTGTAGGGGGCATGAGTTTGTATACAAACCATAACAACTCTCCCTGTCTCTATAACAAGCAGTTTGCAGTACTGATACAACTTATGATGGCTAGACATGACTCTTCAGCCTTGTGAAAATGCTAAGGAAGTATTCATTCAATGAGAAGTCCACTACAGCATTTTAATCTTGATCTCTTCCAGTGATGATAATCAACAGGATACTGTCATAGCAAGTAGTAGCTCTCAGCTGTGAAGTCACTGGTAGAAACAACCAATATACTAATAAGTCAGTGTCATATTTATCATGATAGATATATCTAGCGTCTGATAATATATATATATACACACATATATATATATATTCTGATAATATATATAGCTTCTGATAATATATATTATATATACTTACCAGACTGTATTCTATAGTAAATCAGGGAATAGTTACATGTCGCATCAGGAATAATATTATTGATGCTGATGCTGTTATGTTGACATGAACATTCTGTTCCTATAGATCTTTATTCCTAAAAGTAGCAATGGTATCAAGCATGTGAATTAAGGCAGTAGGAATACATATTTGTTTGTGCAAATTATAAAAAGATTAGAATTGGATGTTCTAAGTCTACAGTACCCGTGAAATTCTGGAATGTGTACATCTATGAAGATACTTTATATTCATAGCACTACCCTCTCAGAACAGAAACTCCTAAACCATTTCTGAGTTCTCTTTCTAAGAAGATGCAGAAACCACTAGCTATTGTATTGGCAACAACAGGTACTTTATTTCTGTAAACATTTCTCAATGATAATTTTCATAATAAATGGTGTATATTGTATTTTATAAGACAATAAAGAAAAACAGATAACTTCTACGGTTCCATTATATTAAACCCCAGTCTAATCTTGAGCCTTTATTCCTGTGTTTATAAAAACTCATCTTCTACCGTAACAAGTTTCTTTTTTTCTTTTTATTTTTTTCTGAGACAGGGTTTCTCTGTGTAGCCCTGGATGTCCTGGAACTCACTCTGTAGACCAGGCTGGCCTCGAACTCAGAAATCTGCCTGCCTCTGCCTCCCAAGTGCTGGGATTAAAGGCATGTGCCACCACTGCCCAGCCCATAACAAGTTTCTTATCTTGACTTGCTCTGTGCTTTATCACTAGACTATAAGCATTCTCTTAAATCTATTGAATTTACAAATCTATATTTTTAAACAAAGCTTAGAATACATACCTAAATATTGAAATTGGTTCACCTTCCAATATAACTAACAATCATATTATACCATTGGGTTCATTCATAATAGCAAATTCTCCTAATGAACCAGCATTAATTTAAATCCATGTGTTGTTAAAACTGAGTTGGTTAGGTTTAGAAAAATTAGTAGGCTGTTCTATGGCTCTGTTTTGTCATTTGTAAAAAGGATTCAATAAGTGTGCTTGCCTCATTAGGTTGTTTAAGTATCAAATGAGATAATGGACATGAAGCTTACCTATACTCTCTGATACACACAAGTCTTCAGAGAGTGTTAAGAAGCATGGTCTTGGTGGTTGTAATAAAGGTTATATGTTAATACTTGTAATGCTTGTGCAAGCTCTGGGAAAATGGAAATGACCTTAGAACAGGTCTGCTATGATAAGGAAAAAAAATGAAAAGGCAAAAGGGTGAATAGAAAGAGCAATAGTGGGGCAAATGTAAAAAAAAATAGCCGACTATACCGTTGTGCATATAAAGACAATATAATGAGAAATGAGGCCCATTGTATAACTGATACAACTAATAAAAATCCATTGTGGTACTTTCAAATGGAATCATCTTGATAAATTGATAATTCTACTGAATATTTTTTTCTTAGCTCTCTATAAACCATAGAATATAGCAATAGTTTCTAAGTAGCTAATGGTGATATATAAAACAAGTCAATGTTGACAGACAGCAAGAAAGCAAGCAAAGAAACCAGAAAAGCCCTCATCAAAAAATTTCATAATCTTATTCCTGAAATCCTGAGTAGAAAAGATCTGCTTCCAGCAACGATACTTGCTGGGGCATCCTGTGATGCAAGACCACAGAGCTACAGTGCCTAACTTTGTACTTCTAAGTTCTTGTCATGACCAAATTTTGCCTAGTCAGAACTGTTCTTATTTTCATGGTTCTAAACATGTATCCCATTATGTATTAAACTGCTCATGCCATGACTTACAGCAATCTCTTCAAACTTCACATCAACCAATATTATTAACTTAGTGGTAATTCCAGTCAGGAAACCACACACAGCATGACACTTCTTGACAGAACAAGTACTTCTCTGAACTGGAGGAGTTCATAGTTCCTTGCCTTAAGCTTCAGGTCCTCTTGGTACTACCCAACTTGCTTTCTCTTGGAATGTACTCATTCATTGTTACTTTTCTTGTTACTATGACAAAATACCAACAAGGCAATTTAAGAGAAGAATGACTTGTTTTGGATTCTGATTCCATGGTATGCTCCATCAGGGTGGGAAGCCATGGCTATAAAAGAATGAGATTCTTGGTAGTTTTGTGCCTGTAGTCAGAAATCAAAGAGCTATTAGGCACTTTGCTCTTTCTCCCTTTCATTCGTCCAATGTAAGGGTGTGGCTAAATTCAGAGTATGTCTTCTCATTTCAGTAAGCTCAAAAGAGAAACTCTCTATAGACACACCCATGGTGATTCTAAATAATTTCAAGCTGGCAATCAAGATAAATCATCACACCTCAATCAATATGTTTTCTTTTCCTTTGATATAGAGGTTGTTCTTTTCCACTACTTACTAATCTGTCATCTACTATATTGATGGCCTGTATGTGGAGTATGTCCAGGGATCAGCACATTCACCTCCTCCATATTACTCTGATGGGGACCTCCACAGCTACATTGCATGTGTGTGTGTTTGGATCTATGGACACTTCTGGCTGATACTCATAGTGTTACGAGACTCCAGACTCCTATCTGTGGAGTCTTGTAGTTCTTCTGTGTGGACCTAGATCCCTCAGGGCTGATTTAGACCTCTGGAGTTTATTTTAAATGTGTAATGAAGGTTCTGCTCTAATTCTTGACTTAGAGTCCTCAAAGTCACTAACATATAAGCTTATTGATGCCTGAAGACTTCTGGTTGAACTTTCCTGGTATTGCAAAATGGGCTTATTGCTCCCATATTGAACTAGTGTATCCTCACAATACCCAAAGTACTCCTTATTACAGATTTTCTCCTATTGCCTATGCTCTTTTTTTCTTCTCTTCTGTATGGACCTCTGGAAACAGATTGTATTGATGGCATTTATCTAAATATTTGTAGGATCAAATCACTGACTTTACCATGAGGTCACTTGTTGATACAGAATCTCTTGAAGTATCAACAATTAATGAAGAAAGGAGATATTAATTTGAATAAGAGGACGGAAAGGTTTGTTGGTGGGTTTGAGGAGAAGAAAAGGAGGAGGAAAATAATTATATTGAAATCTTAAAAAATTAAGAAATATTTTTTAATGACTGCCTTTAAACTATTCATCTGGAGTTTCTCACAGTTACCCTTTTTAAAATCGCTGATTGAAGCCAGGAAATCCATTGTAGAGAAAAGATATCCACTTCAAAATTTATATTTTGAGTCTCTTTGAGACGCTTCCAGGAAAACCTTTGGAGGGAAAGAATAGCCCCTTCAAAGGTTGTATTTCAAGTCACTTCTTGACTCCCCATTCCTTAAAGACCTAACATAAAGCATGACATATTTCATGAAACTTATATATAGCTTCCCTTTCAGGTAAACTATCAAGAGATCCTTTCAACAATTGATAAACTTTTGACAGTTACATTTTAAATACCTTGCAGATATTTAAGACTCTTTCACTTTGGAGAGACTCAACACTGAGAATCGAGAGTCACAAACTCACTGTCTCAACATGGGACATGCTCCTCTGTCCTTTAAGCTTCTATGTTATGAAGTATTATAAAAAAACTAGACAAGTTTGCATCTTAGACCCTAAAAGTGAATATAACCATTCCATTAGAATAAAACAGTCTCTCCTTACCACATTATTAGTAAACCCTAGTTTTAGCTCTTAATCTGATTAATTTTTCTGACATTGAATATCTTACTTCTTTACATATGCTTTAATAAAAAGCTTCACTTTTCCCTTAGAGTTTCAGTTGATTAATTTCTCCCAATGTTAAGATATTTAATCCAAATCACATCAAAACAACTGTAAAAAGAAAGGTAAGGTAAGACAGAAAGGAATGAACATGTACAAAAAAAGGTATAAAAATTATACACATAAAGACTCATTTGTGACAAAAAAAGAAGTGCTTCCAGATTAAGGAAGAATTATATATGGGAAATTATTTTTGTTCTAATGTAAACTAATTTTCCCAAATAGAAATAGAAAGAGATTAGTTCAAAATGAAAAAGTTATATGAAGGTTTGCAGAAGTTAACGATTGTATGGATTTAAATAAAGTGGCCATAATTAAAGATTATTAACATTTTCTAAGGTTAAATTCAATGAACTTATGTAACACTGATTTTCAACAACTATAAAATTTTCTTAAAATGTTAATCAGTTTTTGGCTACATTCATAAGATTCAAGTCCTAAGAAAAGATTGTATTGTTTATCAAAACAATTGCTTATTCTTTCAAGTAAGTAAATCTGTTTTCCAAGCTTTGTCTAAGTATTTTACAGGATAATTTTTAAGTCATTATTCATTCTTCAAGAATAATTTAGCTGATATTTCAGCTGTTCAACTAGCTACTTTTAGAGCAAAAAGCCAAAGAAGGTAAAGAGACTAAGAGGATATCCAATATCTGGTCCGTGTCCCCAGATAAGCTAGAACTCAGGGGATGTTGAGATACTTTTAAAAGTGTCAGGAAGCTCCAATAAGTCACCTGTCCTCGAGCAACAATACCAACCAACCAGAGCTCCTCAAGGTCTAAACCACCAGCCTGAGAGCACATAGGGAGAGACCCATGACTCCATCTGTACATGAAGGGGAGGATGGCCTTGTCTAGCATAGGTAGGAGAGGAAATTCTTGGTCCCATGAAGGATGAACAATGGGAGGATGGGATAGGAGATTCCTGGGTGGTGGGGGCAAGGGGAGTTAGGGGATAAAATCTGAAACGTAAATATAATATCCAATAAAAAAAAAAGGATATAAAACCCCAGCTGTATAGAAAAATGAACAGAAGAGATCTATTGCATAAGATAGCGACTACAGTTAATAACTGTTATATTTGACTGTTGTCCTAGAGGGGTTTCTGTTTCTATTGAAGGAAACCAAGACAGACACTGAAGCAGAGTCCATTGATGATTACTGCTGAATCGTTTGCTCCCCTGATGACTCAGCTTTCTTTTTTTCTTTTAAAAATGTTTTCTTTTGTTGAAAAATTAGATTGTTGTCATGAACTATATTCTGATTATGGTTCATCTCCCATCTCCTGTCTCCTCCCCCTGCCCTGACTCCTCCCCCTGCCCTGACTCCTCCCCTTGCCCTGATTCCTCCTAGCTCCTCCCTTCTTCCCTTCCCATCCAGATCTGTACCCTTTCTGTCTCTTCTTAGAAAACAGATAGGAAGCTAAAGAGTAATAATAAAATAAAATTAGATGAAGCAAAACCAAACAAATGGAAGGAAAAAGAGCCAAAGAAAAGCACAAGAAGCACAAGAAGCACATATACACACATACACATACACATACACATACACACACACACACACACACACACACACACACACACACACACAGAGGAATCCCATAAAAACACAAAACCTGAAGCCATAATGTATATTCAAAGGATCTGCAAAGTTTAAAAAAACAAGTCCTAACACAACATTATGATACAAAGAACTTTCCAAGAAGTCTTTTAGTTATTTTCATTGGGCATTTATTGCTGGACAAGCAGTATCCTTAAGCAAGACTACCCTTAAGAGTGGTTCATTCTCCCCCCCCCATCCCAGACCCCTTTGAAGAAAACTTTTTTTCATTTCATGTGGTTATCAGGTGGAGATAACTTTTGAGTTAGGGGTGGAGCATGTGTCCATATCTTTTCTCAGCTCTAGGATCTCATCTAGTGCAGACCTGTACAGGCCCTGTGCATGCTACCAGTCTCTGTGAGTTCATATGTGTGTGGGTCATGCTGTATTTAGAAGGTCTTGTTTCCTTGGTTTCCTTCATCCCCTCTGGCCCTTAGACTTTTTCAGCCTCCTCTTCTGAAGAGTTCCGTGAGTCCTGAGGGAAGGGATTTGTTGGAGACATCTCATTCACGGATGAGTGGTCTCTTCATTCTCTGTATATTGTCTGTCTGTGGGTCTTTGTATATGTTCCTATCTACTGCAGGAGAAAGTCTCTCTGATGATGGCTGAGCAAGAGTATAACAGATTCTCATCAGGAGTCATTTTATTGCTATGCGCCTTCAGCAGAACAGTAGCATTTAGTGTACCCTACTACACACACACACACACACACACACACACACACACACACACACACGCCATATTGCTGGCTTATCTAGTCTCATGTCATGGACACCCAAGCAGTGGTGGGTATAGTTCCATCTCACTGAGTGGGCCTTAAATTAAATCACCCATTGGTTGGCTACTCCCACAAGCTTCGTGTCAGTATTTCACAAGTGCCTCTTACAGGCATATCACCATTGTAGATCAAAGGGTTTGTAACTGGGTTGCTGTTTACCTATTTCCCAGACAGTAGTTTCCAGTACCATGAGCGCTAACTAGTCCAAAGGAATAAATGCTCTAAGTAGATACCAGCTCAACTTTTTCATGTTCAATGGGTTTTGTCTTCAACAAATGGGCCAGTTTTTGAATACAGTAGCCTTGTCAATAGCCAGGGTTGTTTGTGGATTCCTATAGGACCTCCTTGGCCAACAGCTTGATTAGATATATTTCATTCTCTATCCCAGAAGCTTTAGTTGATAACAAGAAAACTATAGTTGAGGAGCTGTCTCTCCAGTTATTTGGTGACTTCATTTAGATCACCTTTATATATGTATATATAAAAGCTTCTACTGTATTAGGTTTCCTTACAACTCTTCAAATGGCCAATAGTTTTGACTGTCTGTCTTTGTATTCCCTCCCTTCTCTTTTTCTACTCCCTCTCATTGCTTGAGCTTCCCTTTTCAGCCCCTCCTGTGCCCTTCCATAAATATCTGTTCTGTTTCCTTTCTTAAGGAGATCCATCCCTCCTCCATAGTCCCTTACTCTGTGCCTAACCTTTGTGGTTCTATGGATTATGGAGAAAGAGAAGGTGAGAAAGTCTCACTCACACACACACACACACACACACACACACACACACACACACACACGAGAGAGAAAGAGAGAGAGAGAGAGAGAGAGAGAGAGAGAGAGAGAGAGAGATCCTAGGAAAGAAAAAGGACCTCCCAGAATAAAAATTGTATAAGGACAGTATGTATAAATAAAGTTTAAAAGATGAATAAACTTGTTTTATTTTTATAAAAAAAAAAGTCACCTGTCCTCCTGAATACCCTATCTGTTATATTCTAGCCAGTGTACTTTCCACAAAGAGATATACCATTGCAAGGAAAAATCTCATCAATTCTCCTAAGGGAAGGAAGCCAGGGTCAATAGGAGCCATTTCACTAGATGACATAATTGGTAGAAGAAAAATTAAAGGAGCCAAGTGGTTCTTCCTAAGACCTCCAGAGTAACTCTTGAGGCATCTCTAGTGATCATAACAAACAAGTGATTGTTTTTGGCTACCTACACAGTCTTAAATACTCAGTAAGAACATATAAGCAAAGAGCCAATTAATAGTAGTATTATAGAGAGAAAGAAAGAATTAAAGAAAGAAAGAAAAAGAAAAGTTCTCTGAGACCTTAAGTTCAATGCTCAACTTGACCCAATTCATCCCAGAATCTGGAGCTCTAAAGAGTTAAAAAGGCAGTCATTCCAGGTCAGTGTGGAAGGACTTCCAGGATACCTCAGGATAACTGGCACATGCCAATTGGATAAGTCTAAATAAGTCTTCTACTTGGATTGCCTTATGGGGACTTCCTAAAACCAAATTTTTACATCTATAATACTGTAGGCTCAGACCTTCCAGATTTTTTTCCTAATGGGCATTTGATTTTAGTTGTTTGTTTGTTTTTGGTTTTGGTTTTGTTCTCTTCTTAAATATCTAAAGGCTGTATCTATGTGACCCTTCCTGCCCCTGGGAATCCTCTGCCAATACCAGTCCACGAGGGCAAATGGAGCAGCAGCAGACAGGGAAGTGGGGAGGAGGTAGTCTGAAACCTGTGAGTACATTAATGACACCAGAAATAGTAGCTTGGTGTAATATGGTTACATGCATTTGTAGGCCTTGTAGTTTAAAATGACCAACCCCAGATTTTCTGAATCCTTTTAGATGGGAAATGAAGAATGGTGTCTTTATGTTAAGAAATCTGAAAAAGGAAAAATTCCCAGAATATCATCAACTGTACCAGCAGTTTAGGAGGAACAAGTATTTTATAGGTACCCTCTGCTCATAGTTGCCCTGGTTTTTGTCATTTTTGAACCACAGAAAGCCATCTGTGCATGTTAGGCATTGATCTCTGCATTTTTACCCAACAGGTCAATCTCCAGATATTTCTGCAAAGCTTTCAATCTGATGATCAGAGGCACATTTCCCTGAATCCTCCTGGCCCATGCAGAAGGGTGGACCTTCTCCCCAAACTATTCCTCTAAGTAAGGTTCCTTTTCAGGGAATCCCACAAAACCCTTAAAAGAGTAACAGAGTATCAGTAGAATCAGTGTATCACCCTACTAAACATGAAGCAGTTTCATAAGGAAGAAGACCCAACCAAGTCCTCAAGTTGCTCTGTAAGAAAAAACTTGCCAAGGGAGGATTGTATGGAGTATTAATGAGAGCCAAAAAAAAACCCCCCAAACAAAACAAACAAACAAACAAACCAAACCAATACACTTCCATTTGGGAACATTCACATATTTTTCATTTCAGAATCCCAAACTAAAAAATCTTATCTACAACCAAACTGACAACATCAAATTCTGGAACCCAATATAGCAAGACTATAAAGTTCAACACTGCAACTCAAGTGTTCATTCAGGACCAAATATTGATCAACAGGACTGGCCTTACTGGCTTAGGAGACATAGTGACTAAGCTTACGTCCCAGACCACCACAGGAACTACATGCCAAGAGATTTCACACAAATTAACTCATGTTAGAGCACATGTGCTTTCCCCCTCTGCCTTAACCTGTGGTATCCTGGTGTTATTCCCAAGCTGCTCTTTGCAGAAAATACTCAATAAACTTCCTCCTTAATTCTGGTCTAAAAAATAAATTAATTTAATTTCCACAAATCTCTTACCTTATCCATCACAGTCATTTTCTCCAATCTGAAGCAGGTATCAAAATCTTATTAAAAAATTATATGTGGATTGCTAGATGTGATAGGACAGTCAGGCGAGTTTGAGGCAGAAGAACCAGAGTTTGGGGACAGACTAAACTACTGAGTAAAAGTATGTCTCAATAAATAAAACAAAAGAAGCAGCAAATAAAGCTAAAAACAACCCAGTAACTCTATAATTGAGGAGATGATGCTGTGATAATAATTTTTTATACCAAGTAGATGAGAAGATCACAAGCCTGTCAGTCTGCTCTGGGACTTCTTTTCCATTTCTAATGTGGGTCCTTAGACACTGTATCAGCTTAATCTTTTCATGTTAATCTTCCCAGCCCAACATTTTCTCAGTATGCAGTATTTATATATAAGTGAGATCTATTGGTAAATACTTCTACTTTAGACACCCCTTTCAAGGGCTAAAGACCCAAATTCAAACTAATATAAGCACACAAAATTTGAGTCTAGAATTTAGATCCCAGTCCACATTTCACTACTTCCTTCCTACTTAAGCTCAAGTAAACTCCTTAACTTTTTCTGTGTATTTCCAAATAATGAGTCATTTAGTTAAGTGTTTATTCAGGACCAAATAATGAGTTGTTTAGTTAAGATTATTAACTACTCTTTTGGTGTTGTAATAAAATGGAAAGGCTTGTTGTGCTTGCTGTCTAAGAAGTTTTGGAATTCTTTGTCTGCTTTCAAAAAGTTTAGGTTGCTGTGATTCTTCAATCAATTCCTATGATGAGAATAGTTAAAAAAAGTATCTATTAGTGTAAGCATGATCAGTCTTAAAGCTAACTATAGAAACTAAATGTGCAACTAGAAAAGTAGACCATTTAATTGAAGTTTTCTTTTTTTTTCTAATAATGATTAAAATCAAAACCACTAAGAAAGTCTAATGTCTTCTTCAAAAGCAATGAATTCCTGTAAACTGATTGGCTGACCAAATGTGGAATTGGGATAACTAGAAAGCCGAGGAAGAGGAATAATATGGGAAAGAGAAAAAACAAATAATACATGTGGAAAATAAAGCCTAGGAAAAAAGTAAAAAAAAAAAATATTCAATTTTTCCTCAACTCAGTGGTTGCTCTTAAACTAATTGCATTAGCATCAACAAAAAGTTGGCTTGAATTGCAGTCTCAAGACTTATTTCTGACCAAATGTATGACCGTGTTAATTTACAAGTAGACCCTTCCACTTTTCTGTTATTGCCATTGTTAGCTCACCTCAGAGTTAGCAGGTAACAGTAACTCACAGTTGTTCTTTATCTAGCCTTTGCTTTGGTCAAATGAAAGCTTAGTCCTCTAACAAACTTCAGCTGCTAGATTTTTAATTAAAAATGTGTATTGTCATTGCATCATTTTTCCTCTCCATTTTTTTATCTCCAAATTTTCAATGTATATATTATCTTGTCATTGCTCTCTAATTGGAATTAAGACCAACTCAAAAAGACAGAAATCATACCTGGTACTGAAAAGATAGTCAACTACCCAGGAATAATTAAGCACCTTAGAGAACTGTCTTTGTCACTGCTCTCATGTTGTGAAAAGATATTAAGACCAAAGCAACTCTTATAAAAGGAAGACTTTAATTAGATGCTTGCCCACAATTTCAGAGGCTTAGTCAATTATCATCATGGTAAGGAGCATGGTGACACACATAGTGCTGGAGCAATAGCTGAGAGCTAAATACTGATCCATAGACCTAGAAGAGAGAGAGTGGCACTGGGCCTGGCTTGGACTCATGAAAACAAAAGTTTTGAAGTACTAATGCCATACTTTCTCTAACAAGGTCATATGTACTCCAATAAAGCCACACCTCCCAATCCTTCTAAGCCTTTCAATTGCTGCCACTCCCTGTTGACTAATTATTCAAATATATGAGTGTATAGGAGACATTTTTATTCAACCCATCTAGAACCACCACTTTTCAATGCCAGTATAACCCTCAACTATACTCTATTTATTTGTCCTGCTAACTGCAGATAAGTGTAGTCCTCCTCCCTGACTAATAGACAACTTCTTTCCTCCTCCTCCTTTCTTCTTCTTCTTCTTCTTCTTCTTCTTCTTCTTCTTCTTCTTCTT
>JANHMN010000004.1:72224949-72248190 GCA_030674055.1 Rhabdomys pumilio | reverse complement strand
TTCTTCTTCTTCTTCTTCTTCTTCTTCTTCTTCTTCTTCTTCTTCTTCTTCTTCTTCTTCTTCTTCTTCTTCTCCTCCTCCTCCTCCTCCTCTTCCTCCTCCTCCTCTCCCTCCTCCTCCTCTCCCTCCTCCTCTTCTCCCTCCTCCTCCTCCTTCTCTTCTTTCTCCTCCTCCTTCTCCTTCTTCTCTTCTTTCTCCTCCTCCTTCTCCTTCTTCTTCTTCCTTCCCTTCCTTCCTTCCTTCCTTTCTTTCTTCTTTCCTTTCTTCCTTCCTTTATTTAATTTTTAAGCATTGACTAATACAGAAAACTACAACTAGTGGAGCTCAGCAGTACCAAGTGCTTTATCTACAACTATGATACAATTCCACACCTAAGGCTCAAGGATTACAGCAGAAGAAGATGCAAAAAGATTCTAAGAGAAGCGGGTAATTTTCTAAGAATGTCTTCAAGAAATTTTAGAAGCTAAATTCACAAGGTCTACTAACATGGCTCTCTAAACATGACCTGGACAAGCTAACTACTTTTGATATCAAGAAAAAAGACTGGTCATTCATCTCAAAAAAAGAGTATGCTGTTATAGTCCTCCAAGCACATAGCATCATTTCGGAAAATCTAATCATCAGTTAAAGATCCCATTCCTTCAGAGATAACTTTCATTTCAGGCTTCCACTGATTCTTTCTTCAGGGATTCTTTAGTCCTCCCCTGGTGAATAACTTGAATGAGAATGCACATCTCAGGATCTTCCTTGAAGGAATTCAACAAATGTCTTTTGCATTTAGAAGTAAACCTGAGAATCTGTCTCATGTTCTGATTGCCACAGGGTAAGTAGTGCTAGAGCTTCTGGGTGTTGATAGCTCCATGGTAGTCCTGCAACTAAGGTGCACACAGCTGAGATTCAAAGAAAAATTCAATTTCTCAAGCTTTCAAGAGTCATCAGAGACTGCAGAGGCTGTGAAATTGAGGGGCTGTTGCTGTTGTTACCATTGATTTGAGGATAGAAAATGACTGTATCAGACTTCTTAATGATTTAGAGCAAAAAGATTTTTGGGATCATTTTTAAAAGCTTCTCATGGGCTGAAAACAGACAGAATCAGCCAAAATCAAGGGAAAGAAATAAAAGTGACAGTGTCAATACATGAGAAATCCCAGGCTGATACAAACTTCCTGTGGTATTCCAGAGGTCTGATGGGGAAAGAGCAAGGTATTAGTACTTGAAATGGCAGTACCTCAGAAACAATTTGTAAACTTTATGTCTTCAGTTTCTCCAAACCCACTAGGTCAGCATATCTGGCCCATCCCTACCCTGGTTGACTCATCTAAGTCCCCAATTAAGTTAAATGGTAAACAAAAAAAATGTGCCTTATCTTCTAGATGATTTTAAAGTTTATATTATCCAGTCTTCATAAAAACAATATCTAAGGTTTAAGATGACGGTTTCCTCGACAGATTTATTTGAGGTCCTCAATTTAGTCATGTAAAGGTGTCAGAAATGCATGTTTGGGCATGGATTCTGAGGATTCTGGACCAAAGGGCTATAAAATATATACATGGGTAAGGATAGGTTACATCTTGTGATATAGGTTATCATTTCTTGGCAACAGCAGGAAGTAGCACCTCTAAACTACAGTTACCATGTTGTGCTATGCTCTAATTACTGTCTATTCTAAGTTGTGTGAAACTAGCCTTCATCTTGTTCCATGTCCTTGGTGACTCCACTTTGAGATTCAGAAATTGGCTACATGAGATCAAATGTGCATCGATACCACCACCTGTGTAAGACCTCAATGGAGGTACAGATTGATAAATAACTTAACCATGGAATCCAAAAGGCACTGCATATACCTCACTGAAATAGAATGGAAACACATGGGATCTTGGCTGCATTAAAACTATATCAGAAAAATCAGGCTTAAGAACATATCAAACATGTAAGCCATAAAGGATGCAACATTCTCAGTGAAATGCATTTAAAACAGGGCATACAAGACTTCAACAGTTAGTGCTCCACTGACTTATCATCAAACCACCAGGTACAAATGCCAGAGAACTCTCTTTGTTCCCAGAACTTCATTTCCATTATAGTCCACACCACTTGATAAGGCCCATTTGAATTGACATCCATCTATCAGTCATTTTCTACATATATATAGACTCTTTACTGTATTTCAATTTTAAGGTTCTATAGTTTTATGGATTTTTTTTTCAGCCCTGCTGTTCAGGTCTGTCCACCAGAATCAAGTAGATCTCTAACTGGGTTTCTTTCTTAGTGTCTAATATCTATAGTGGATTGCCTTTTCTTATCATATCATAAGGTCTCTTTGACCTGTAGTCTACCTAGCTGTTATATGGCCATTCTTACACACACACACACACACACACACACACACACACACACACACATAAATATTGTGAAACATGTCTAATGTCATAATGACTAATGTCATAATATCTGAGAGTTAATATTAGTATTTAAGATTGAAATAAAAAACCAAGAGCATCAGTGTTAATGGTCAGGAGCAGTGAAAAAGCCCAAGGTTTTCCAAATGGGATGAAAGATAGTTCATTCTGAAGCCAAAAATATGTGACCACGGCTCAGAGACACAAATTCAAGTTACCTCAAATTTCACGTTGTAACATGTCAATAATTTCATAGAAATAGAACATAGAATATTATAAATCAAGACACTTTTCAAATACAGTGGTAGAAATTTTAGGTAGCGGGGTTACAGCAAAATAAGAAAGTCTTTGTTAAAGACCTCAGGTGCCATGTGATAGCCTTCTTAGCTTTGGGGTTGTTGAAAGCTAGGGGGCTACTTGGAACATTTCAAAATAGTTTACCTAAGAGGCATAAAGATGTTGGAGAGCACATACAGACTAGCAATAAGTGGCTAATTGGGGATTAATTTGCCCCAACATAGTATGGTGTGAATGTGCAACATTTCTGTTCTCCACCATCACAGAAATTTCACTCAGCCAGTCAGTCTTGTAGAATGTCTGATGTATGTGTGCCACTGTTTTTCCTGGGAACTCAAAATAAGATATCAAGGGAAATCATCTACTTGGTAAACTTCTGACAATGAAATCAAGATAGTTTCTGAATTTATTAATATTCAATAAATTCTTCTACTATAGAAAAGACACAGCGTCCATGTAAAAGCCTGGCAAACCTTACAAAATTGAGATGACTCCCAGAAGTTTAGAAAAGGAACATAGTGAAAGAAGGCAAAGGCAGGTGGCAGAACTGCCTTAGAAAACTGCTAATAAGATTTCAGCAAGTGTGTAAGCTCAGTCCTCTGGGTTGCGATGCAACCATCAGCTTTTCAGTGGTCACTATTATGAGTGCACTATGCCAGAAATATAGAAGGACTTGTATGTCTTTCTACAATGTCATAGTTTACTAAATATCATTACATTCACAAGATATGGTGATTACATTGGCAGTAGTTTGACAGATATTCCAACTTTTGTTGATAGCCCTGAGCAAGACAAACACAGGTCCTTTCATTTCAAACTTAATTACTAATAATAGCACTCAGATCACACAGTATACATGATAAAGTAAATCTATTAATATTTCTGTCTCTGAGTCTCTACCTGTGTCTCTGTCTCTGTCTCTCTGTCTCTTTCTCTGAACACGTGTGTGCGTGTGTGTGCTTCTGTGTGTGCTTCTGTGTGTGTGTGTGTGTGTGTGTGTGGCTCCAGAAGATTAAAGAGGTAAAGAGACAAGGAGTTTCAAAGAAGCCAACCTTTAGAACTTTGGGAATACAAACAAATTCTCTGGTGGGTAAATTAATGAATGAATTAAATTGTAGAAGATTCTGTTGCTGCTATTTGTGGGCCTTGACCTTGAGCTTCAGGGTCAGGTTGAACTGTCAGGAAAAAGTAAAGTATAATAGTTCTGAGAGGATTGGTGGAGGTCAGTTCCAGATAAACAAACAGGAACAAAAAAAAGGAAAGGAATTTCTGTTAGCTTTATCATAAGGGAAAAAGTCAAGCTAAAACTACTGGGACTTCCGGAGTTCACTTCCCACTGGTCTTCAGTGTACACATTGAGTGGGCAGGTAACACTTTTCAAATAAGAATACTGAAATGTATAAGTCTTACATCTACATATACAAGCTTTAAGTATGGCCATTCTCCTTCCCAAGATCTTTACTGGGATATCATAATAAAGCTAAATCCTTGTTTAGAAAAATGATTCCCAACCTTTCTAATGTCATAACCCTTTAATACATTTACTTCCTCATGTTGTAGTAATCCCAACCATAAAATTATTTTATTGTTACCTCATAACTGTATTTTTGCTATATTGTGAACCATAACGCAAATATACCTAGATATCTTATTTGCAATCCCCAAGGTGGATGCCACCCACATGTTTAAAACCACTGATTTTGAGTAAAAACAGCATTCACTGCAGCCATTTTAGCAGAGTCCATAGCAACTGTAATTCTATCCAGTGTCTATCAAAAAGCATCTTATTAAAAGACAGAAAGAGTCCTTAGCAACCATTTGAGATATAATGTTAGTGCCATCTTTCCCATAAAACTGTGTATATGGCTACTGCAAAGATATTTAGTTGCTACTGTCTCACAAGTAAAGCCCAAGACCATGACCACATTCAGGTATTTTTTTTAAAAAAATACTTATCTATTTAACGCCCATCCTTAAGCATGCATTAAACTTCCCTTCCAATACACTCCAAGTATGCCTCATGTTGACTTGTTATGTGATTCTTTTCTGTGGTAAAGTTAAGAATCCCATCTTCACCTGAGTCTAAAAAACTCTGTGCTTGACTGCACTAAGACCATGATATTCTTGTCACCACTTTCTCCTATCATCCATCTGCATGGTAGAGCACATAGGAACTAGAAGATTGATCTGAAATTAGAACTTTTTATAGTGCACATTTTGTGAGTTGTCACCTATTCTATGACTGGAACATTTTAGTGAAGCAGATGTCTTTGTGCCATCCATGCTCCTGTAAGTAATCCCAACAAACTTATTAATTTGCCAAACTGGACTTGGATGGAATCATTTCATTGGTCTGCTGGGACCTTCACTATGTTAGGTGTAGAGATGTTCTGTTGGGTCACCCTATGAGAAATCATGAAAGAAAGGCATAGAAATTGAATATGTTAGACTAGATCCACTATGTAAGATTGAACAAGTCAACAGCTGTTAGTTTCCCTGAGTGTAGCCTGGAGAGCATTCCTTTACTAAGGCAATAAGGAAAGGAGAAAACACAGAAACACTGTAAGTCTCAGGAGAAATTGTGTTATCTGGGATGAACACATTGCAGAGGAATGTTGCTGAAGCCTCTCAATGCAATGACATATAGTAATGTTTAAGAATAATATTTGGATCTGTACTTAAAAAGTGACTTTTCTAAAGAGTGCTGTCTGTTCACTTAGGCTAACAGTGCTTAAAACACTACATAGGCCCAATGACTGCCCTAATTGTTGTCTTTCTGTTTGCTTTTCTTCACTTTACTAAGGTACAGAGATGAGTGTGTAAGGGTCCATGATTCACTGAAGAATAACTCAAACAGTACAGAAAAGCAAAGAGCATTTTATATCTGCAGAAGTCCATCATGCTGGGGTCCACCATTTATCAAGATAGAGATGCCCACGTGAGCTTGCAGGCTCAATTTAAAGCACATTAGGGAAATTCCATGTAAAGGTAGATGACTTTAATCTTAATTGGTTGACTCTATCTCTAGCAACATTCCAGAACCATTGGTGGTGGCTGGGGTCCTAGACATTGTTGCTGGGGAAACCTGAAAATTGTTACTGGGGAAGTCTTCAAACTGTTGCTAATTGCCCTTGTCTCAGCCTGATGGCATGGCAGCTTCTGATGGTGGGGCAGTTTTTAATTGACTGCCTGCAGTCTGGGGTTTTTCCAGTAAATGGCTTTGCACTGTTCTGAGAAACAGGGATCTAGGCCTAGTCTCCTGAACTGGCAGTTTGAAGCCTGTCTTGGAGTCAGCCTGTCTCAGTTCTCTCAAAGTATTGTTCTTTTCTTTTCTGCATGTGTTGCTTTTGACTCTAAGAATAACAAAATTGTGAGGCCAGAGTACCCCCACCTAGAAGAGGACAATAATACATGACAATAAAGTACTAATTTTAAGGAACGAGATTAATCCTCTTCAAATCATGACAAGGATAAAGACTGCTTCAGCCTACGTTGCAGGGCAGCAACTAACAACAATGAATCAGACCACATGAACAGTTAGAAGCTTAAATTGTCCCTTGTCCTAAGTCAGTAGTTCCAAACCTTCCTAACTGCTGCAACCTTTTAATACAGTTCCTCATGTTTGGATTACCTACAAATATAAAATTATTTTTGTTTTTACTTCATAACTGTAATTTTGCTACTGCTGAATTGTGATATAAATATCTGTACTTTCTGATGGTCTTAGGTGACCCCAGTGAAAGGGTCATTTGACACAAATATATCTGCTAGAATATCCCAAGAACTTAATCAAGGTGCACCAATGCAAGAGTATTGTCAGTGAAGACCAGTGTCAGTAAAACCCAATGATGGCCAGCAGAGTTGCAAGGCGAACCAATGCTAGAACTTTGTCCACTGTCTATTGGGTTGTGTGTGTGTGTGTGTGTGTGTGTGTGTGTGTGTGTGTATTCTTTTCAAACATCACACACTTATCAACCATCAGTTCCACTTAAATTACATACCGTTTCTCTTCATAGCTTTAAAATCCTAACCAAGACATATATTATGAATGCTTTTGAAATACAACACAATCCAAATTTGGAATATACCAACACTTTCTATCACAAAGACTAATATATAACTAGTATATAACTAGTTAGTAATGCTCCAGCATGTGGGGGTTATTAGCTCGCGAATGGGCAGATGTGGGTCCATACAGCACTGGGCTTATGATGGGGTGGGGGGGCTGCCTGGGTGCCAGAAGATCTCATTCAGTCTGAGGTCCCATGGGGGCAGAACTACTGAGTGGGGATCTCCTGGCCAAGGCAGCTCACCCAAAAGGCCGGTGATCCCTGTCTTTGAGCTCCCAGACACTGCTAGGGGCCACAGAAGAACAGAGACTGGGGGCATACAGGCAGGACTGGCCTACAGCCAAAAGGAACAAGGGGGAGGGAAGCCCCAACAGCACCCTGCCTGTTGAGACTCTTGGTACAGCACTCACTTGGCTAGATCAAGGCTCAAATTGGATTGGCTAGCTTGGTTGAATTGGCAGCCTCCATGGCAAGAACATAGAGGAGTCCTCAGGAGGGAGATTAGGCTGCTGTGGCAACTGCTCATTGGTTAAAGGCCTTCTCCACAGTTCCCCATGGCAGGACCCCAAAGACACGAGGAAGTTCATGGTTTTAAGAGGTTTATTGTCATAGTGGAAAGTAGATGAATCTAGATGTACCCCCCCCCCTTAGGGCAGACCTGAGTTAAACAGGGAGGGAGGAAGGTCTGGGAAAGAATGCTTAATTGGCTATGCCCTCTGGCCTTCTGGCATCTCATTAGTATGTAGATCTCTTGAGAATTATTTAAAACTATTAAGGTGGAGAGAGTAGAACATTAAACTAAACATGGAGCCTTTCTGAGGATGGGAACCTCTGCTTGAGCTGCTCCAACACTCACACTCATGAAGATGGTTCTGCTTGAATTGTATAGGAGACATTCATGAAGGGAGACAATGTGCTGAGTGATGTAGTTAAGGTATCCTAATTCCAATTGTTTTGCAAACATTTAGAAAACACAGAAGATGGCTTCAAATATTTGAAAATTGTTGTGATGACAATTGACAAAATTTCATTCATTAGAAATTCATGTATATACTATCAAATTCTCATAAATTTAGGATAGTAATGTTTCTCAGGCATTGTATTGCTTTTCTGATAGATACACATATCCAAGTATCCATGTTGTCACTTGTACTTTAATGAATGGAAAGAGTATAATCTTTTCATTGTTTCTGTTGAACAATGCATTATTGCCATTAGATACTACTTTCCAAGAGATAATACCTATTTTAGAAAAGTGGCAAGAAATGCAAAAGCAATATTTTTGAGACCATTTTATAATCTCAACATTTTTCCTTTTCTTCTCTCTCCAAACCCTCCTTCAAATTATGGCCTCATTTTTTTCACTAATTGTTATTGCATGCATATATGTGTATATATTACTAAATGTAATTTGTTCAATGCTATAAACTTACTTGTATGTATGTTTTAGGAATGACTCTTTGGCATTGAACAACTAATTTGTGTGCTCTTCCTTGTGCTCTACCTCACCTAGTCTTAGCTTTCTTTGGTTACCTATGGTTCCTTTAGTAGAGTTATGGCTTCCTGGGCTTTTCATAGTCCATTTTAATATGTCCATTGGTGTTTTCCTAAAAGCAGTAGTTTTGGTGGAGTAAAATTTATATATTTCTATGTCTTTTCTTCTATAGAAAAAAAGCAACATACTTCTGAGTGTGACACATAGTATATATAGTACACTGTGCCATGTCAAAAGGCAAATCAGAACATGAGAGCTAAAAAGAATATCTACAACCTACAATTCATAACTTTCATATCAAATCAAATCTCTCACTGCTTATTTCTGAGAAAAAAACCACATAATGAATAGATAGTACTGGAGAAAGCAGGCTTGTTAAAGAGCCACAAATAAAAAGGACATAAGCACCTCTTTCCTTAGGGGAGTTTGAGTCAATAATAAGGAAGTATTAATGTTCCTCAGGACAGCATCAATGTATAAATGTTCCATTGGTTTGATTAGGCATATACTAAGCCCTATCTTCTTACAAGATAAGTGGTATAATCTTCTAATATTAAGTGTATAAATGTTATAGAAAAATTGACTGTGTGATTAAACAGAGACTTGACGTTAGACCTATGGCTTTTTTCTACTTGGAGAAGTATGGTAATAAGCATAAAAAATAAGTTTAATCTTTAGCTAAGGAGATCAACTAAGATACCAAGTGTACTGAGAAACTATATGAAACATGGTTCTTCCCACAGACAACTATCTTATAGTTTTCTCCTGTCTCCACCCTGCTCAGCTTCTTTTCTTTGTTATACATATATATATATAGTCATTTGTGTACAAATCTTCATAATCTTATGTTGTTAATTTAAACTATGTTCCTTAATGTCTATGTAGAATTGTTGTTGTTGTTTTGGTTGTTCTGGCTTTGGCTTAAACCCACAAATCAATCTTTGTTCAGTAAGCTCAACCAATGATAAAATAAAAGTTTTTCAGTAATGAGGTTCTGCATTAAGTATTCTGCATTTTCCTTATAAGACTCGTATTTTGTAGAGCTTCATGAAGCAAAATAGCTTTCATCAGGATTGAGAAAATTGATAAAAGTGACAAAAGAAAAAATTAGGATACAATGTAGAGTGAGGTGCTTGGCTAATTTAAATGACTTAACACCACTCCCAGGTATGGAAAGGAAATAGGAGGTCAGTATTTAATAAATACACCTTAGCCATGTGTCATGCATTTTTCAATATGTAGCCTTTAATCTTCATGTTGCTACTAGAAAACACAGCTCAGAGGTTAAGTAGCTTGTCAACATTTGCAGTTGGTATCTGGCATATCCCTGGTTCAGGTCCAGAACTCTCTTTCTTGTAATACCATGCAGTATAAGATGTCATACAGGGAGGGAATGCCACATATCACACACTGATGGCTCTACCAGATAATTAAGACATGATGAAAAAGTGAAAATGGCCCTGTTCCCTGCAATCTTCTGCTTCAGCAAGGCAGGGCTGGAAGCCTGAAGGGAAGCCTGGATGCTGGGACACACTGCTCTGCTGTGGCTGCCAAAGAAAAGACCCCTGTGATGAAAAAACTATTAACAATCTCAGCTCCATTAAATTTAAAGCAGCTGCTAACAGTAGGGGCCTTTACATTGTCAATTATATGAATTTTCCTATTACTATGTCACACCAAAGACCAATTACAGCACATTCATCAAATTATGCTTCCACCTATCTGGTTTTGTCTATTAAGTGCCACAGTGGCAGGCCTTAGAAATCCTTGAAGACAAATCTGATAAGCAGACTTTAATTGTTTCCAGGATTTGTGGTCAGAAACAATGCTGAGTGCATAGCAGGGGGTCAATTACACAATTAGACAGTGAAAGGTAAAGAGCAGTTGAACACACAAGCCTCACCAAATATTTATATATCTGTTCACTTTGCAAAGTTCTTTAGTCCTTTTACTTCCATCAGGTTAACATCCATCTCACTGGCAGGCCTGGGATATATTTAATTATTCTACTTTTATAGAGGAAAAAAACTGAAGACTTGGAGTCTGTAGTAGCAGAGGCTGAACTAGAACCCAAAAGATGATTCTTATGAAACTTCACCCTCATTGAAGAGATTCAGTAAAGGAATAGACTTACTGTGTCATACTCTACAAAAGGGAGAGAAAGAGGCCCCACACAGAAACTAAATGAGAAAATGAAAACGAGATCAGGAGTGGCAGGAAAGATAAGTGCTGACCAGAGCTCACTTGGGATGACTCTTCTATAAGCCAACACTAAGCCTGTCTTCCACCAGGTGTGATGTGCTTAGTGCCACAGGTCCACAAAAAACACAAAGGCATTGTCTCATAATATATGTGTTAAAGAGAAAAGGAATAAAAATGTGTTCCCTTAGGTACAATTTATTTTCACTTGAAGCCTTCTTACTCTTCCAAAGGCAGGTCCTTAGGTGTCTCAACAGTGGTAATACTTAATGCTTTCACAGGTGGCTTCTCTTGGTTGAAGGCAGTAGAGGGCTCACTAAGCCTCTATTTCAAATTTTCTTTTTAGACAATTAGTAGGCCCTAGAAGGAGCAATGAAACTTTTCCCCAGGATACTGACTATCTCTCAAAGAGACCTATTCATTGTCAGATGACTCAATGAACCATTTGAACTTATAGTTTGAATTCAGGTGATTGTGAAAGCAGGAGGAAAGAAGGGACCTATAAAGCTTTCAGAGTTTATCTAGTGCAGTCCTGTGTAACAGATGAGAGTTGGTTTGATATATAACCAAGAAAGACATTCTGGCATGAGATTTTTGCCCCAGCACTTGGCAAAGAACACCAAATGAGATGGAAAACAAGTTAAGAGTTACATGCAAGTTAGAGCAAGATGCTTCTGACCAGATCCTGTGTAAATTAAGCCTAGTGAGGGGTAGGAAAGCACAGTATACAGTAACAAAGACTACACATGGTTTCCCACCAAACATTTCTCAACCCTAGATCATGTTACCTCTAGATTCTGCATGCAATTAGTTTCCAAGTTACTTGTCCAGGTCCCTGGAAACATACTGACCCCTGGATTCCAAAGGGGAAAATAGATCCAGTATTTCCGTAATCCAAGTGAAAAAATTATCTCAAAGAATTAAGAATATGTTATCTATACAAACCCTATCTTTAAAAAAATTAATGTCAAGATCTGAAAGTCAGTTTAATCAGTTACCTATCACTACAAAACATACTACCTCAAAACTCAACGATTTTAAACCATTTCCTCTTGCTTATAATTTTTTGGATCAAAATATAAAATGAGCTTGAATGGGTGGTTATTTTGTATTATAACTGTACATAGGCTCTCTCTCTCTCTCTCTCTCTCTCTCTCTCTCTCTCTCTGGTACTCTCTCTGTCTCTCCCCCCACCGTGTGTGTGTGTGTGTGTGTGTGTGTGTGTGTGTGTGTGTGTGTGTTTATGATTACTAGCCTATCTGTTTCTCATTCTCTTCATTGCATCATGTACATGACCCAGGATTCTCATAGCATACTATTCTTAAGAATACCACTTCCTATATGGCATTTGGTCTCCAAGGAGGAAGAGAGAAGCTTTCATGGCATTGTTAAGCATTTGCAATATTTTTTGCCATGTTCTGTTATTTCAAACAGGGTAGTACGGTGCTAATAAGTTCTCTGTCATAGAGTCTGTGATCATCTTTATTAGGGTCAGAACAAAAGAGGCTTGTCTATAACTGAACTGGATGAAACAAGTGCTCAGAGCACTGCCCAAAGGGTAAGAATTCACCTAGTAGTTTCCTGAGTACATATAAAACATTGCATAATGGCTTAACAGGCATAACAAGCATCACAGAATGTGGTCCACACTGGCACCTGCAAGCCTCATACAGGTTGTGGAACTTTAGTGGGGTTCAGACAGTGAGCTGCTAGAAGATGGGAGTCTCCCCTCTCCTTCACACCTGGGGATGTTGCTACAAGTTTGATTTTTGTCCTAACCTTAATCAGAATCAGTTTATAATTTGAATATGATATTTTGTTTTTTGATTAGAGTCAGTGGCAAAAAGCCCAAGACTAAATTTCTACTATGTCTTCACATGGAATTCAACATCAGAGTCATTCTGAATATTAGGTAAAATATAATTATATAAAATCAGTATGTAATGAAGTACTATTAAAAGTGTATTCAGTGTTAAGTTATCAAAAGACATTGATGGAGATGAGACTAGTGACCTTGATGGCTATTTGATGAACTGACTCCAAACCTCATCTTTCTATCTGTACTCAGCTTCCTAACAGAATTTGTGAAAAGAAAACTAAAAGAGAAAGCTCATGATCAGGATAGGAATAAAAAAAAAAAAGTCATCCTTGCTGACAAAGGCTGAGAGCTGCCACAGTCTGCAAATCTTTTGTAGTTGCCAAAAGAGGTCTTGACATGGTGTCCCATGGAAGCTGCTAATGGACACCTGGCTTGGAGAAGTTGGAAAGCCTTTGTATCTGGATACTCCTGAGGGTTACTCAGGTTAGTCCTAGGCAAATATTCAGAACAGGAAGCCTTTAAATTCAGATTTTCCCTCTCTTTATTCACTCTGGAACTCTATAGTTCATCTCCCACCCACCAACTGTCATTACAGCTTCTTGAGAATCAGGCTGCTCACCAACCTCCTCCTCCTTCTAGTATCAAGAAGCCACTGGCCCTGAGAAATAATTCCGGTATCTGCCACTTATCTTCTTTTATTTTTGCCAGTTGAAGCCCCTATGGAGGATTTGCTTTTAAGCCTCTTCTTTCATCTTCACTGGCTTCCCTCACACTGAGTAAGCATCAGTCCCTTGGTCATAATTCCGTCCCACAGTACTTTATTTAATATAAATAGATTTTAACCAAATAGTTTCATAGAAAGAAGAAGCAGTGAATAACTTTATCTTTTATCAGCAGAAAACATTTTTTTTTCTGAGTAAGTAAAATTTTAGTTGGTTCTTCAAGGCCATGGCAATTAATAGCAAGGACACTCCATATATAATGAATCACTTTTACAGGTGGGAATACTTTTTGAAATAAATAATAACTTCTGGATTTAATTTAGCCTACATGGAAGGGAATCAAATTAAGCTAGGACTGGGATCTGACTTCAAATCCCATGATCATTCCCTTCCTCAATTCCCAATTCTCAGCTGTCTGTATATTGATAGAATCAACTTTTGCACACCACTCCATAGGTTACTATAATCTGTCGCAGGCATATTGTCATGCACTTGAAAATATGGAGAAATCAGGTTAAGGATTTTACTTTTCTTTAAGCAGATTAGGACAGGTTGTAATAAAAAGAACTCCAAATTGTTAGGAAAATTTCATTTCTCATTGACATCCAAGTACAAAGTGCATCAATAAATCAATCCTCATTTTCATAATCCTTGCTGTAGTGTAAGCTGAGAAAGCTCCATTTGACTGGTGCATTCATGTGGTCCTCTCCATTTCATTGGTCAATGCCAGAGGTGTGGTTATGCCTAAATTCATAATGGATCGAAAGTATCCTCCCTGTGTGTCTAAAAGAAAAGAGACAGAATATTGTGATCAATCAAAACTATTGCAGCAAACACAAAGTGCTTATAAGCAAGCATGAAGCTTATTCTAAACATACAACTTAGGAAGTTAATTATGACTCATTTAAAAATCTTTTTGTACTATATGGAAAAGCACCAACAAAAAATATAAGAAGGCTCAGGAGTATACAAAAGAAGATTAAAATCAGAACTACAAAACATTTCAAATAATTTCCCAAATTAGCCACATATATGAGCATTTCATTAGCCCCTGACTCCAGTTTCTATACTGAGTCAATAGCCTAATTAAATCACCAAACAATACCATGCTGATATTCAAGCTTCCACAGTACTTCAGAATAAAAAAATATCTTAACTGTTGAGGCAACAGAAGAAGATAAAGGAAATTAGAGAAAGTTATTGAAATATCAGCTTAGTTAACTTAGAAGAATGGCTCTGTACAATTTATATCAACACTTCACACGTCACTGCTCCAAACACAAATGAAACTCCAGCACACAAGGTCATCTGTGTCCAACATCAACTCATTGCCCCTCATCTCTGTCATTTTGTCTGTTTCTCTTGCAGCCATTTATTGGAATACAGTCAAATATTGATGTTATTTTGTCTCAGTACCAGACACTCAAAAGTATGTTTATGTGTGGGAATAATCACGCAGTTTCTGAATTGTAAAAGATAGACTTATTTGGTCTCTCACGGATCAATGAGTAGTATCAATAAAAGAATAGGTATAAAACAAAAGAGAACAAAAATAGAATTGTAGTTCTCTCCATTAAAAGAAAGAAAATACCCCTTTGGTAACTGGAATACAACACGAGCTTGAGTGAATAAAGATCTCTATATGAAATGACAGCTTCCAGGATTGTCCACACAACCTATGGCTCTGTAAGCTCATGTGACTCCAGTGGTGGAGCAACTTCGAAACTGTGATAAGTCAATCATTGTGAGATAATCAGGATACCAGAGAAAGACTTTATAAGACATAGTCAGGAATACTTAGGTCAAAGAAAATAAGGAAATGGAAACAGAATTAAGAGAGATTCGGAGATTGCAGACCAAAAAATGTAGGCGGGACCTACACTGGAAAAGACAAGCAAGACAATTTGCTGGATCTACTTAGAAGGCACAACATGGATTTTTCAGTGAAAGTCATTCTGAACTTGCAATCCAGACTTGCAAAGGAATATGTTCCTTATTGTTTCAAAGCACCAAATTTGTGGCGCTTTGTACAGTCATGTCAGAAATTAGTGCAAACAGACTTTGCTCTTAGCCTTATCCGACATGAAAAGTATGTTTCCTAAAAGACCTACCTCACGGAAGTCAGCAGCAACAGCACTGTATAAGCAAGTCCCAAATATTTTCCCAAAGCCTCGATAGGTGCATTTAACTACCATTGAATATGCATAGATCATCAAAAGGAGACATAAGTTCTGGTAAATATAAAAAAAAAAAAAAAAAAAAAAAAACAGCAGACATCAGTAAGTAGAATTTGGTCAAATAGCTTGTTCTCTTCATGCTGTAGATTTAGTCACAAAGGTTTTCTGTTCTAAAAATGTAGCCCTGGGTACTTTGGCCTCTCTTAAACACAGGCATTCTTCTATACTACAGGCAAAGCCATTTGAAGCAGAAGGCAGCAGACTCCCCTTTATTTGCCTCAAGCTCACAAATGGATTTCAGACACTAGTTGTGATATGAGGGACGAAGTCTATTCTCCCTCTGGCAAAACCAAACATACTTTCTATTGGCTCAGCAATATGGATATGAATCAGAGCCCAGACAGGCTACTACTCTAGGGCTTTTCTCCAACACATTTTATCTCTGTTTTCCTTACAGGCTGCAAAGGGAAGGAAAAAAACAAGAATAAGGGTAAGCCTCTCTAGACCCCACCCTGCCCCCTACCAGAGACTAGAGGCAGAAACAGTGGAATCCTCCTAGCCAAGGCTTTATGTAGTAGGTTTAATGCTGGTACCTTTGAAAAAGGAGAGTCATAAGTCTCTGGTGTCTTCTTTTCTATCACACAAGAAGTCAGGAGTTCAAGTCCCTCTCTAACAGAGTTAGAGTGGGGGCCTTTACCTCCTAAGACTCTGACAAATCAGTTTTAGTGTTCCCCAAAGTTTAAGGAGCGGAGGAAACTTCCTGGTGACTACTGCTCTGGTTATTTCACTGCTACAGAAGGGTTGAGCATGATTGAGCCATTCTGTCAGAACTATCATTTCAGTTGCTCAAAGTTAATTGCAATACTCCAAAACATTAAAATTGAAGGCTGCTCACTAACCTAAAATTCCTGATATGCCTCCCAAAGACTTAAAATATTTGTTTCAACCTGTCACGGGGCTGTTATTTACCCCAGTTTCACAGCCTTCTTTAGTCTGATCAACATTTGTTCACTGGGAGTATGGCCAGTATCCTATGGGCTGGAAAACAAGCAAGCTGCTGGCAGATTGGTTGGTGCATTTGTCTTATCTAGTCAGAGGGCCAAAGCAAAGTACAAATGCCTTTCAAATAGACCCTGCCTCTGTATACAAGAGGGAAGTTGCGGACATAGGTTGTCTTTTAATATTTCCTGTGTCAACTTACATGTGACTGGAAGCTTTACTTTGCTACTGAAAAGGTAATGGGTTGATCTTTAAAGATTGCCAAACACAAACATCACTCAACACCATCAACCTCTCTCCACCTCCTAGTTTGTTCATTAAATATTTGAGGGTCTTTTCTACGTATAGGAAGAGGGTGATTAGAGACTCCTTGTCTGGAAGCTCTTAAATATGCAAGTAACCTGACAGAACAAAGTCAAGAAACAAAGCACAAAGTGGTCAATGGAAAGGTCAAGTAAAGGGTCACATTTTAAGAGGTACTTGAAACAATTCTTGAGAAACTAAACTAAGTCAGAGCTGGCCAATCCATGATGATGTGAGCAGCATCCAACAGGAGAGGGGAAAGAGATTCTTCTGAATGAATTTAGGAGTGTACAGGAGTTGTCAATGTATGTAGAAGCTGATTTAGAGAGGTCTGGTTGAGAAAAGATGTGTCAACTGTAAAACATGTCAATAAGAAGTAACAAATTTACTTGCCTGAAATAACAACCTCAAGTGGAATTGAAATGACCTTTTTTTTCCCCCTGTTTACTCTGCTTTCTATTGTTATCAGTTGGTATTTCAAACACAAGGAATTAATTTTCCAACAAGGAAAACTAAGACAAGGTATTATTTACATAAGTGATAGAAAAGATAAGAAACCAACACTCCCACTGAGAAAGCGCAGACATCAATAGCAAAACTGTGTTCTGATGTTAGTAGAAGCTATGAATGTCTGGTTATGACCAGTACTACTGTGGGGATTGCCCTGAGAAGAGCATCAGCACAGAGCAAGGCTCTCCCTGAAAACAAAATGAGAAAAGCCAGTTTCCAAGGTGCTGCTTGATAATAGGAAAAGGAAATACACTTGCTTTTTTATATTTTTCCTTGGTATTTCTCATTGTGCAGACATATGTAATAGTGACAGACAGGTGAATCCAGTAAACACATTTTAAAACTTATTTTACATTGACTTATATATTGGGGGGTTGAGGGAGGGACATGCCAGGGCCTGAGGAGGTCAGAGGACAACTTGTCAGAATTGGTTCTCTCTATCCAGCATGTGGGTTCTGAGAAATGAATTCATGCCGTCAGATTATCAGGTTCGCCAACAGCACGTTTCCTGCTAAGACATCTTGCTGACTCCAGAAACTTCCTTTTTAATAACACAGATTTGAGAAATACAGAGAATAAATATGAGAGGAAATGTCAGGTAACTCACACAGCCCTAATTATGTGCTGTTCTGGATCTGTTGTGCCTTCTTCTCACATTTAACTGTGTTTTGTAACAGCTTCATTCTCCCATTCCACAGACTATTATCCATTAAGTAACTACCCTGCTTTAGATAAGCATGTTCTAATGACATTCTCAAGGTCCATGAGTGACAACATCTGTATTGAAAGTAGGTACTGTCAACATAATATGGAGTCACCCACTTTAGGTCTTCAGTGAGAAGTAGCAACTAACTTTAAAAGTGATCTCTACTTTTTGTTCCCCCAAGTGAAATTGAAGCTTCCTCAATGAGATCTTCCTTCTTGTTTAACTTCTCGGGGTCTGTGGGGTGCATCATGGGTATTTTGCACTTTTTGGCTAATATCCAGTTATCAATGAATACTTACCATCCATGTCCTTTTGGGTCTAGGTTACCTCACTCAGGATATTTTCTAGTTCCATCTATCTGCCTGAGAAATCGATGATGCCTTTGTTATTAATAACTGAATAGCATTCCGTTGTGTAAATAAACCACATTTTCTGTATCTATTCTTCAGTTGACAGACAAGTAGGTTGCTTCCAGTTTCATTCTTGTTATTAGGAATTAAGCTGTTTTGAACATAGTAGAGCGTGTGCCCTTGTAGTATGGTTGAGCATCTTTTGGTTATATGCCTAAGAGCTGTACAGTTGGGTCTTGAAGTAGAACTATTTTCAATTTTTGTGGAACTGGCAGATTGATTTCCAGAGTGGTTATACCAGTTTGTAATCCCACCAGCTACAGAAGAGTGTTCCCCTTTCTCCATATCCTAGCTAGCATGTGCTATCTCTTGAGTTGTTGATCTTAGCCATTCTGATTGGTGTGAAGTGGAATCTCAGGGGAGGAGAAGGGAGGGGGAGGGAAAAGGGGACAGGATCAAGTATGGGGGAGACAGGAGAGAAGCCCAGGAGGTCAGAAGAATGAATGGAAATATGAAGCTGCCTGGGGTGGAGGCTGAGAGTAGGGAGAACATCTAGAAAGTCTCAGAGACCTGGAATGTCAGAGACTTCCAGGACTTAATGTGAGTGACCTTATCAAAAATGCCCAACAGTGGGGAAATTGAACCTGAAGAGACCATCTTTAGTAGTTAGACAGGGCCTCCAGTGGGAGGATGAAGACACCAACCCACCTTAAAATTTTTTGACCAAGAATTGTTTCTGTCTAAGAGCAATGCAGGGACACAAGTGAAGTAGACAAAGGGAATGGCTGACCAATGACCAGATCACCTTAGGATCTATCCCAAAGGCAGGGGACCAAACCCTGACACTGTTACTGATGGTATGTTTTGCTTTGTTCTCTGAGAGGCTCTACCAACAGGTGACTGAGAAACATGAAGATACTTATACCCTATTGAGGTTGAGGTTGTGGACCTTATTGAAGACTTAGGGGAAGGATTGAAGGAATGGAAGGGGATGAAGACCAACAGTGTCAACTAATCTGGACCCCTGGGAGCTCCCAGAGGCTAAGTCACCAACCTAAGAGCTTATACAGGCTGGTCAAGGTGCCCCAGCACATTTGTAGCAGATGATTGCCGTGTCTGGCCTCAGTGGGGAAGGATGTGCCTAATTCTGTAAAGACTTGATGTCTCAGGGAAAGGTGATGCCTGGCGGGGAGGGGGACCTCTCAGAAGGAAAAGTGGGGAAAATGGGATGAAAAACTCTGAGGGGGCTGGGCAGCATTTGGAATGTAAATAGATAAAATAACTAATAAAGAAACGAAAAAAGTGGTACTGATACATTGGAACAATACTTTAATGGAAGTGAGAGAATGATAATGCATATATAATAAACTGTACAACTGTGGCAGTCCACAAGCAGTCAGCATACAGAGTTTGGTATAATTTTAACAGCTTTACTGAAATTATTGGCACAAGATGAAATATACATAAAGTACACAGTTTGGTGTATTTTTTGACATATAAATATAACAAAGATTTTTTCATTCTCTAAACTTCTTCAAGTCTCATAGTAACTCAATCCTCTCTTGCCTTCTATTTCAGTCCTAAGTAAGCACTGATCTTCCAGCAATACAAACTTATCTTGATTTTTTTAAAGAATTTTATATCCCTTGAATTCTAGGTTATTATACGACTTTAGTAATTTTGACTTGAGTTATTTTGATACACATCAATAGTGTTATGTGTCCCATTAAACATTCCAGTTTATTGTTCAGTAGTAATCTCTTATAAAGTTTATGAAATGTGTTCCCCTCACCGGATGATGACGATTTGTATTATTGACAGTTTGTGCCTACTACAACTAACATCATGTGACTACACATGTGGGTGTCACCGTGTGGAGGCATAATTTCTTTTTTCTTCTTCTTTTCTTTGGCATAGATTCTGAGTTCTAGAATTCTTAATGTGCTTCATCATAGAGCCATGTTTAACTTTTTACATAATTGATACTGCTTGTTCTTTTACTAAACACAATGTTTCCATGGCTCTAAGCCATACATTTGGTCAGAATTTCTTAACTGGTTGGGCATTCCAAACATATTCTATATCTTCATAGTCAACTTTCTGTTGTTCTTGAGTTCACAGTGTTTTCTTTGACACAGTTGTAGACAAATTACTAAGAGGAACTAGTGAATCCACTAATGAATAGAATCTGAGACTCAGAGCCCACTCAGAGCCCTTCCCTACTGTTCTGACATATAGGAACAACCTAATTAGTCTTATTGACCAGAATTAATGACCAACTTAGAATCAATCACTGAGTCTTCCCATTTGCTCAGTGGTACAGGTAGCCCAACATAGCTCAGAATTATTAGAATTGAATATTTTATTCCCCACAGAGTTATCCTCCTTTTGGGAACCAAAACTTAAAACTAGGCACAGGGCTGAGGATAGAAAACACAAATTCTGTAAATGTGTCATTAGATAATTTCTGTTTTGCTTTTAGTTTAGAAACAATCTTTTTCTTAGAACCTCCTGCTTTCCTCTGGTGAGATGTCATAATCTTGTCCAGCTGTTATTAGGTATTATAAAATGGGGCTCCAATTCTATATACACGTTGTTATCCATATTTTCAAATTCTAGGACAGAATAAAAATTGACCTTTGTTTTAGATGGATCCATTGGACTCAGAGTCTGAATGATTAGTTGATCTCTGTAACTGACCAGTTCTTGTTTTCTGTAATGGTCTCCATTTGTTCAAAAGAAAAACTTCTTTGTTGCAGGGTGAGAATTTATCTCCTGGGGAAAAAAAAACTTAGCTTTAGAATGCAGTTAAGAATTCTGGTACCCAAGTACAGTGGTGGTAGAAAATACTCCCCTATTAAAGAAAAAAGGGCCATCATCTTGAAAGGAAGTGACACAGGAGGGGTTGGTGGTGGGAAGGGGAAAGGAGAGGTCATATGATTATATTTCAGGTAAAATTCAAAATAGCCTGTGTTTGTAACTAGTTCAAGACAAATGCTGACAAATGTAGGTAAGCTGTGTAATTTGCTGTACAAACTATTTTCAAGCTCATGCTGATTCTGTCTTCTGTTGATGGTCTTTCATTCTATCAGAGCATTTGCTCTTGAAGAAAAAGCATCTAATGAGTTTCACAAGTATTTGTTTCTCCTTTAAATGGTCATTCTAATCAATAATTTTAAGTTTCCAGCTTATTTTCAGATTTCTGCTGGCTCTGGTATAGAATTCTTCTGGGAAGAATATTTTCCTTTTTAGGTTCTGGATCTATTAAGTTTTTCAAGTTTATAAAGAAGAAGAAAGTATATTAGTTCCTATCACATGTTTAGGACAGCTTTCTGATCAATGCATTCTAGGTTTTCTTCTCCATAAAATAAGAAATTCTATGTTAAACAATAGAATGGCAATTTTTCTCTTATATGCCTTGGGAAACTGTGATCACTTAGCTACCATGAAAAATTCATGCTAATACAGTGCTTTTGATTGAAACTCAACCATATCTGCACATGGTTCAACTCATAGTCATCTTGCCTCTGACATCAAATGCTAGTGCTCCCTGATCCCTTGTCATCTGACAGTTGATCTTTTGACTAAAATCATCTATATGAAATTTTCTCTTACTACATCACAGATTCTAGAGGATAAATCACTACACATAATCAAAGATATTGGAACTACTTTGATTGGTGTACTTATCAGTAGTTTACAAAGAAAAATTCTGTACATTCTCACAGAAATAGCAAGAGAATTAGTAAGTTGAATATAATAAATAATAAACATAACCCCACGTTCTTTTCTTCTTCTGTATTTGAGTTATTCTAGTATCTGTCTGCCATTTTATGTAGGTCACTATTAAATCCAGGATTTCAGTTATCCAATCACACAGAGTTTGGCTATAATTTTAGGCTCCTGAAACTAGACAAGTTAAGCCACACAAGACAATAAACATGTATTGGTATTTCAAAAAATAATCAGACACTTCTATCTTTTCAAGGCTTAAAGAACACCACGTAAAAAGGGACAGACAAAATGTAAGAAGTAGAGGTAATGGCTAGCAGAGTGTACTTATTTCCTCACACAAAAATACTCCCTATGGGCAGGAAGGAGAAGGATTGCAAGTCTTAAGCTCAAAAAACATATATAACTCAAGTGGGTCACAGAAAGTACAAGTTTCCTGAGTCATATTCAATACACCATAGGCAACATAACCTGTAAATAATTACAGTGGTAGAGAAAACTGTTCAATGAAGTTGCTCAAAAATTGTGGGAGGAACTCAAGTGATCCAGGGTTCTTGAGCCATTACCATTTGGGGATGAGCTTTGTGGTGATAGGGTGCCTTGGAGTCGACACACTTGCTAATGTAAGTAACTCCACATTTCACTAAGGAACCCTATGAACTCACCTCTTCACCAAGCTAGATGTAGGTAGAAGCATTTCTTTGATTTCTCCTTAGTGCCCTTTCATCATTTGGATTATTAGTTTTATCATGAAAGAAACATTGTGTTACAGCGATACAAACTGGTCTAGCCTTTTATAATTCATAACTAATTCTCCAAGAGCCTTCTAACCTCATCTCAGGCCAGTACAACAGATTTGCATATATCTTCAAGGTTCATTGGTTTCCATAGGGGATAGTTCGAGCTGCTCTTCTAAGTCTGAGACCAGTGGATATCAAGTCTATACTCTCAACTGATAAGCCTTCCAGTCAAGCTGGCTTTCAGGTTCTGATTTTTTTTTTTTTTTGAGATAGATTTTCTCTGTGTAGTCTTGGCTGTCCTGGAACTCACTCTGTAGACCAGGCTGGCCTCGAACTCAGAAATCCACCTGCCTCTGCCTCCCAAGTGCTGGGATTAAAGGCATGCGCCACCACTGCCCAGCAGGTTCTGATATTCTTAAAAATAGTACCATTGTTCTTGACCCATCACTGATGAACCAGACCTGGGCTATGAGAATAATCTCAACACCTATAGAATAAATGTGTATAATACAATTTGGGGAAATAAATTACTGCCAACTAGGAAAAATTTAATTCGTTTTACCTATGCTACTATGTCTTTGACCCTTCTTTCAGCCATTTAGTGAACTGTTGTTTACGCTTTAAACCTACTCAAAGACTACAAACACAATTTTTGGCTTTCAGGTATTTTTTTTTTAATTCAAACTCCACACAAATCTTGCCATATTAGGTTTTTAGTGATTC
>JANHMN010000004.1:72164575-72216513 GCA_030674055.1 Rhabdomys pumilio | reverse complement strand
TGTGTGTGTGTGTGTGTGTGTGTGTGTGTGTGTGTGTGTGTGTGTGTAGTATATATACACAACAGAGTTATATCCAGCTATAAAGGAGAAATAACTTATGTTATTTTCAGGAAAATAAATGGAACTAGAAATCATGTCAACTGAAATAAGCTAGACTCTGTTTTCTCTAGTGTGAAATGCATATTCTAAAAACAGATATGACAGTAGGATGGGAACTATTTTAAAGACAATGGTTCCAGAAGCAAGGATGCATGATGGGATGATGAGATGGTACCGGTGATAAAAGTATATGTATTAAAATATAATGCAATACATAAAATTTTACAATAAATATGCACACATTAGAAAAGTAAGAGTTGATTTAAGGAAGAAAGAAAATGGATATCTTTATCTTCCTGTTTTGAAACAGAAAACCTAAGATCATACAACTCCCATCAGTTTGGCATCGGGTGTGACTGGACATACGGACACAGATAACAGACTAACAGACTAACAGAGAGCACAATGTGGGGTTAGGCTAGACTTATAACCAACCCTCAGTTAGGCTATATGTACCATTCTACTGCTAAGGTGAGGAGCATTTTCCTACATATTAGTCTTTCTTTGATGAACAAATAATAGTAGTCATAAAATGCATGGGAACATAACACATTGTAAAATAATATCTAAATATGATAGTGGAATTGAGTGCCAATTTCAATGGTTAATCTATAAGGCTACTATCCTCTAAAGGAAATAAGAATTATTTGGAAACATTTTCAATATTTATACAACAAATATTTTCTCTAGGTAACTTGCTACTTAATCTGATCTCAAAGAACAGGGTGTAGTAGTTTTGCATTATATCTGAAATCACTGTATGTGTGATGTTACAGGAGACTAAGTATATGGTTACTAGTCATATAGACATATTACATATATTACATGTATTTTATGCATAAAATATATAATATATAAATTATTCAATTATTGCATCATGAAAATAATTAAATATTCATGAGGGGATATAAATGGAATTTAGCTCTGTTGACAGTAAAAGGAGGAAGTCATAAATAGATGATAATAATAGATACACAGAAGTGTAATTGGGAAAGAATTTAGTTAAATGTGACCTGAATGTCAATACTGAATAGCAGAACATTCTTAGCTAATGATATAGGTGGAATGTACTTTACCTGTCCTCTGGTGTTATTTTAACAGCCTATTGTTTCTAGGAGAAACATTATCCACCTACACGTATGAGTAACTCCAATTAAACACACACATGCAGACACACACACACACACACACACACACACACACACACACACTTACACATGAGAAGCCTATAAATGAAAGGCTGCCATATGGTTTTTCTAAACATGGTTAGTGCTAGTTATTCCTCTCCAACTCTTCTGATGTTCTACCTTCTATCCTTCTCCCCATTTAAATCACCCTCTCCAGTACTCTGCTTCCTCTTCAATCTATTTTACAGTCCTTCCTCCCACAGTGACTTTCTTCCTGTCCCCCTGGATCCTGGATAATAAAAACTCTAATTTTGATGACACCTCATACCTCCACAGAACATGGAGAATCATAGTTGGTAATTGCCCCAAAAGCTTCTTCCTTGATGGGTAGCTTTCATAGTAGAGGAAGGCGCTACACAGCATGGTGGGAGGGGTAGTCATAAAAAGTCTTATCTAACTATGAAGACTGAGATCTTCAATAAAGAATGCCCTGGCAAGATTTGCTCATGGATTCAATAGTGACACAAATTTTACTGGAATCACCCTTTGTTTTATGCTTACTTTTAAGGTCTGTTCCACAGGAGGCCACAAATACCTCATGTTATACATACATATGACCATGAATCCATGACTAGGATTATCAGAGGCCCTAGGAATGAGCCTACTAGTATCTTAATAATATTATTATGTTAAGTGGACTTAGTACCAAACTGATCTCTAAATTTATACTGCTATGCCCGTAGATTAGTTCAGTTCTCAGATAACAACAGAGAAATTTCTATGTGTAGTAGATATCAGGTAACACAGAAATTCACAACAAGACAAAGCACAATAGAATGATCAGCTGTAAGTAAAATATTCACATCACATTCCCTCTACCTAAGGCTCAAGAAATATCTTAGAAGAGGGGCCAAAAGATTTTAATATCCATTGGTTGGAAAAGATCAGGAGACGGGTTCTGGAAATGACTGAGCTATTATCTTCATGACTCACAGCATTTGCAGTTGTCTAAAAAAGACCTGCACAAAAACAAGCCTTTAATATCCAATAGGGAGGGCAGAGAGGCTCTTGAGTCCCTACACTTAGGAGCCAAGTACACTGTATGGTTTTCGAAGAAGGGAGAGTCAGTTTTCTAAGGGTGTGGCTCTTCATAAACTGGTCATGCTCCAGTGGATGATAACATATCCATTAGTTTATGGGAAGCACAAATTCGATGTAGTTGGTTATTAAAAAGAAAAAATAAGAAAGATAGAAAGTTGTGAGGAAGAGTATGGCAGTAGGTTTGAGCCTAGGAGAAGTTTGGGAGTGATATGATCAAAATAGAATGTATCCCTATATAAATTTCTCAAAGAATTAATAACAATATTATGTCATAAAAAGAAATACTAGGTGTGATATTAAACATTTATATCAGAAAATACTATGAAATAAATACAAAGTATTAAAATATAAAAATGGTTTCTAAGTATGTACAAATGTCCTGTTTCTAAAGAATGTGACGTGTCTGTGAGACTAACAGAAGAAATTGTTTTCAGAGTCAGTTGAGAATAGTTTTACAGTTTAAAGATTTAGTTGAATTGAGCCTCCAATAATGGAAATCAACAATAAGATCAACCCCAACACTACAGCGCATTTGTTAACTCTGTAGATAAAACTCCTCCAAGAGTGTCACTATTCCTGTTTAATCACAGTTGAACTTGTTCAAAGACACTAACTTCAGGAAAACTATGCAGGTTTACCAAGCTCTTAATAAACACCACACACACACACACACACACACACACACACACACACACACACAACTCAGCTGCAATTTTTTTTCTTATGTGTAGTATGAAAGTTTAAGAAACCTCAATATGTTTCCAGGTATAAAATGAGCGAAAATGCATGGCGATTTTTCTTAGAGGTTGGTAGTCATGCTTTACAGTCTAACATCCCTGTAAGTAAATGAAATTAATCAAGCTGCCAACTGAATTATGCCAAGGTTCACTTAGTTCAGACACTAATATTTACCCTGCAAAATGAGCTATATTGATTAATAAAAACTACAGTCCATTAAGTAGTTGCCACGACAGTATCCCAAGTCTAAAACCTGGGATGTTCTACTCTTAAAATTCATATGAAGAGAAATACTAGTAGAAAATCATTAGTTTTAACTACCACTTTACAAACTGCAATAAAACCGTCTAGCTTGTGTATTCTATCTATTGGCAAATTTGACTAAAATTAGATGTTAGTATAAAGAGTACAGAACTACTCAAGTATGAGGATGTTCCCAGCAAAAAATACTGGCATCTAGAAAGGTTAAAAATTGACAAGAAAGTGTAAGATGTAATAAACTTTCTGCCAATACTGAATATTTATGTATGTAAACTATTGCAATGAAAGACCAGAGAGGCTAGGAAGACTTTTATTAAATGATGCAGTTAAAAACTAATAAGTTGAGAATTCAATCTACAATACTCAAAATAATTTATATATTAGTTTTTTGTTATTGTTATAATTTGGGGACTTTATAAATAGCACAAAAATTATTTTGGTTCCATATCATATGAATCTAGCACAATTCTACTGAGATAATGTCAAGTAATAGGGATGTGTTCATTCTGAGTATGCTGAAGGCATACCTTATTTCTTTGTTTTTGGTAATTTCCAAACATGACTCACATCCTTTAGATTAAGGTACCTTCATTTGGCTTCAGTACCATAAGTAGGACATCTGTGTTGGCCTTGACTGTAACATCATTTATCTGACCTTGCTTCTTTCTTCTTCCCACTTTAAAAAGCCTAATAATTCTTTTGAAATAAGCCATGGCATTCGAAATAATCTTCCATTGCTAGGCCCTTAAATTAATCACACATGAAAAGTTCCTCATGCTGTGAGGGTTGATACATTCCTCACTTTTAGAAGTTAGGATATGGATATTTTGGCAGGAGGGGAACGTGCTGTCTTACTCATTAACACTGGGGAAAGTGGAAGAACATGTTTCTAAAATGTCAAGTTGCCACTGCAAGTTTTCTGTTTTCTAGAACAACCACACACAAAGACAAAATATTTCTTTAAAATTTAAAAGGTATTTTGCATAGCAGTGTGATACAGGACATAGCCAGAGATTCCATCCCTAGTGACAATAATGTCAGCGACAAACAGGGTTTCATTGGTGAATGAAACTAGCTCCAAAGACACAAATGGATTATTGAAGAGCTGCCCAGGATGCCCATAGGATGTCATAAATTTATCTGTACAATAGGAAAAAGAAAAGTGGCATAAAATATGCTTTATATTACACAATAAAACTAAGAGGCATCTACAAGCAAAGGAAAGACTGATTATTATCAACATGCATTATTGTATAGCCATTATTATTGTATAGCCATCCATTATTGTACAGCCATTATTGTATATCAACATGGTTATTGTATAACCATTCATCACTGAGATTAAAGCTTAGATGGTATACCCTTTGTCTGACCCCTCACTTCTATGTTCTATTTTCTCTTTGTTACTGTATCTCAACTTTCTTCCTTTGGCTTCTTTTATAAGACTGCAAGAAGCATAGCCCGAGTGAAGATTCAGGTTCATCAGTTCATTGCCTCCAAGGCATGGGCATTATGTTACCATAGTTTACATTGAGTATTATTGCAGTTTTTACACCATAAAAATTGTTCTATTCCAAGCCACACAGTTTCCAGTAAAGCTATACTTATAATAAGCAGTAATTTTCTCATCCTGATCTAAATTTGCTCCTGTAAAAAGCCTAGAGTATAGTGTTCACAGTTTTAAAAAATTTGAGACATTTGGTCTGACAAGGCATGGTTCATCTTTTATAAATTTTAATGAGAAGCATTACAATCTCATAAAAATAAATTACATTTAGTTACATTTTGAATAAATTTACTTTATTGTAGAATAAAATAAAATTAAAAGAAACCAAGACTGTCCTGAAAACCTCAGGACACACGATTACCAGTATTTTCTTTAAGCCATTCAGATACTATTAAGTCATAAAGCCCACAATTTATTTTGTGTAGTATCTGCCAGGACTCAAACACTATAAGAACAAATTTTTTATTCCATATGAAATCATTTGAACTGAGCATTTGAATAGCTTGCTTATCCCAGGAATCTAGCTTATTCATTCAGTCTGGCACACTAAATGCACAATAAATACAGACTGAATAAATGCATGAACAATTTAAGACTAGCTACATGGAAGAAGGGCCAAGTTCCTTTTCTGCCAGGGTAAGTAAAAAGCTCTTAGATCAATCTAGAGAAATAAATGCTAAGGGCATTTGATCGTAAAAGGAGAGAATCTCTTAGAATAAATCACTTATTATGTAAAGATCAACATGTTGCCATAAAAGGCTGTGAGGTTTTTTTATATAAAATATTTATATTCTATGTCTCCATTCTGTTGGGTTTCTGGCACCCAGTCTTACAAATGTTCACACTTATTTTGGTGCTTTTCCTTTTAGAACTTCAAACTCATATTTTATCCACATGTCTTCTGAAATACAGACAGCCCAAAGCTGTCACAGTCATAGGAGGTGGAGATGGAAGGATGATATCTCTCCTCTCTCACTTTATGATCATGACTCTTGTTTTCTCTATTTTGAGGCCTTGAAAAGGAACAGCAACTGAAAAGGCTGACTTACCAACTCTCCACACACTTTTTGTCACATTTCACTCCTGTGTTCTATGCTACACCAAGAGACATGAAGGCCATACCATTCATCACTTTCTTCTTAAGATTCTTCATTTTCAAGCCTAAGAAATAGATAGAAATCTTGCCAGTTTACTTAGCATGCTTAGCTCTTGACTTATATTTGGCCAGTTTCATGCTTATGAAAAGGTAGAAAAGAACTCATAAACTCTTCCTGGGGTGTGGAATTTCCTATTTCCTATGTAATCTATATTTTATGTCTTCTCTCTAAAGCTGGTGTGTGTGTGTGTGTGTGTGTGTGTGTGTGTGTGTGTGTGTGTGTGTATGTATTATACATGTTCTATACATATCATATACATTGGGGAGTGTCACAGAGTTAGATTTACTAATGCCAATTAATTATTTCTTATGGACTCTCCTAGCATTCTAGTTTGGAAAAAATTACAGTTGAATTTTAAACTCATTGATGCCTGTTATTTTCTGGGTAACCATTGATTAGGTGATACCCCAAAATTGGGATTCTAAGGGGAAATTGGGATAATTTGCCAAGTCCTGTGTGGTGTTGGTAGGATCAACATGACACGGTTCTTGCCCCTGGAAAAGCCAGCAGGGTATGGGCCTCCACTAGTCTCAATGATCTCTGTGAGTATGAGACTATGAGGCTTGTATATATAAAAGTGTGTTTGTGTGTATATGTGTGTATACACAACTTTATTTTTTTCTACAGGGAAATGTCCTCTCTGCCAATGTCAATGACACCATGATAATCAGAGACAGCATGAGTCCAGGAGTTGAGGGTGTGTCTATGATTTTTGCAAAAATGGTAAATTGTTGTGGCCCCCGAGCTGCCCCACAATGGGCGCCAAAAATGTTGTGCCCGAGCTGCCCCATGTTTGGGGGCCAAAATGTTGAGAGCCACTCTGTTAATGTTGAAACTAGTACTGCCAAAAGCCTTGGGGGCTAAATTGTTAGAGACTGCCCAAAGCAGCTCTGGTCCTCGGGTTGGGGTTCAGCAAGAGAGAGAGTGAGGATGAACTTGAAGAATGGAGACCAGACAGAGTGTGATTCAATCTCGTTTATTCTTCAGTCTCTCTTCCTAGTCCAAGTCCCAAGTCTTGAGTTCCTAGTCCCTAGTGCCTCCAAGTTCCAAGTTACTTTTCCCAAGTGCTAAGTGCCTAATACCTAATAATCTAATGTTGAGTAATCTGTTGCCTTCTTCTGTCTGCCTCTCACCTTTTATATGTCTCACTTCTAAGCCACACCTTTAAGTCACACCCTTAAGTCATGCCCTTAGGTCTTATCTCTAAATCTGATCTCTAAGTCACAACTTTAAATCACACACCTTTAAGTCTCACACACCCAAGGGAAGATCCTGTGTATCTAAAACAAGATGTTATCAGAGTGTGCTCAGTTGTTGTAGGCTATTGTAATCAAGTCTCTTGTCAGGGTATATGACTCAAAATGGCTGCAAGGACGATAGCTACCTTTTGTTGACTCTCCACATGAAATGATGAGACCTTCGGGACAGTCCTTAAGGCTACTGGAAATAACTCTAAAATATGAGCATATATATATATATATATATATATATATATATATATATATATGTGTGTGTGTGTGTGTGTGTGTGTGTGTGTGTGTGTGTTCTCAACTATGCAAAATAAAAGAATGTGATATGAATCCTATTAGGAGCTTCACATATCTAAAAGAACAAAGGGAAATGAGCTATGAAGCAGCTTGACAGAATGATACTAAGAAAAAAAGATAAAAAGATTTAGAGAGTAGTCTGGGCAAGATTCCACCCAGCTAAGTTTTTGTTTGTGCTTATGAAGGCAAGCAGATTCCTGAGTTTATGGTCAGCCTGAAACAGAGAGAATTTAGGTCCATGTGTGGTGGAAATGGTAATCTCAGGACAGAATCCCACCCAGTTATGTTTATTTATTGTTTGAGCTTAACAAAGATAGGCAAATCTCAGAATTCCTTTGCAGTGGTTTTTAAAAATAAATATTGCTTACTGGCTCTTTCTAAAATCAGAGGACTGGGGTCTTGGAATACTGATTCATGGGATAATGAAAAGGGAACATGGAGTACATTACTGATTTGATATGTAAATAAAAGACTGATCTACAAGAGTTTAGCTATCTGGATGAGCTGTCTGGGAATATTCAGAGAATGCTTACTGAGGACTAGCTTCACTCTGAAGAGAGTCCTGAGAAAGGCAGGAATGAGCAGTGCTGTTTCAATGACTCTTCTTTTTTATCATTCTTTAGCCTTCTCCCAACCAGAAAACATGAACCCTGTTTTTTAGTTACTAAAGCTACATCATTAAAAGCTTTGATCATTGTTAATAATCTTCAAAAATTCTTTAATTTACATAAATTCTATGAATCCCAGATCCAAAGTTCCAACTTCTGCTTCCTTAGAGCAGAAACTAAACACAAAGTAGAAGCCCATTTCTTTATAGGTTTTCTCAGCCTGTTCTACACGGGTAGGTGAGCACAGCACTTGTGGTTTCCTAGTACGGCAGACATCAGTCTTTAGTAACTATTTTATGTAAGAACATAGAGATAACAGGCTACTAAAGTTGAAATGATTCCTTACAAAGCTTTAAAATTCATTTAAGTAAACTGTAAACTCTCTCTAATATCTTTTCAGGCATTATCATCTCCAATTCTTCAAATAGCTAGGAGAACAAAGAACTAACTTGTTATATGCTTCTACATTATCTTTTAGTTCTCTGATCTTTGATTTTTATTTCATAGCCTCTTATACTCTCATTGTAATACTATTACTAAATCATACTGAAAATCATATTGTTTCTATCTACACCTTTTCTTCCTGAAACCACTTTAACTACCCTGGATTTCCCCAAGTTCACCATAGCTAATTAGTGCAGCAGTCATTGGATTGGGGTATACATGTATCTTTGTCTCCTCCTGATTCCAATTTCAAGGCCAAGTCTCACAATGAACAAATTCTACAAAGGACCATGTAGGCTTTTAGGCCTCTGTAGTTATGTTGTCTAGATCCATTCCCATGACCTCAAAGGCCAAGCAGAAGGCCTGTTCTTCACCCTCATGAGCATCTCCATTTCTCATTCCTGAGAACTGCAATTGTTTCATTTATTATGGTATGATTAGTTCTGAGTAATAGGGAGAAGTTTATTTCCCAGAAAGAAAGACTGAAAGTAGTGTAATAAAGAACATAGCAGCATCAGGGCAAGAGCAACCATCATCACACATGAGGATCATGGGGGTCATGGGGATCATGGGGATCATGGGAATTAATGGCCTGGTGATGGAACTGTGTCACACCTTCCCTTATGTAGCCATGCTGGACTGGAGAGTGAACACAGTTCCATTAGAATCTTTCTAGCAGCTATCCAGAGAGTGTACTACTTTGAGAGCTAACACAGCTCTTTTAGATTTTTTTCTGGCTTTCTGATTTTGATCAGAAAACTCAAGAATTACTTTTAGAATTTTTCTACCAAGATTTTTGACTTGGTCAGAAAATCCATGAGTTTTTTTCTAGCAACTATTTTGAGTTTAATCAGAAAGCCGATGAGCTATCTAGCATAGAGCATTTAGAATTTTTTCTACCATGAGAGAGTTGTCTCTATCAGGGTGCCATCTCATGCAGAAAACTATCTTGAACAGACTACAAAGCCAAGAGCTAACTACAAAGAGCTGTTTAGTGTGACATCTCGAGCCATCAGCTTGTACCCTTCAATTTGATTTCAAGTCATTTTTTTCCTACTCCCAGACATCCCTTCACTCAGAACCCCTGTCTAAGCTGAGGTTGGTCCTTGGCAGTAATTACCATGTGACTAACTTTACTTTTATGCACAGTGCTCTGCACAAATAAGCTCTATTCATATATGACTTTCATATTTCTTTCTATAGCCTTCAAGTAGTAAGCATAGCATATACAAAGATGACATTATAATGGTAAATTCATAACAAATTTCTCCATATCCCTCATGAGCATGCTTCCAGTTAATTTCCTTTATCTGTAAGAGTTTCCATGGTCAAAATATCTCTTCACAACAATAGTACAGTGACTTTAAAATGGACAAAACACTCATATACATAGTTTTAAAAAAATATTCAGAAAAAGAAAATATATTCAGCAAAATACCATGTAGATGCTGTATGATCACCATTCACAACACAAGGGGATCAGTATTATTACTATTTCCCATTCATAATGATTTCTCTGTATCACACATTATAAAAGTAATAGATTTAGAAATGTATAATTCTGTGGCCAGTGTTTTTCTTTTTAATCCTTTGCTGTTAATAGGAACTAATACTTTTCTTCTTTTGAAGTATAGGTACAGGGCCCAAGCGGGATCACCAGTGGCAGCTCTGCACCCAACCTCACAAAACCTAGATGAAACGGGGCTACTAGGAGCTCTAACCTGGGCAGTATCTAAGGTAAGGACTCAGCAGTGCTCTCCCCAAGCAGGGAGTAACCGGGGCACACAAGGACCCAGGAATTCACTCCTGGCCCTGAGGACTGGTACCTTCTGGTCTGGGCCTGAGCGTTCAACAGACTCTGGGAGATAGCTCTGCACCCAATCTCACAGAACCCATAGGAAGCCGGCTCTCAGGAGCTTTCACCCGGGCAGTGTTCTTAGGTAAGGAGGCAGCAACACTCACACCAAGTGGAGGGTGGCTGGGGCCCACCAGGACCCAGGGATTCACTCCTGGGCAGGAGTACCGGTTCCTTCCTGTTTGGGCCTGAGCACAGTGGAGATCCTCTGTACCCAACCTCGCAAAACCCAGAGGTGGCAGAGCGCACCCAGGAGTTCTATCTTGGGCAGTATCTCAGGTCAGGAGACAGCAATACTCTACCCAAACAGGGAGTAACCATGACCTGCAGGGACCCAGGAATTCACTCCTGGCCCAGAGCACTGGTTCCTTCCTCTTTCCGCTTGATCACTGAGCAGCTCTTGGACCTCAGCTCTAACCCCAGCAGCAACACCCATCCCAAACAGTTCTGACACAACCAAGATAATAGGAAAGACAAGGCTCCAGTCAGAGACAGCTCAGGTAGCACCAAGGAGATCCAGATGGGTAAAGGCAGGCGCAAGAACACAAGCATCAACAACCCAGGGTACTTGGGTTCATCAGAATCTAGTTCTCCCACTTTAGAAAGTCATGAATTACCTATATCACCAGGAAAGCAAGAGTCAGATCTAAAATCACTTCTAATGACGATGATAGAAAACTTTAAGAAGGACATAAATAACGCGCTCAAAGAAACTGAGGAGAAAACAGATAAACAGGTGAAAGCCCTTAAAGAGGAAACACAAAAAATCCTTAAAGAATTACAAGAGAACACAACCAAACAGGTGAAGGAATTTAACAAAACCATACAGGACATAAAAATGGAAGTAGAGACAATTAAGAAATTACAAAGGGAGACTACCAGGGATATAGAAAACCTGGGAAAGAAATCAGGAGTCATAGATGCAAGCATCACCAACAGAATACAAGAGATAGAAGAGAGAATCTCAGGTGCAGAAGATAACATAGAAAGTATTAACACAACTGTCAAAGAAAACACAAAATACAAAAAGTTCTTAACACAAAACATCCAGGAAATTCAGGACACAATGAGAAGACCAAACTTAAGGATAATAGGTATAGAAGAAAGTGAGGATTCCCATCTTAAAGGGCCAATAAATATTTTCAACAAAATTATAGAAGAAAACTTCCCTAATCTAAAGAATGAGATGTCCATAATCATACAAGAAGCCTACAGAACACCAAATAGACTAGACCAGAAAAGAAATACCTCCCGCCACATAATAATCAAAACACAAAATGCACATAACAAAGAAAGAATTTTAAAACCTGTAAGAGAAAAAGGCCAAGTAACATATAAAAGCAGACCTATCAGAATTACACCAGACTTTTCACCAGAGACTCTAAAAGCTAGAAGATCATGGACAGATGTCATACAGACCCTAAGAGAACATAAATGCCAGCCCAGGATACTGTACCCAGCAAAACTCTCAATTACCATAGATGGAGAAACCAAGATATTTCATGACAAAACCAAATTTACAAAATATCTTTCTACAAACCCAGCACTACAAAGAATAATAGCAGGAAAGCACTAATACAAGGAGGGCAATTATACCCCAGAAAGAGCAAGAAAGTAAGCCTCTTTCAATAAACCCAAAAGAAAATAACCACACAAACAATGCCTCCACTGTTTACAAAATAACAGGAAGCAACAATCTCCTCTCCTTAATATCTCTTAATATCAATGGTCTTAATTCCCCAATAAAAACACATAGGTTAACGGGCTGGATACGCAAACAGGACCCAACATTTTGCTGCATACAGGAAACCCACCTCAGTAACAAAGACAGACACTACCTTAGAGTAGAAGGCTGGAAAACAATATTTCAAGCAAATGGTCCTAAGAAAGAAGCTGGAGTAGCCATTTTAATATCGAATAAAATCAACTTTCAACTTAAAGCCATCAAAAAGGATAAGGAAGGACATTTCATACTCGTTAAAGGAAAAGTCAACCAACATGAACTCTCAATACTGAACATTTATGCGCCAAATACAAGAGTACCCACTTTCATAAAAAAAAAAAAAACCTTACTAAAGCTCAAAGTACACATTGCACCTCACACAATAATTGTGGGAGACTTCAATACCCCACTCTCAGTAATGGATAGATCAATGAAACAGAAAATAAACAGAGATACAGCTAAACTAACAGAAGTTATGAACCAAATGGACTTAACAGACATTTATAGAACATTTCACCCTAAAACAAAAGAATATACCTTTTTTTCAGCACCTCATGGTACCTTATCCAAAATAGACCATATAATTGGTCACAAAACGGGCCTCAACAGATATAAAAAAAATCGAAATAATCCCCTGCATCCTATCAGATCACCATGGTCTAAGGTTGGTTTTCAATAATGACAAAGACAAGGAAAAGCCCACACTCACATGGAAATTGAATAATACTCTACTCAATGATAATGTGGTCAGGGAAGAAATAAGGAAAGAAATTAAAGACTTTTTAGAATTTAATGAAAATGAAGACACATCATATCAAAACCTATGGGACACAATGAAAGCAGTGCTAAGAGGAAAACTCATAGCTCTAAGTGCTTACAAAAAGAAACTGGAGAGGGCATACACTAGTAGTTTGACAACACTCCTGAAAGCTCTAGAACAAAAAGAAGCAAATGCACCCAAGAGGAGTAGACGGGAGGAAATAATTAAACTCAGGGCTGAAATCAACCAAATAGAAACAAAAAGAACTGTACAAAGAATCAATAAAACCAGGAGCTGGTTCTTTGAGAAAATCAACAAAATAGACAAACCCTTAGCCAGACTAATCAGAGGGCATAGAGACAGTATTCAAATTAATAAAATCAAAACTGAAAAGGGAGACATAACAACAGAACCCAAGGAAATCTAAAAAATCATCAGATCCTACTACAAAGGCCTATACTCAACAAAATTGGATAATCTGGATAAAATGGACAATTTTCTAGACAAGTACCAGTTACCAATGTTAAATCAGGAGCAGGTAAACCATCTAAACAGTCCCATAACCTTGAAAGAAATAAAAGCAGTCATTAAAAGTCTACCCACCAAAAAAAGTCCGGGACCAGATGGCTTCAGTGCAGAATTCTATCAGACCTTCAAGGAAGACCTAATACAAATTCTTTTCAAACTACTTCACAAAGTAGAAACAGAAGGACCAATACCCAATTCATTCTATGAAGCCACAATTACGCTCATACCTAAACAACACAAAGACCCAACAAAGAAAGAGAACTTCAGACCAATCTCCCTAATGAATATCGATGCAAAAATACTCAAATTCTTGCAAACAGAATCCAAGAACACATCAAAACAATTATCCATCATAATCAAGTAGGCTTTATTCCAGGAATGCAGGATTGGTTCAATATATGGAAGTCCATCAATGTAATCCACTATATTAATAAGCTCAAAGAAAAAAACCACATGATCATCTCACTAGATGCTGAGAAAGCATTTGACAAAATTCAACACCCCTTCATGATAAAAGTTTTGGAAAGATCAGGAATTCAAGGTCCATATCCAAACATTGTGAAAGCAATATACAGAAAACCAGTAGCCAACATCAAACTAAATGGAGAGAAACTTGAAGCAATTCCACTAAGATCAGGCACTAGACAAGGCTGCCCACTCTCCCCCTACATATTCAATATAGTACTGGAAGTCCTAGCCAGAGCAATTAGGCAACAAAAGGAGGTCAAAGGGATACAAATTGGAAAGGAAGAAGTCAAAATTTCACTATTTGCAGATGATATGATAGTATACTTAAGTGACCCCCAAAACTTCCACCAGAGAACTCCTAAACCTAATAAACAACTTTAGTAAAGTGGCTGGGTATAAAATTAATTCAAACAAATCAGTAGCCTTCCACTACTGAAAAGATAAACTGGCTGAGAAAGAAATTATGGAAGCGACACCCTTTACTATAGTCACAAATAATATAAAATACTTTGGTGTGAATCTAACCAAACAAGTAAAAGACTTGTATGACAAAAACCTCAAGCCCCTGAAGAAAGAAATCGAAACAGATCTCAGAAGATGGAAAGATCTCCCATGCTCATGGATTGGCAGGATTAATATAGTAAAAATGGCCATCTTGCCAAAAGCAATCTACAGATTTAATGCAATCCCCATCAAAATTCCTACTCTTCATCGAGATAGAAAGAGCAATTCTAAAATTTATTTGGAATAACAAAAAACCCAGGATAGCGAAAACTACTCTCAGTGATAAAAGAACTTCTGGGGGAATTACCATTCCTGATTTCAAGCTATACTACAAAGCAATAGTGTTAAAAACTGCATGGTATTGGAACAGAGACAGGCAGGAAGATCAATGGAATAGAATTGAAGACCCAGAAATGAACCCACACACCTATGGTCACTTGATCTTCGACAAAGGAGCTAAAACCATCCAGTGGAAAAAAGACAGCATTTTCAACAAATGGTGCTGGTCCAACTGGAGGTCAGCATGTAGAAGAATGCAAATTGATCCATACTTATCTCCTTGTACAAAGCTCAACTCCAAGTGGATCAAGGATCTCCACACAAACCCAGCTACATTGAAACTAATAGAAAAGAAAATAGGGAAAAGCCTTGAACACATGGGCATAGGGGATAAGTTCCTGAACAGAACACCAATGGCTTGCGCTCTTAGATCAAGAATTGACAAATGGGACCTCATAAAACTGCAATGCTTCTGTAAAGCAAAGGACACTGTCAATAGGACAAAGTGGCAACAAACGGATTGGGAAAAGATCTTTACCAATTCTACAACTGATAGAGGGCTAATATCCAAGGTATACAAAGAACTGAAGAAATTAGACTCTAGACTATCAAATAACCCTATTAAAAAATGGGGTACAGAGCTGAACAAAGAATTCTCAACTGAAGAATCTCGAATGGTTGAGAAGCTCCTAAAGAAGTGTTCAACATCCCTAGCCATCAGGGAAATGCAAATGAAAACAACACTGAGATTTCACCTCACACCAGTCAGAATGGCTAAGATTGAAAAAAAAAAAGGTGACAGCAGATGCTGCTGAGGATGTGGAGAAAGAGGAACACTCCTCCATTGTAGGTGGGATTGTATGCTGGTACAACCACTATGGAAATCAGTCTGGCAGTACCTCAGAAAATTGAACATAGTATTACCTGAGGATCCAGCTATACCACTCTTGGGCATATATCCAAAAGATGTCTCAACATACAGCAGGGACACATGCTCCACTATGTTCATAGCAATCTTATTTATAATAGCCAGAAGTTGGAAAGAACCCAAATGTCCTTCAACATAGGAATGGATACAGAAAATGTGGTATATTTACACAACGGAGTACTACACAGCTATTAAAAACAATGAGTTCATGAAATTCTTAGGCAAATGGATGGAGCTTGAGAATATCATCCTGGGTGAGATAACCCAATCACAAAAGAAAATACATGGCATGCACTCACTGATAAGTGGATATTAGCCCAAAAGCTCACAATACCTAAGACACAATGCGTAGACACATGTGGGTACTTTGGTTTTATTTTAGAAGGAGTAGCAAAATACTCAACCAGAGCTCCCAGGGGCTAAAACTCCAGCATAAGAACATAAAGGGAGAAACTCATGGCTCCACTTGTATAGGTAACTGAGGGTAGCCTCATTAGGCAACAGTAGGAGTGGAGGGCCATGGTCCCTGAAAGTTTGAATCCCTAGTGTTGGGGAATGTGAGAGCAGGGAGGTGGGATTGGGAGAATGATGGGAGCACATCCTCACAAAAATTGGAAGAGTGGGTGTGAGAAAGGGTTTTGGGAGAGAAAGGAAGAGGAGATAATAGTGAAAGGTAAATATGTAAAATATCCAATAAAAAAGAAATAACAGATAATTGGTCTGGCAAAAAAAAGAAAGAAAGAAAGAAAGAAAGAAAGAAAGAAAGAAAGAAAGAAAGAAAGAAGAAAGAAAGAAAGAAAGAAAGAAAGAAAGAAAGGAAGATAGTTTACTTATTTCAAATGATTTTTAAGTTTCCAGGAGATGCTTATTGGTTAAGATCTTATTTTATTTATGTCTCTGTTTAATAATCTTAAGAGAGATGCAAATCTTAATTTCCTTCAACAATTAATTGACAAAAGAGGAGTAATTTTACAAAAAGTAGAAGAAGCTCTCACTAATTGATATATTATATAGATTGATTAATTGTTGGTTGTTTTATAATAGTCCTTTGATAAAAGAGATTATTAATAATGAATTATATTTCTTTAAATAGTGTCTTTATGACTCTTTGAGGATGGAAGGAACATGCCTTGTTTACTCTTAACTTTCTAAAACTGAAAACTCACAGCAAATCTGCCGCTGATTGCCTCTGGCATCGCTGAGACCAATAAAAACTATGTCACAACTATGTGGAAGGACCTTTTTACCCTTAAATGGAATGGCCAGGAACCAGTTCCTATATGGGGCCAAGGATTGATATGACTGTTTAATACCACAGAAGGCACAACTAAATGGCCACCAAAAAGATTAATGAATTAAATAGATACCTCCCCAAAACCAGGCCCAATTATAAATAAGATGAATAACAATTGTCATCCAGGGAAGAGAAGTTTCCCTGAGAATTGCTTTTTTTTTTTTTTTCTCTTCCTGGTAAAAATTAATCACCTGTGATGTCTGCCATTACGAGTTCTAATCCTGATGCTGGCCTCTGGAATTATACTACTCAGACCTCCAATGGGTCTTTGACAAGGACATCAAACAGCTGTAGATTGACATCACTAATCTGAAGAAATCCCTCTTTCGCTGTTTCATGCGATTCCCAAAAATTCCAAAGGACTTTATTGGACCTGATTTTCTTTTTTAGAATAGAAAAGACTGTAAACAGCTCTAGACTGTGTACAGCCCTTAAAGAAGAATGCTGCTTTTACATAGACAAAACAGGGATGATTAAAGAGAGCATGAAAAAGGCCAGAGATGGTCATGAGAAAAGACAGAGAGAGAAAGAGAAAAAGGAGAGCTTGTATAAGAATTGGTCTTCAACCCCTCCATGATTGTTAACCCTACTTCCTTCCATCTTGGGATTATTAATTGGGTTATTTTTGCTTATTTCCTTTGGTCTCTGAGCCTTAAATAGGCTGACTAACTTTGTGAAACAACAGACAGATAATCTGATAGCAAAATCTATTCAGATATATTATCATATGTTAGCTTTGGAGGAACACGAGACTCTAGATGAGGTTGTTTCTCTATCCAGGGTGTTCCTAAGTCCCATATCCACACATCCTAAAAGAGGGGGCTTCCACCCCTAGACCAAGCAGAGAGGGGCCACCCAGAACCCCCTCTGTCTGGCGATCTGAATTCTTGCTGAGGCTGCGAGGCAAAGCACTGCAAGGGAATATAAATAAAAGTTAAAAATATGTTTCTGGGTTCCCTGAGGGACAAGCCTGACTGCATAGGGGTAGATGTCAAAAGTATCCCCTCTCCAGGAAAAAGACAATGGGACGGGTATGGCCCTTATGCCTCACTGGACAACGACAGGAGGACTGGACCCATTACAATGTCCCCTTTAATTACTGGAGGTCAGGCCTCTATCCCCGCCTTGGCAAGATTAGAATTGCCACAGCCCTTCTATACTTGGAGAAGGGAGGAGATGTCAGGGGCATCCTTGCTTATACACTGAAGGCCGAAAATCAGCCATAAGCCTAAAATCAGCAATAGGCTGGACATATATGCCTGCTAACACAAAGACTTGGGTCTCTATGTAAAAACACTGAAACAGAGGGCTATAAACTATTATAAACAGGCAGTTTTTGTTGAAATCTACCAGCCTGAGTAGTCATATACCTTGTAAATAGGCAGCCTTTGGCAGATAGTGCCAAATTAGATTATGACAAGGGAATCATAGGAAGAGTCATAGTGACCTGACCCTTGAACCTTCACCCAGATGATACCCTGTTCTGAAAGATATCTGTACTCCCCCTGAACATCTATGTTCCTGTGTCATCCCCTTCCCCACATTTTGCATTTTTGTGTTTATAACCCCTGTGTTAAAAAGTAAAAATTATGATTTGATAAAACAAACAAACAAACAAAATTAACACACAATGTACCCCTGGTTCTGCTGACTTAGTTCCTGACAATCTATTTTCTTGTTCTCAGAAATACTTTGAATTATAAAACTTTATTGTGGTTTGTGTTAGTATTCTGGGTGAAATAATTTTTTATTGATCTTATTTTGAACTTCAAATTTTGTAGTGCGTTGAGGTGTCCTTCAACATGGTTGTAGGTCATATTTGCTTTCATATTGTGAAGTGCTGGTTGGTCTGTTGAACATTTTAAAAAACTGGATTTCTTTTTGAGAATTTCATATATGAACACTGTATTTACCTAAGTTTCCCCTTTCTCTCCTTCCTCCCACTCTTCCCAACCCCCCATACTTTTTGAATGCACTTTATTGTTTGATTATCATTTATATGTGTATGTATATATGTATGCATGTATGGGTATGTGTGTATATACAAATATTGATAAATAAAGTGTTTAAAAAAAAAAGAAGTATAGGTACAAGAATTTTCTGTAGTATAACATCCTTTCCATATATATATACACTCAGATTCATACTCACACATATACACACTCACATACTCTTACACATACTAATATACACAAATACACTCACCATCCACACATGCTCACACTCACACACTAAATTAAGAACAAAGATATACACAATAGCATTCATCAAAATGATGACTAAAGAAAGCATATCAATATCTTTGAAAATTAAGTCTGTTGCATTATGAAATAGTTGAATTTTAGGTTTATAACTCCCAGAGTATTTTAACATGGACCATTTTTACTCAAAAAGTAAGTACTTTGTACCAGTGAAAGGCAAGACTAAGGAGATGACAGTGGAAATCTTGCTTGATATGCAATACATTCACTACATAATTACCATGATGTATAAAAAAATGTTATGCCTCAGGTTACTTAACTACTCTTTTCCATAATATTTTATAATCTAATAAATGCTCTATCTATACATTTACTATGTATAAGGTCAGAAAAGGATTACTGACCAGTCATCAGGCAGTACCTGAAACTTTGAATAATGTGGGTACTGAACCAAACTTGAGAGAAAATGTTAATTCTAATTGATAGCTAACAGAAATCCAGAAGGGACTAGGAATGTCATCAACTATTTATAATTACATGAACAGTTTCAGGTAAAATTCAACTAATAAGCAGTTCTTTAAAGTACAAATGCCAATAAAGAACTAAAAGGCTATTCATCAATCAGTTAATGATGAGAAGTATATAAATATTTTTGAAGATAATAATATTATATTTGAAGGGAAAAGAGAATTTTTTAACATTTTTTTAATTGGGTATTATATTTACATTTCAGATTTTATCCCCTTACCCCACTCCCCCCATCACTCAGAAACCTCCTATCCTATCCCCCCTCCTCATGCTTCTATGATGTCTGGGGATAAGGTGTCTTCATAGGAGCAGACCAGTTGGGTGTCTACACCAGCCACAAGAACCAGAGGAAGAGAGGAAGAAGAGTGCTATTCTGCAGGGGCGGGGCTTGGGTGCATGGTGGGTCCTAAGTGTTCCCTGCTCCCAGTTGTAGCTCTGGGGTATAGGGCAGTGAGCGGCTGTTCTTACCTGCCGATCTGAGGTCAGTGGCCTCTCTAGGATGTCTCGGGATAAGGTGTCCACACAGGAGCAGACCAGCTGGGTGTCTGCTCCAGCCACAAGAACCAAGCAAGGGCTCAACTATGCTCTTGAGACAGGAAATTTATAAATCTATTTGCTTCTGATATTCCCTACTTTTCTTACTATCACCTCAGTTTTTGGTTTGTTTGGTTTTTGTTGTTGTTGTTGTTGCTGTTCATTTCTGTTAATACATAGATTCTGAGTCAGAAACATACTCAAACAAAATTAGATGATACTCAATTTCAAATGCTACAATTTCTAAGGAGTCTTCAATTGTTGAAGAATAGTTAGAAGAAGCAATGTCCTCAATAGTCTTTATACTTGTTATACACACATATATATATCGTGCATGTACAGACATTTATACATTATTTATACATTATTGCATCTATGTTGATTAAATCTCATCCCACTACTTCTTTTTAGTAAAGGTGGAACAAAACCTCATTTAATAGTTTCGTATGATTTTAAAAATAATGTGACTATTTTTTCAAGTATGGGGATAGAACCATTGTCTACACTAGGCAAGTTCTCTAATACTTAATTTCATTCTCAACTTACCATCCTCTTAACAGATATAATTAAATAATCACTGTTTTAACCTTTGATATATTGCAGTTGTGCTTTGGCCACTATTTCTTTTCTCTGTTTTAAAGATACACTTCCATAATTAATGAACAAAGACTGTGACAGTTATCCATGAGAAGCTCCTGTCTCCATTCAGGCTTCCTTATGAGCTAGGTATGGCCATTTTAGAAACTGATCAAAGGAGTCACAACTCACATGGTAAAAGTTAATCTTGTTATTTCTACTTTAGCCAGATACAGGAATAAAAAGTTTTAATGTTTACTTCCCACACCTTACTGGAACATCTGACTAGTATTATTAACTACACTCTCATCTCCACATTCAGAGAACACTGACTCAAATGCTTCAACTAAAACAAAATACATTTTAACTGTACCTAAAACATTTTGCAATAAAAATAGTTTTATTACACTCAATTTTAAACATTGTGTTAGGGTTGCAAACTGATATATCCCACATTATACAGTGAACACTGCTAATTATGGTTATGAATTTCATGGCCCTTATGCACATGAATAAAGGGAATTTGGAATGAAAAGTGTTGCCTTTGAGCCTCATTATTAATAGAAAACACAAAAATTTTATTGGGGCTGCAGTAACAGCTGCTTCATTGAGAATTATCTATTTGGATCATACTGAGGCTAATATATTGGCTCACCAGGCTTGGCCTTGGCCTGTTATGTATGAGGTGTTGTGTAAAATTTAAGGCATGTTTGAATATGATCTGTTTATCAATGTCATCCCCTTCAAACAAGAACTGATTATATTGACTCATGAATTTCACAGAAGTAATGGTAGAGAGACAGATGGGGGCTTTTGAAAGAAGCCCACTTCACCATCTCTACTGTCATTTTTACACTGTGAGAGAGATGCCAGTTCTGAAAAGCTGTTGAAACAACATTCTGAATTCACTGGAAAGCAGTGTTTCATTCATTAGAGTGGTAGCTTGAGCCATCTTGTGGGTTTGGAAAATAGATTCATAAATGACATCCAACACAATATTATTTTTTAAATATCTTCCCTCGGGATGTTTGCATAATCTATTCATATTTTCGACCACTTAGCTAACTCTTCCTCTTTCCAAGAATGAATGACACATACCTTAATTTGTCACCCAGAGAAAGATGCAAATGTCTGCAAATAGTACCCATGGTGAAGATTGCCTGAGCAAATAGATTTCTCTGACCAAAAGGTTCAATGATGATATAGATGTATCTGTAAATCAATGAGGGATACCACAGGTTATTACTGAAAAAGTCACTTGTATGTTTGCATCTGTACATGGCCACATGAGATATATGCTATCTTGTCTCTTTCAATGCAATCTAAGTTCCAAAGCACCAGAATGAAAATTTCTGCCTTGTTAAACCATGGCATGGACAAAAAAAAAAAAAATACAAGGAGGGCCAAAAACTCCCAAATAATCTTTGAGATAAAATGAGCCTCAGAATAGAAGACTAATTATATATAATGAACATAATGCACACCCAAATATGCTCATACAAACATTTTTGTTAATTCAGAAGTAGTTACAATCACAGGAACATAATCCTAAAATGAGCATAGTGATGACCACTTAAGTTTCAGCACTCAGAAAGCACAGAGAGAGGATTGCTGAAATTTTGAGACCTACCTGGTCTATGAAGCAATTTCCTGCCCAGCGATGACTACATAAAGAGATGCCATTTTTAAAAACACACACACACACACACACACACACACACACACACACACACTTCCACATGTTTTTTCTCTGGTCTGGTTAATTGTTCTTCATTAGTAAGACTAGACTAGTATTTAAAACGAAGTCTAGTTTAAAGAAGGTTATTGAGGAATATGTTCAGTGTTAGTATGGTACAATATTTTCTATATGTCTGTAAAGTCATTTGATCTACCGTGTAGTTTATTTTTTTCATTTGAATAAACAGTATTAAAAACAAGGGAAAAGGCATTGAAGGCTATCACTCTTGCTGCTGCATCAGGACCTATCTGACTTTTATTTTTTCATAAAATTAGGAGTCCTAACATTGGGTGCGCACACACACAGACACACAGACACACACACACACACACACACACACACACGCACGCGCACACACACAGACACACACACTTTCTGTTATTTTGTTTGTTTGTTTCTATGTATTGGTATGAGTGCAAGACTGTACGTGCTAAGATATAAGGGAGTATCATAAAACAGCTTACAAAATTTGATTCTTACTATCTACCATGCGAGTCCCAGTAATCAAAGTCAAGTCACCAGACTTCTTGGCAATCACTATTACCTGTTGATCCATCTTGCTAGCCACTGGTATTCATTTTTATGTTGGTCAAGTCTGTTAGTGATATATTCTCTCTCTCTCTCTCTCTCTCTCTCTCTCTCTCTCTCTCTCCTCTTATTCTAATGTTCTCTCCTTCATTTTTAAACTTATTTTTGACTGTCTTATATATGTATACACTATATTTTCATTATTTTACTTCTTACTTCTCCTTTCTACTCACTGGTTTGTATTTGCAACCAGTTTTCTATCCATGTCCCCTTCTTCCTTCCCCTCATCCTCCTCTTCCTCTCCCTCCTACTCTCTATCCCCCTTTCTTTTCCAAAACTCTGCCTTTCCTCTTTCTCTTTTTATATGTAACCCCTAGGTTTAATCAGGGATGTTTGAGTGAACACAAATGTTGGATAGTGAATTATGCATAACTTAATTAGCAGGTACCTCACAGAAGAAAAGTAATTTCCCTTCCACCAGCATGCATTTTCTCTCAATAGCTCTTGTGCTAAAGTTGAAACCTCAAAAGCCCCTCCCTTTTCCATATTTAGAATCTTCCACAAAGATTTTTTTTTGAAATTTTAACAATATACAGTCCCATCAACAGTAATTGCTCCCTTTTCTCACCTCTTCACCAGCATTTGCTGTTACTTTTATTCTCATCACCCGAATTTCAGATTAGATTAGATGAGAGGCCATTGGAGTCTTAATTTGCATTTCTCATGTGATCGTGGGGTTGTTTAATATTTTTCATGCGATGTGTTCATTTTTTTTATCTTTTGAGAACTGTCTATTTATTGTATGTTTTATTTTTAGTTTTTTAAGTTCTCCGAACCATCTAGATATTAAAACCCTGTCAGAAGGTCAGCAGAAAGAATTTCTTCTATTCTGCAGGGAGTTTCTTCACTCAATCAATTCTGTTGCTATGTAGAACCTTTTTAATTTAATGAAGTCCCATTTAAAGTTGTTCTTTGTCAATAATGTGAAGTGTTTTCTCTAAGAGTTTTCAGAGTTTCTATCTTCACATTTTAACCATGATTGGTTGGAGTGTTTTTATGTAGGGTGAGAGAGATAGAAATCTATTGTCATTCATGTACATATTGATCACTTTTCTGGCGCTATTTGAGGATAGATTGTCCTTCCAATGTACATGTTGGTATCCTTGTCAATAATCAAGGATATAGCTATGTGACTTTAGCTTCAGATTCTCTACTCTACTTCTCCCATCTACTTGTTTGTCTGCTTTTGTATAGGTATGCTTTTGTTTCTATGGCTATGTAGCAGAACTTGAAATAAGCTCTGTTAATACTTCTAGTTTATTTATTTTTGATCAGAAGATATTTTTCTATTTCTGTGAAGAAGAATATTGCAATTTTAGCTATTTCTTTTAGTTAGATAGCCAATATTAGTTCTTAAATTCTAAGATCATGTTTTCCCATCTTCTAATACCTTCTTCACTTTCTTTCCTGGGAGTTTAAAAATGTTCTTTGAATCATGGATTAGGGGATCTTTCTTATCATGTCAGTGTTGTATATTATAACTATATGACTCCAAAGCACATTTGAGAAATATTCAATATAGGAGTTAGAAATATTGATGCATTGTTGTCATTTTCTTAGGCAATCACAGTTGTAGAGGACAACATAACACAGGATTCTTCTTGACTAAAGGTAAGTCATGAAAAACATGACCATAAAAACAGTGTGGACTTTAGCTAAGCAGTGAGGATAGTCAGTGTACCCCATCATGGTTAGCTCAAAACAAGTATTCTGATATAGTTAAGAATTACATAACTTAATGCTCAACTTACATGGAAACTATGGTATTGCAATAAACTAAACAATAAATCCTTTATAAAAGAGGTACTAGATTTCTTTCAACTTTGTATTTTATCTATTATATAGTCTCCAGTAACATATAATATGTACTAATGAATTGGGATTTTTTTGCTATCCCATTTTATAACTCCTATACACATGAAGTTATATATACACTGGCAACCCAAGTATATTATGGCTCCCTACCTAGTGAGCACTAATATAGATCTGCTGGAACTATGGGGGATAGACTTTTAAATCTAGTACACTAAAACATGCAGTAAATGCAACCATCAAGGTAAGTCCACAAAGATTATCTTTCATTATATTGTCTTGATATAATAGTTTGTTTATGACTTTAAGACCAGCTGTTTAACAGAAAGTTATTTTTAATAAATGACAGTATCAAATTGAATATCAAAAAATAGGAAACAAAATATCTTATGAAGAGTAAATAGAAATCAAACTGACAATGTCAGTCTTACAAGCTGAGCTTTAGAATTTTTGGATCAAATGAAGCCAATGTTTGAAATAAAAATTTAAAAGAATGAGCCTGCTGAGTTTTTGGCAGTCTCTCTCAAACCATGAGTCACATGATCATATTGAGGATTTAGACCCTCTCCCTCCAGAATTCAATGGCCAAATTTACTGTACTATCAAATCCCTTGCCAGAGTAGCAGCAGTTACTCCTGCTATTTGGAAAGTCTGTTCATGTTCCACGGTAACATATGAATCTCAAAGGATCTATTTTAGCTGGGCTTTGAAGCCTAAAATCCAGTATGAATAACACTATGGACCAGTGAATGATTTAATGCAATATGTGAAATATGAAGGATCTAGAGATCTGTCATCGATACAGATGGATAGGGTGGGCAAGAGTAAGTACATGGGTGCATCTGTAATACAGTGCTCTGTCTGGTAGTAAGGCTCAAGTTAAAGCACTTAACATCTCAGAAGTCTTAGCACTTCATTATATTTACCTACAGAGAAAGAAGATGGAAGAAGTTAAAGGCTCTCTTCATATTACTAACTCATTACACTTGATAACAAATATCAAAATCCCCTAAAAATAAGGAGTCACAATTCCTGAAGAACAAATAATTCATTTATTAATGTATTTGTAATGCTATCTTTGGAACTTAGCCATAATACAAAGAATAGCAAAAACATTGCCTTCTTAAATATTAAATTAATGAAGGCAAAACAAAAAAGAATAAAAACAATTAGGGTATAATAAAACTTCTCTATTTCAATGAAATGGATATGTTCTCTGTACTGGAAAAATCACTTAGCAGTGAGGAATTATTCTTTTCTCCTATGTTAATCTTGAAGGACAAACTACATGTTGAGGTCTGTCCCACATCCCAGAATAACTTTAGCCATTTGAATCCGTGTTTGCTACCTATTTCATATTGTTGATGAAATATGCCTGCCAGTCACTGACAGAGAAAAATAATTTGGCTCAGAACAAGGTCATGCTGATCACATATTCTGATATGTTCTGAATTAGGTTTGTTAATCTTAAGCAATTCCACAAAGCTTTACATAGGACCTATCAAATTAAAGATCAGTATAAACTGTTATGTCTAAAATATCTTGAATCAGAGCCAACCACCAGGCAGCACTTTCTTCACCTGAATATAAGCTCTCTGTGTATTTTGTGGTTTTTTTCTTTATAGGCCTGCCTTGAGAAATATTCGTGGCCTTAGTGAAGCCCTCAAACTCTGAGCGGCATTCCTGATCAATTAGTATTAGCATATGTCTTCAATAAGCCATCCCTGTCTTATAGAGATCAATGTTTGTGTGGTTTATAAGGTAACTCATGGATCCGAACAGTAAGTTGTATTGCTTTAAAAAATAAATAAACAACCCAAATGACACAGAAAACATCTAGGTCTGACATTTAAGGAAACAGCATAGAAGAACTTTAATATAGCCTAGTGGTGGTATGAAAAAGAGTGGCCCCCAATAAGCACATATATTTAAAAGCTTGAGAGGCATTACTTGAGAAAGTTTAGGAGGTATGGCTTTGTTAAAGGAGATGTGGTGTTGTTGTGGAAGTGTGTGTGTGTAGGGAGGTGTCTTTAAGTATTTTATTTGTTTATTTATATCCCAAATAATGACCCCTCTCCTGGTTCCCCCTCACAAAGATCATCCCCCACCCCTTATTACCTGTACTTCTGAGAAGATGGCCCCCCCTTGGGTACCCCCCTACCTTCACCCATCACGTCTCTGCCAGATTAGGCTCATTTTATCCCACTGAGACCAGACAGGCAGCCTTGATTGAGAACAAATACCACAGTCAGGTTACTGTTTTAGGAAGAGTCAGAGGGGGAAAGGGGGGGTACAGAATCAGGTATAAGGGAAGACAGGAGAGAAGCCCAGAGAACCAGTAGAATGAATCAAAGTATACAGCAGTGTGGGTGGGGGTTTGGGGGAAACATCGAGAAAGTTCCAGACACCAGGCATGTCAGAGGATTTCTGAACCCATTGGAGATGCCCAGCTGTGGGGATATGTAACCTAAAAAGACTACCTCCAGTGGATAGACATGGCCCTATTTGAGACCTGCCATCTTCAAAATTTTTAACCCAGAATTGATCTTGTCTAAGGAAATGCAGGGACAATAATGGAGCAAAGACTCAAGGAAAGGCTATCTAGAGACTGGCCCAACTTGGGATCCATCCCATGCACAGACACCAAACCCTGGCACTATTATTGATGTCATGTTATGCTTGCAGATAGGAGCTTAGCATGACTGTCCTCTGAGAAACTCTACCAGCAGCTGACTCATCTGTATCAGGCAAAGTAAAACATTAAAACTAATCAGTCCCTGCACTTGACATTGGAGGCAGATTATTCTCTGGTATTTTGTGAGATCAAGGCTACATTGAGCTACAAAAGATCATGTCTTAAAACAAGAACATAAAGTAAATGACCAGACACTGGGGTGGCTAGGTTTTTTTATATTTCATTATAAAAGCTTTTCTTCCTGAGTCACATTAAATGAAAAAAACATAAGTGACACACATTCATATACCTTAATGATACCAACACTGTACTTTTCACTTGAAGTGACTTATGTTCCCTTTTCAGACACAAGATGATTGGAAGAAATAATATTAGATTACGCTTCCCCTTTATTTTAATACTGAATAGTCACTATCTTTATGATCTGGATAGAAAAACATTCCAAGTATAACTTGTCTCTACAGAGCTTCTGATTTTGATAGTGAGGCCCCAGGAGAAGACAGAAAGGTAAGCTAAAACACAAGGATTCAAAATTTCTTAGGATGTAGCCCTGAGAAAAGTGGAACTTCAAAATTACTAGGACTACAGTAGACTATTGTCAAGGTTTCCCTATGATTTCACATATTCAGGCAGCACTGCCTTTGTCCAAAATGTGCAATCTTCATTCACAGAGAATTTTTGAATAATGATTTTTTAATTTTTCTTTCAGTATTTTAAAGACCCATCTTTCACTTTCCTCTGGCATCCATGTTTTTCTGGTAAGAAAATAGCAATATTTCATAACATGACTAATATGTGACTTACATCTCTTTCAAATGTATGGCTTTTATAGTATTTTATGTGGATGGATATATATGGATGTATAGGAATGTGAATATACATACATATTTCTAAACACAACCTGCTTGGTCTGCATAATGTTACTTGTTTGTATCTGTTCAGTGCTGACCATTTGGTATTGAATAGCCAATTGGTTTGCGCTTCCATGAGGAAGACTATTGCTCCCTCTCAGTATTCCTTAATTGCCTATAGTTTTCTATAAAATGTAGTGGATTCTTCAGCTACATCTCCTCTGCCCAGCTCTATCCACATTAACATGTCTATTAATGTCACCTCTTTCAGTTCATGTTTAGGCAGTAATGTCTGGGAGACTTTATTTTATTGCTTTTTAAATAGCTATAAGAGCAAATCTCACAGTAAAGACCTTGATCCTCTGCCTCTTACAATCTTTTTACCTTCTTTTCAGCCATGTTCCCTTAGCCTTTGGAAATGTTTGGAAAATGTAAACTTTGAGTTTGGGCTCTACTATGATACATTCTTTGATAGGTTGTGAATTTTGATAATAGTCTTTGCCTGCTGTAAACAAAAGTTTCCTTGATGTGGGATAAAAACTACACTTATCTGTGGATATAAGGACAAATAATATAGACTGTAGTTAGGGATTATGCTGGTTTAGTAAAGTGACAATGATAGACTCTCCTCCAAGGTCCATGACTTTGTAAGCCCTGGGTTGTTGTCTAGGTTTCCAGTACCAGACATGATTTGCCCATTCTTGAGTGGGACTTAAATTCAACTAGAGAGCTGTTGGTTACCACCAGGTTTTGATTGATTTGTCATGCAATGTAGGACCATGCTGTGGTTCATAAGGATCATAGCTTGGTAGGACTGTTAGTTGTTTCCTTACTTTGGAAGCTTTCATAATGTCTTCGGCTGCCATAAAAACTAGTCCTTAGGGAAGAGGCTTTCAGGTGACTTTCATCTCAGGGACTTATCAGACCTGAGGATTACTTCATCATCTTTGAATTCTCTCAGTAATTTCATTTAATTGGTTCAACATCTTGAGTGTGTATGTGTGTGCACGCTCACACATGCACAAATGCATTCATCTACCCTGTTTGAGTTTCTTTGAGATACTTAACCTTCAAAAATTGTGGCATTCACCAACTTGAAAATTTGGGGCAAATATTTTTATCAATTTTTTTCATTTCTTCCTAGCTTTCTGATAACACGGACATAAGCATCACAACCCCATTTGTTATAGACATTTTTTTTTACTCAGTGTTCACATACAGGATAATTTCATTAAATTGTCCTCACCATCAGTTTTTTTTGAACCTGTCTTCTTCACTCCATAGTTAAGTTTCCATTTCAGCTATTTTTATATTTAGTTCTATCTATTATTAATACTTCAAATTTTCTATTTGTCTTGCATCCACATGTACATATTTCTTGACTCCTAAATTAGTTTTTAAGATCTGCATTACCTTGTTTGATTGTTCTTTAGCTTCATCACTGACTCATTTTTATAATTCTTCATACATCAACTTGTCTCTTATTCTTCCCTAAGTTCCCTGTGGCTCCCATTAGCCCAGATCTATGTTCTCTGATTACTCAAGAGATCTGTGGTTTTCCATCAGAGGTTTAGTCACACAAAACAACTGAGTCCAGATGGTCCCCTTGCTGAAGGTAATAAATAGGGTCACTCATCCTGCCTGTTTTATCCCTTAATGGTACACTTCATTCTTAATTTGCCAGTGGTTGAAAAGACATTAAGAACAGCTATAGACTTTATTGTAACACATCAAGAAGTTATTTGGAGAGTAGGAAATAGTAAGATTTTTTATTATTATTTAAATCAGACCTGTCATGTCAGATCATAATAGCTACAGAGAAAATGTAGTATAAAAGCCTGCTTAAAATATCCTGCTAAGATATTGCAAGGTGCACGATTCCCCTGCAGTGTGATTTGTGGCTTCACACTCCTGATGACTATTATTTCAAATAAGGATCTTGAATGATCAGATCTCAGAAGGTTGGGCAGTTTTACAAATGCGATTGAAATTATAAAATGAAAAATCAGCTTAGGCAAATAAGCTGGATATATTCTAAGAATGTAAAGAAAAATAAATAATCAAGGATATATTTGGTGCTTTAACGTTAGGAAGCCCAAGACTAAAATTGGTAGATATATAGACTGTATGCTCAAAACAACAACTTTCTTAAGAAATTTCACAGGCAGAACACTAAATTTACAGTCCTGAATTTGCTTTTTAATTTCTATTTGAGGTATACACTATTCACAAGAGAGTATAAAATGCAAAGACTTTAAGATAATTTTACATGAGTTTTAGCCATTTGGTTCATAGTACTGTACCCCAAGGCTTTAGAGAAACAGAGAAGCAAAATCATCCCACAGTCATCCTTATTTTGTGGGAAATCGTAGAAAAGGACAAAAGCACATGAAATCTGGGACAAAAGTCAGCCAGCACCATTTTCAAGTAGAAAACTTTTGGTTTGGCACCAAACCTCTATATACAAGGATGGATTATTGAAGGAGTGGATTCTGCCTGCCTTGGAAGGGGAACAGCTACCATATATATTATATCAAGGCGTGGCAGGAAACACACCCTTCATTCAGGTATTCTTAAAGGATTACAGGACTTAAGTAGTACACAAACCTGCAGCACAAAGGTTATGGGGATCTCAACCAATCAACAGGCAATCAGGTAGTTCTTTCTTTACATCCTTAGAATATAGAAATGTGTGTTAAAAATTAAGGGTAGTATTATATTTGCAGTCAGCAGGATTATTATCCACAAAAATATTATCAATAGGTGTTAAAGACAAATTGCTTCCCCTGAAATGGTATGCTGAGTCCTAACTGGCAGCATATGTAAAGACCTCACACTAGTGTTTCTGACTAGTAGTATTGAGTTAAAATGAGACTGCTATTATGAAACAATATAATATGGCAGTTGATCTGTTTAGAAAGGGAAGTTCCAGTGTATGGATAGATACATAGGAGAACTACATAAACAATAGAGGCAGAGAGGGACGGCCATAGCTCCAGACCAAGAAAAGCCTAGGATACCCACAGCCACTAAAATAATCGGGCAGAAAGAAAGCATCTTCTCTATTTATCTCAGAAGGAGCACTGCCCTAGCATATCACTTCATCCTTCCAACCCCAGAAGAGATAGAGCATCCCAGGAGACTTACCCCACAGCATATTGTAGGATACTGCTCTTGTATGTCTATTCTTCTGTGGGAAAGGACTCGGGAGGTACCTAGACCTACTGCCAAATGAGTAGGAAAACATCTCTGAGGATAAAGGTGTTCTCAGTTTAAAACAATCATGTGTAATTAGTTTAATGTAACACATAAACCAATGTGCTGGCAGAATTTATGCTTTTTGGTTACTCAAACTGCAAAATCATTACTTGTCTTAATAAAGTGTAGAGCATTCTATGTTTTTAATTAGTACAGCTAGAGGAGCAAGTTCAGTTCTATGGGAAATGCATTAAGAGCTCTGAACAAGGAGGCCTAGTTTAAGAGTTCAGTGATCAGATCAAAGCCAGCACAAGAGTCTGAAGGAAGTAGCAGAGGCCAGGGCAGAGCTGCATGTTAGGTGTTGAATGGAAGCAGTCACTGTGCTATCTGTACATCGAAGTCAAATATTTCTCCTGGACCATGGAGGCTGCATGCCAGGCTCACACATTTCAGTTTCCAAGGAGCATCCACTATGGGAGCATGCTTTATTTTGTGTGGGGGATAAAAGTACAGCATAGCTGCTGATATGACTATCACCTTCAAAAAACTCGAAGACTTCTCCACTTCACCTAGAATTAAGTCCAAATGTCAAGGGGTAGCTGTAATAGAGCATTCATTGCTTACACAGGAACATTTCAGTGATTAGGCTCACAATTCGGTGATTACCTTCTTTTGCTAGGTGATCATATATTTACCTGCTTTAACGGTCTTCATTGTGGTCTACTTTAGTTAGAAGACACACCAAACAACTGAATAAGAAAAAAAGTCTGGGAAACTTAAAGCTATTTTCATGAAATCCAACAGCCAAGCTCTTTACAATACCTAGGAAATTACAGGTTGCTACAGCTGCTGTGCTGTGCTGTGTATGCCATGCTGTCCTGTGCTGTGCTGTCCTGTGCTGTGTTGTATTGTCCTATGGCAGGATACCAAATAATGCCTATTACCTGTTAAGCAATATGACTGAAAGCAAACAATATCACCATAATGTAGGACTGGGGAGAGAAGATTCAAAAGGAAAAGAGGCTAGTTCAGCCTATCTAGACATCAGACAGTACTGCCACAGACCACATCATGTCTCAACAGAAAACTTTGTTTGTTTATCTTATTTGAATATGGTATCAGCACTTCAGTTGACATCAACAACCACATGAAACAGGTAACCCAATTATACAACCAAATATACAAGGCAAAAGTTAGTTAATTTGCCTACAATCATATCACATGTGGAAGACATAATAGAAGTGGAACCCCTACCTCACGTATTTTCTTGCTTCAAAATATATGCATATTATAAACTAATTTTTCACAGTAATGTCTACAGAACTTGAAGTCTAAGAGAACAAAGTGATTAAAACACTTTCAGAAAGAACTGTCTTTTGATATCAAGTATATTCATCAAAGAAACATTTTTTTAAAGTTATTTTCATTATTACCGGGTGGGGGAGGTGAGGAAGAGTCTCAGGGAAGAAAACTTTCTCAGGAAAATGTTGACAAATAGCATAAACAAACCTAGTTCCTTCTCTTCTGGGAAAGTACTAACCAGGGCCATTTTGCCACCCCTGAAAATCTTATAATTCTGTGATTACAGATAACCTCACAATCTAGGCTCACATATTTGTTTAAGCACAAATACAAACTAATATTTTCAAACTGTTTTATTAAACAGCAAATTTAATATCTTTACTATATCTCCTTAAGACAAGTATTTTCAGTCCTTGATTTGGACTGAAAATTTAATGTAAACAACTACAGTATTCTACAGTTCAGACAAGTAATATTGTTATAAATATAACTAAATAATTGGTGCATATTTCACCTTAATCGTGATGAACACTATAAAATGTCACTACCATCATCACCAACACCACTGCATTTATAGTTCATATTTTGTTCATGCCTTCATCTTTTGGTGGCTGGTTTCTACTTTTGGACTGTTATGAATTCTAATATTAACACTGTTGTACAAGTATTCATTTAAAACCTTGTCTTTAATTTTTTTTTGTTAAATGGATAGAAATAAAATCACTGAATCCTAAGCTCTTATAAAACTCTCAAACTTTTAACGTAGAGTTAAAGAGCCGTGCTCTTTAACATCTCTGACTAACATTGAATGATGATTCCAACTCTCCACGTTGTGTGTATGTGTGTGTGTGTGTGTGTGTGTGTGTGTGTGTGTGTGTGTATGTGTGTGTGTGTATGTGTGTGTGTTTATGATGGTTTATGTTGATTGTTATTTGCACACAATCTGGACTCATCCAACATACATACTGTGGGGTACATCTGTGTAGAATGATTTAGATAAATATAACCTCTGGGCATTTCAGTGGGTGATTACCTTTATTAGTTTAACTGAGGAAGGAAGGCCCATCTAGATAGTGGGCAACCTCTTTACCCAGGCTTGGCTCCTGGTCTGAATAAAAGATAGAAATCTAGTTAAGCGTGGACATTCATCTCTCTCTGTTTCCTTTAGTTGCACTATTACCAGCTGCCTCAAGCTCCTGCTGATATGCCTTCCCTGCAATGATGAACTTAACCTCAACCTGAAGCCAAAACAAACCCTTCCATTCTCATGTTGCTTTTGTCAGAGTAACACAGCAATAGGAAAAGGAACTAGTATAGTCTTCATACTGGGTGGAAAGAGATGAAGCACTATGTTCACTGATGATTTGGATTTTTTTTATTTGTTTGTTTGCTGTTTTGTCTTGTTTTGAGAAGATAATTTAGCATGTGACTCAGCATAATTTAAAACTATCTATGTACCCCAAGCTGGCTCTCATCTCATAAATTTTCTGCCTAGCCTCCCGAGTGCTGGATCGCAAGTATACTACCATATCCACATCATTGCCAACTTTTAATTGGGCTGTTTCACAGTTTAATGCTAAATTGCAAAAGTTTCTTATGTATTCTGGATATTCCTTTGGATAGAATGTCAGTTGTATGTTGACAGTGCCAGACATGATATTGACATAAAGCATATTCTCCTATCAATGATTCTATTAGTACATCAATCAATACTTGCATGGTGAAACAGAAATGTCCATGAGATAAAGGGCTTTTTGAAACTACTGGTGTAGCTAGTGTCCATGCTAAGTGTTAGCAGAACAAGCTGCAGCTCCTACCTGGCCTTTTGTACAGGCCGTGTGTGTGTGTGTGTGTGTGTGTGTGTGTGTGTGTGTGTGTGTCTGTGTGTTAGACAAAGAGGGGGGATGGAGAGTTTTTATTGTATTAAGGTTTATTTCTTTAAAAAACACCTCCATATGTGTGATTTTCTATTTTTTTTAAATTGTTTCTTTAAGAGCCATTCTCAATCCCCAGAAATTTCATTAAAATTCAAAATAACTTCCAGTAGTGAGGCTAGAAGCTGCCATTTGGTGATTAATGAGAAGCTCTGAAAGGGCAATTTTAAAAAACTAGGGGTCAGTGGGAATATCGCAAAATCTTCAGACACAGATTGGGCAAGGGAGAGCATAGAGGGGTAGTGGCTTTGAGAGGATAAACGGTGTGCCTCTGGTTACATATTCCAAAGCAGGACAGAGCAGCACTGGCTACCCATTCAGGTTAATCAGTCTGGACAGCACAGATGACTGCTCAGGGAGGCTGCATCATAGGGCGTTTGGTGGGGGGAGCAGGTTAGCAGCATGTGCATTGGAGATTGATGTTGATCCTCTTCACTGCCAAGTGAAATGCCAATAATGCTTGTGTAGCATTTTGTGAGGCAATGGGAGTATTGATTCCTGAGTGATAATAAAGAATGGAGCCATGCTCTTAGGTATAAAAATATTGGCAACTGTTACAAAGAATTGACTCACAGGGGTCTGAGTGCTGGCCTTTCTTAATACAAATAATTCAGGCTTCAGAAAGATTTCAGGAGCAGCCAGGCATGGCTTACAAGCAGGGATTGTGCTATCAATGTGCCTGCAGCTTTTTCTGGTCTCATAGTATATTGGCCTGTTGGGCTGAGTGGGGCCGGAGCTAATAATATATTTTTGAGGATTGCTGATAATGAGAAAAGATGATTAAAGATTAAAGAAATAGAACGGGAGGGGGAAGGAAGCAAGACTGTAAAATATCTACAGATGGATTTTTAAAGTTCCAGATTTTGCCTGCGGTTTTTTGTTTGTTTGTTTGTTTGTTTGTTTTTTGCTGTTAACAATGAAAGCAGAGAAATATTATACCTTTCAGAAGATGTGTGCCTTCTGAGAAGAATATTTTATTCTATAGACTATAGATTTGATACTCAAACCAAAATTGATCTTTTGCAAGCGTGCATAACTATTACATTTAATGATATCACATTCTTGATGAAGTGTTCATGTAATGCCGAAGAGTTGTTCAGGGAAGGGATACAGTACCCACATTCATATTCACCAACTCCAAAGTAGAATAACTCTCAGGAAAAACAAACTAAACCATGAACACTGGGGCACCTACATGTCTTTACTTTTACTAAGAATTGAAAATCATTTGGTCTCATGTGTGCTCAGCCTGACCTAGGAAGCATCAAACTACTTGAAATAATGTAATTGCTAAAATACCATGGATTGACATAATCATCAGATATATGGGTGATGCACAAATATATGTAAAAATATTATGTTACCTGATAGCAAAGGAAGAATAAATATTGGCTTAGATATGCCTATCCTTTATAGGGCAAGGAAGCTTTAAGAGTCAGAAAGGGCCTGATGAGTAGTTCAATGATAGACCATTGCTGAGCATGTGAAAGGACCTACATTCAATATTCAGCACTAAGTCAATCAATTAATTAAAAATACTGGACATTATAATTAATGTTGTCTATTCTAATCTAAGATGTTCATTAAGGCAAAATGTGAGTGTCATTGTGATTTGCTTTTATTCTATTATGTTCCCATCTTGCCCTTGATGACTTGTAAGAACACTGTGCAACTACTGTTAAACAAGGAAGAGAATAAAAGACACTCAAGACCAAACATAGTCTTATTTACTCAACAACAGTTATAGCACAGTAATACCAAAGTATTACTTAGCTTCAGAGTGCTTAAGCTAGGCCACAGTTGTCACTACAAAGCCACAAAAATAAAAAAGGCCAAATAACTTTTTAAAAACTACCTCGTATTATCAAAACAGTACTTAGCCTCCTATGTTGCTGATGGGATAGGGTTACTTCCTCATAAGTAATACACAATATAAATTGTATTCTTAATACGTAGTTTGATTTAATACTGAAATAGTACTCATAAACATGGATACTGAAATTTAGACAGAATGTTTTTTATCTGTGCCATATATGATATTAAAATATTGAAAGAAAACCATCAAATGTGAAAAAAACAAAATGACATTAAGTGAAGCAGTGTTCACCTTTTCTCCCAATTATTTATTTATTTATTCACTTTACATCCTGATCAATGACTCCCCCTCCTCCTGGTCACCCTCCCCACACAATCCCTCTCCCATCCCTTCCTCCCCTTCTCTTATGAGAGTTGAGCCTCTGCTGAGCAGGTATCTTCTTACCTTGGCATATCAAGTCTCTGCAGGTCTAGGCACCTCATCACTTACTGAGGCCAGACAAGGCAGCCCAGTTAGAGGAACAGGGTCCATGGTTAAGGAAAAGATTTAAGGAAACCCCTGCTCCAGTTGTTGGGGCACCCAAATGAAAACAGAGTTGAATATCTGCTACATATATGTGTGGAAGGAGGTATAGATTCAATCTGTATGCTCTTAGTGGGTCACTCTCTGGGAGTCTCCAGGGATCCAGGTTAGTTAACTGTCAGTCTTCCTGTGGAGTTCCCATTCCCTCCTTGGCCCTTGATCTTTTCCCTAACTCTTCCAGAAGAGTCTCCAAGTTCCATCCAATGTTTGGCTGTAGGTGTCTGTATCTGTTTTAGTCAGCTGCTGAGTGGAGCATCTCAGAGGACATTTATGGTATGCTCCTGTTATGCCTGTCCTTTTGGGTCTGAGTTAGCTCACTTAGGATATTTTCTAGTTCCATCTATTTTTTTATTGGCTCTAGCTGTATATGTAGTAGAGGGTAGCCTTATCAGGCATCGGTGGGAGATGAGGTCCTCAGTCTTGTGAAGACTGGATGCCCTAGTGTGGGGGAATTTGAGGACAGGAAGGGAAGAGTGGGTAGATGGTTGGGGGCACCATCATAGTAGCAGGAGGGGGAATGAGATAAGGGGTTTCTGTTGGGGAGAGGGAGAAAAGGGATAACATCTGAAATGTAAATAAATAAAATATCCAATAAAAATAAATAAAAATAAAAATAAAATAAAAGTGAGAAGACTCTGTACTTACAGAGACTGATTCTGTAAGGTGTACAAGGTCACCATTGCCCAGCATCTTGCTTTTGTAACTGGTTCCAGATTGCATTAACCCAGCCACCTTTCTTCCTCTGCACATGACTTAAAACATGACAATCAATCTGCCTAGTCCCCCCAAAAAAACATGATTTTGAGAGGACAGAGTTATCTTCTGTATCAGTGATAAGAGAAATATTTTTTTATATATCTCTTAGCCAGACTTGACTACAGACCTTTCTTCTTCTTAAAGTTGACTGTATTTAAAATAATAGACAACTTTAATGTTACTTCAAACAAAACAACAAACTGCCATCCAACCCCACCACTTTTACTACATATTATATAAATACTTTCAACATGTTGATAGCATTAACATATGCTATCAACAGGATAGTATGAATATTTCACACAATTCTAAATTTATGTGAGTCCATATTCTAAGTAAAGAAAATAAAGCAATGTTTTCCCCTATGCAAACATTTTAATTCGATTCTGATAAGCGTTTCCCAGCCTCCTTCAGTCCTCAGCCCTAGACAACCCTATTTGACTACTATAAATCTAGTTGTTCACCTTCCACATATGAATTTTTTGTCTGTCCAAATCCTCTTTGTTTTGTTTCCTGCAATATGTTCCAGCTTTAGTTTTGCTGCTGTAAACAGCAGAATTTGCTAGCATAGAAGGGCAACTACAGTTCACACAAATAACTTATACTTTTTTGCATACTCACAGAAATACTTTTATTTTTTTAATTCAATATTTTATTTATTTACATTTCAGATGTCATCCCCCTTCCCTATCCTCCCCATTAATCACCTAGCCCATCCCTCCTGCTCCTCCTTCTTTCCCTTTATACAGTTTAAATTACATATAAGTATTAAGGTCAGTTCTAGGTTGAGGAACTAGCAATACAATGGATGCAAATAGTCAAGGAACAAGCAAGACAATAAACCCAGATAGTCAAAGAACATGCATGACAATAAACAGAGTCCCATGATCACTCCTGTGATCACTATTTCTAAGGGCTTATACTTTTAATGAAGAACTACTGGAGAGACATTTGAAGCATCTCCCTAAAAAATAGGTATTGAAGAATTATTTATTATATAAGTATATAATATAAATAATGGGTATAAAATAATGTATTAAAGAAGATAGAACAACCAAATATAGCAACTTAACCATTAAACACTGTATATATTCATGAATTATCAATATGCCTTATAAATACATATAAATGTTGTTAATTACATAACTTTTATATATCACTTAACACTTCCTATATCCTAACAAATCTGAAAGAATTGGATCGGAAGATGGTACAAAAAAGCAATTTTAAAAGTCTGTACTCATATTCATATTAGTTAACATAAATAATTAATGAGTTGCATTGTTTATCAGAGACAAATAACTTTCCAATTACAACTCAAGGGAAAAAAATCTGCCAATTATCTACTTGTGCTGCAACATCAGCAGGAATCATACAATTAGATGCTTACTGATTCTTTGATTGGTTCTGTAGGTAGTAGATGAAAAAAATGCACATTGTATACAATTAAAAACAGTTTCCTCTTGCTCTTTGATATGTTGCGGCAGCTGTATTATTTTATTAATTTATCTAAAAACATTTACTGACCATCCATTCTTGGCAACAGACTTGCTAGGCATAGAAAGATGATAAAAATGAATGAAAAATGGTCCCTACCCCATGGGAGCTCAAAATCTAAATAAAAACAGACATATAAACATTAAAGTTGAAATATCTTGCTGCTACAATAGAGATATGCAGAAAGAAAATGGTGACATAAAGAAATTATCCGTACCAACTATGGAGAAGAAAGGTATACAGACAAGAGATTTGGACCATAGACAATTTGTAAACATAACCAACTACCTAAAAGGAGCTAATCCTGGTAGACTTTAGAGACAAGGATTTGTGATTACACAGGGTAGTAAGCAGGCATAGCACATCTGTTTGGCTGCAGATTATGTAACAAACAACAGAAGAATGAATATTAAAGGTGGGTATATATACATCATGGAAACATTTTTTTCATATTAAAGAATGAAGGTATGACTTTACAGGAATAAAACCCTAAATGATTACATTAATGAAATCATTCAATGTCAAAAACACAACAGTCTGTTTTCTCTCATTTTTAGTTCCTAGATTTTATACAGATACATAAAATCATATATATATATATATGATATAAAATTATAAATAAAAGGGCCTAGAGGAACAAAGGTACCAGTAGGAGAGAGAAGAGGGAACAATAAGAAAAGACAGAGGATCTTGAGAGGGAATATACTCAACATAAATTCTATATATCTACAGACAGAAGTTCAACTGTTTAAAAAATAATTTGAAAGAGAAAGAGAGCCCTTTGTGTGGCTAAATAAATTTTCTCACAACGTCCATAAAATTATTAAATTCAAATCCAAGTGCCATGGGTGGGCTACCTTCATAAGAATTGTTGGCCAGGAAGGTCTCTGAATCTTCATCAAATAATATAGGCTTTTATTTGCTATTGCCTCTGCTCCAGGTTGGCCATTAGATCTAGATAGTAGGACCTTATTAATAAAGATACTACATGCTTTGAATGAAGGGTATAAGGAAATCAGGTTGCAACAGAGATGAAAACTTCCACCTCTCCAGTTTGCTTTTGCTGTGCCAGAAATTGCTATAAAGGATCATGGAGGAGAATCATCAATAGTCTTAGTTAGCTGTGGATTCTGAGTGTGTTTTAAAAACCTAGTAAGAAATATATATACTTGCTGCTGAATTAATGTTGTAGCTGTTACAGGGTTAAATTTAAGTCCTGCCCCACAGAGGAAATTTACAGCAGACACTAAATCTGATCAGAAGCCTATGGCTTGGCAGTTCCATGATATGAGGAGGGAAGTCATTGCTGCTATTTTTTCAAATGAACACGATGTGTCTAGTTGCACTATAAATATTTATATTCATGCCCATAGTGACTCAATGCTGTAGATGCTGATGAAAGAAGCTTCTTTTTACAACTAGTAATGGTTTCTGAAGACAACCACAACTAAGACAAACAACCAAAAGTTATTGACTATGAAATGCTCAATATGAAATGGTGTGTGTGTGTGTGTGTGTGTGTGTGTGTGTGTGTGTGTGTGTGTGACAGAGCGGGAGGGGGAGGGAGAGAGACAGGGAGAGAGAGAGAGAGAGAGAGAGAGAGAGAGAGAGAGAGAGAGAGAGAGAGACCCTCAAGGTTCTAGGAATACTAAAGATTGGATAAGAAAGAATGCGAGAGCTGGAAGATGAGACAAAGTATTGTGGAATTTTATTTTCAAAGCATGACTTAGTCAATGCTTTCTCGAACTCTTTCTAGGCATGACTGCTTACACAAAACCTATATAGCATAGTCCATCAACATTCATTCATGGTAAGGGATCTTGAAGACCTAGTAGCAAATGTTTTTTGAGGAACAGAGAATCATTTTCAGTAGTCTAAACATTGGTAAATTTACAGTCTTTGATCTTGTAAATTACCACTTATCTGTGCTTCTATAAATAATACATTTTAAATTGAATGTCTTTATTTATTCCCTTTACAACCCATCATCAGCCCTTGTTATCCTCACAGTACCCCTAATACAAGTCCTTCCCCCATTTTCCCTACTCAAAAAAAGCCCCCCTCTGGGTGTCAGCCACCCCTCTCCTATACATCAGGTTGCTTTGGGACTAGGCACATTTTCTCCTACTGAGGCCAGACAAGGCTGTCTACTTGAGAGACACAAGATCTCTAGGCAGAGAGGCAGATAGGAAAGACCCTGTTGTTTGGGGGACCCACATGAACACTTACAAATTCACCAAGCACACACACAAAAATGAAAGTATAGGGGAATTATCAACTGGAGTGTGAGGAAGACCTGATAGAGTAATGAGAGTGCATATTCTCTCTCTCTCTCTCTCTCTCTCTCTCTCTCTCTCTCTCTCTCTCTATCTATCTATCTATCTATCTTTCTCTCGTGTGTGTGTGATATTATATTCAAATCAATTGTTATATATAATCCATTTGTGCTAATGAGAAGTTTTTAAAGAAGAAACAAGCTGATAATAGAGTATGACAAAAGGGTAAAAAAGAATCTGTCTGACAAAACATGCATTTACATTCACTCAGTTGTTAGGAGGAGCTCATCTACTTATTCTCTACATAATGGAAAGCTGGTCAACTTTGTGTACACAAAGCAAAGCTCATTCATATGATTTCTAGATAAAGCAGAGATCATGTACTGGATCTCTGAACAAATGAGCGCAACTCCACTTAAACTTTAGGCAAAAATACCTCACTCACTGTGTCTCTAGACAAAGGAGTGCCTCAACACTTATAATCAAGATACATGGAACCAACCAACTCAGTATCTAGGTAAAGGATACTCATCTATTCAATCTCTATTGACAGAGAAGAGCTTATGTACACAACCTAGATAAATGGGAGTCCATTATTTACTCTTTCTCTTTTTTCTACAAGAATGGAATCCCAGTAGAGTTAGTCTTTGGATAAAAGGTACCAACCGTACCTTGAGATAGATTGAACTGATCAATCCTAAGAAAAAGAAAATCTTTAGCAGCAACAGTAGTAGAAATTTTATAATGATAATAGTACTAAGTCATTTTGTTTTCTAAGTCAAGTTGTTCTCACAATCAAGTCAATATTTCAATATTTGAAGGTCGTCTGACAAAACTACAATTGTCCTCTTAGGAAACACTGAGGATGTGAACTACCACAGAATAATGGGACTAAAGATGATCAAAGGAGGAAAGAAATGACTTAATGGCAGAATTGATTGGTATATGGTGGTAATTTCTATGTAAAAGGACATAAAGCTAGAAAAAATGATTTTATTAAATATTTTTTCAAGAACCAAGCAGATTATATTTTTAATGCAGGAAGAATTGATTTGGGGGAGGAAGAGGTAATAAGAAGAGTTTCCAAATTATGATCTTGAAATTCCTAAGAGAGATGAAGGGAAATATGACTTTCAATTTGAAAATGTCTTACTCTTTTTGGTTTCCATCTCATTTAACAAAATATAAACCCATAACGATTCCTCCTTTATAACTGAGCTAAAGAAACAGGAAAACAATATTGCTGCATATATGTTAAATGAAACAAGAAAAATCCTCAGGGGTTAATCAAATCTCAAAGCCTATTTCTAGCTTGGGAATGTGATTTTAATTTATAATACTCATTTGGCCTATAAAACACAAGTTGTGACACTTTGACTAGACCTTTTGAAAAGTTTTTCATCCAGTGAAAAATGAGACCTGAATTCTCTGGGGAAGTCTTACATCTCAGAGTCTATGAATCTCCAGAATTGTGTCTCCAACAGTAATCTCTAAAACTCAGTAACTATCATGTAAGCCTCTCAAGGGAATGTCAGCTCATAAAAAACAGAAAATAACAATGTCCCAGCATTTAATATCAAAGAATAATTGATAATAGATCATGAAAATCTATAGATAGAAAAAAATGGAACAATATAAGAAAGAAAGAAAGAATTTGGCTTTATAGTTAAGAATAAAAGGGACTACTAGGACCACTGATACTGATTAATACAAGCTAAGAAATGAGTGCTGATTAAGAAGAGACCAGTACCATTGAGGTAAAGTCTTCCTGGAAGTCTGTCCTGAGAGCACAAATAAACTGTGTTCCAGAGATAACCAAGGTTGTACCTCCTGCTAGTAGCTGGACTTGGAAGATGGTACTGGTTTGAAGGCATAAAGGGGTCATAGAGAGCAGCTGAGGCTTGACACTATGATAGGTGAGGAAGGCCATTAATAAAGGTTGCAGTTGATGGTCCAGGATTAAAGGGATCATACAAAGAAGTTAAGGTTTTTTTGTAATTAGGTCCATTTGGCTATGAATTTCATGAACTCAGTGTTTTTGATAGCTAAATAGTACTCCATCATGTAAATGTACCACATTTTCTATATCCATTCCTCCATTGAGGGACATCTGGGTTGTTTCCAACTTCTGGCTATTATAAATAAGGCTTCTATTTCTAACATTTCTTTGAACATGGTGGAGCATGTGTCCTAGTTATATGTTGGAGCATCATTTGGGTATATTCCCAGGAGTGGTGTAGCTAGGTCCTCAGGTAGTACCATGTTCAATTTTCTGAGGACCCGCCACACTGATTTTCAGAGTGGTTGTACCAGCTTCCAATCCCACCAGCAATGGAGGAGTCTCCTTCTTTCTCCACGTCCTCGCCAGCATCTGCTAACATCTAAGATTTTGATTTTAGCCATTCTGACTGATATAAGAAAATATCATCCTGAGTGAGGTAACCCAGTCACAAAAGAACACATATGATACATTCTCACTAGTAAGTGGATGTTAGGAAAAAAGCTAGGAATGCCCACGAAACAACTTACAGATCACATGAAGCTCAAGAAGAAAGAAGACCAAAGTGTGGATGCTTCAGTCCTATTTAGAAGGGGGAAAGTAATAATGGGAGGTAGAGGGAGGGAAATAATTTGGTGGAAGAGAGGAGGGGGAGAGGAAAAAAGGAGGCAGGATCAGGTGTAGGAGGAGACAGGGAAATGTACAGAGGGTCAGGAAATTGAACAGTTTTGTTGCAATAGGGTATGGGGACCTTGGGGTAGCCACCAGAAAGTCCCAAATCCCAGGAAAGCAAGAGGCTCCCAGGACCTAACAGGGATGAAATTAGCTGAAATACCCAACAAAAGCAAGAGAGAACCTGTAGAGAACATATCCAAAGGCTAAACACAGCCCCTGATTGAGGGGTGGGGTCACCACATTTCTGAAAACTTTTAACCCAGAATTTCTCCTATCTAAAAGAAATACAGAAACAAAGAGTGCAGCAGAGACTGAAGGAAAGGCCATCCAGAGACTGGCCCACCTGGGGATTCATCTTATATGCAGCCATCAAACCCAGACACTTGCTGAATCCAAGAAGTGCTTGGTGACAGGAGCTTAATATAGCTGTCTCCTGAGAGGCTCTGCCAGAGTCTTACTAATACAATTGAGGATCCTTGCAGCCAACCATTGGACTGAGCACAGGAACCCCAAAGGAGGAGTTAGGGGAAGGACTGATGGAGCTGAAAGGATTTGCAACCCCATAGGAAAAATAATATCAACCAACCAGACCCCAGAGAGCTCCCAGGGACTAAACCACCAATCAAAGAACACACATGGAGGAACCCATGGCTTCAGCTGTACATGTAGCAGAGGATGGTTTTATCTGGCATCAGTGGGAGGGGAGACCCCTGGTCCTGTGAAGGCTCAATGCTCCAATGTAGAGGAATGCTAGGGTGGCAAGTCAGGAGTGGATAGGTGGATGGATGAGCCCTCTCATAGAAGCAGGCAAAGGGGGGTTGGAATAATGGGTTGTGGAGGGGAAAATGGAAAGGGGGATAATATTTGAAATGTAAATAAATAAAATAAACAATAAAAAAAATTTAAAAGGAGCTAAGCTTCGGCACCATGCAGAGGCTAATGGTGAAGCCCAGTTGCAACAGAAAACCTCAGCATATTAGAGAGGCTAGTACAAAGGGATGTTCACTAAGAATAGCAGCAGCAGTGGAGTAGAGTCAACCAAAACAGAGAAGGCTACAGAGGGAAGAGCTGGAGAAGTGACTCAAGCCCTTATGAGAAGCCTAGACAATCGTGTGTGGATCCCAGACATTGAAACAAAAAGCTGTTAAGTTGAAGTTGCCTCGGAGACCCCAAGATGTTGTTAATAATGCCAGATCCATGGGATACCTGCCAAAGAAATCTACTAGCAGGGAGTGGAAACAGTCGAAAAGAAATAAGTTTGCTCGAGTCAGCAAAGCTAAAAGGAGTTGGATAGCAGACATAGAGATGCAGATATTGAAGTTTGCCCCTCTGGGTTTTGCTCTTGATTAATCCAGTATTTCCTCACTATTACATTTTGCAATGGGAATGTTAATTCTATGACATTGGAAGTATATGATTTGGTTTTTAATTTTATAGGGAATTACAGTTAAGTTTTTGGGGACTGGGAATGAGTGGACAAACCAATCAGATACTGATGTTAGTCAAACATGGTCAGTTTACTAAAGGCATACCCCAAGACTGATCAATCAGGGACACAGATCAGACTTGGAAGTTGACTGTGACCTAGAGACAACAACATGTAGGGCTTTTTAAGCCTGAGATCAAAAAACATCTGTGTCAAGTTATTCCACCAATCAGGTCATAGGTTAAGGGGACTTTCTTAGGAACGTATCTTGCTTGTACATTTATTCTATTCCCATTAATTGGGCTATTCAACTGTGACAGGGGTCTTGCCTTGTCTAGCACTTATGCCTTAACTTGCCAACTAGGATGTCAGTTACTCATGTAATTCATATCTCTTTCTGCCAAGTAGGATGTCAAATCCCAGAAACGTAAACTTTATTCAACTCATACTCAAAATGGAAGTCTTATTCCAAGTTGTTTTTTATATTGGTGCAGATGTCTTTCTAATGTTGGGAAGTGTCCTAGGGACTGTTTATAAAAGCAAATACAATAAAAGCTTATACACAGATGAAGGAAGTGCTGCTGGGTGGTCGGTTCCCTTAGAAGCTTATTGAGAGTAACTATACAAAGCAGTTCTACTGACTTCTATCATAATTGCTTTCCAATGGAACAGAATATAACAGGCTATATAACCAACTTGGGCAGGAGAAAGTTTCATGGGCATGAGAAAGTTAGCAGCAGAAACAGCATATGAGAAAATTTCCTTATACTATCAGTAATAATGCCAAGTGGCAGGCTAGCCAGGTAACAGTTATTTAGCTCTCAACATTCCATTTAGGCCTTTCCATGTTACTTAGTCCTTATTTCACATAGGACTTAATATTTGACTTAGTCCTTAACAAAGTGATTGGATGAATCTTAAAAGAAACTTTGAACTTTTGACTTTTAACAATTTTGAGACTATGGGGACTTTTGAGGTTGGAGTAAATGTATTTTTCATTATGCTATAGGTATGACCCCCCCCCCCAGAGACTAATGTGTTTGAGGAAGCCTATGGGGGCCAGAGAGTGGCATGTAGCAGTTTGAATAGGTTTGACCCCCATAAAATCATGTATTTGAATGCTTGGCCCACAGGAAGTGACACTGTTAGAGGTGTGTACTTTTTAGAATAAGTGTGGCATTGTATGAGGAAATGTGTCACTTTTGAGTGGGTTTTTATGCTCTTAGTGTTCAAGCTCTTCTCAGTGTGGAATATACATTCCCTCCTATTTCTCCAGCACCATGTCTGCCTGGATGCTTTCTTCCATTATGATAATTGACTGAACCTCTGCAACTGTAAGCCAGCCCCAATTAAATGTTGACCCTTATAAGAAATGCCTTGGTCATGGTTTCTCTTCACAGTATGGAAAATTAACAGTTACTCTAAAACAGTTACCCTATAACATTTTGTGTCACTCGTTTATCCATGGGCAGATCTTATGCTACTGGTTACATAGTCTGAGGTGTTAACACTTGGATAAAATTGTTAATAGGTGTTCGCCAACATTTAGTATAGCACTTCCTATGTTATAAAAGCTGGTCACTAGGAAGGAAGCTTACTCATCAGTAGCAACATGAATTCTCTGTGTCCTGTGGCCAATGTGTGTTGTCTTCTGAAATAGGGCCTTAACATCAAGTTGTCATGGGCAACTAAGAGCAATGACAGTATTTTGTGTTATTTTATGGTCTCTGAGACACCTCTGACCAACAATGTAAGAGAAGTGATCATCTTATATCTGCTACTACATTATGTATTTGGGATCATATGCTTTCTTGGGGGATTATATTACCCTGTATAGGAAAAATTTCAATTTGTTGTTTCTCTCTGTCTCTCTCTCTCTGTCTCTCTCTCTCTCTCTCTCTTTTTCTTTCTTTATATATATGTGTGTGTGTGTGTGTGTGTGTGTGAAGGATGGCTGTTCAAAAAATCTAAACCTGTTTTTTTTTAGTGATCCCTACTCCAATACTCTCTTCTGCTTTACCTTTCCATGCCTCTTTCCACTTTAATTACTCTCTCCATTGCTTTTCCAGTCCCCTTAGCACATGTGTTCTATGACATATCCTCCCTTAAGAGTTTTCTTTCCCCTTATGACAAATAGTTTCTTTCTGTTTTCCTTTTATTTTAAGATTTACATATGAGTGAGGACATATGATCTTTATTTTCCTGTGACTGGATTACCACACCAAATGTACCATTCTTCATCCCTAAGCACTAAATTGCCAACTTCATAATATCATTTTTCTTATACCTAAATAAAATTACACTGTATATTGTGCTAGTTAGTTTTTTTCTCAACTTGACACAAGCTAGAATAATTTTAGAAAAGGGATTCTAGTTGAGAGAATGTCCCCATTAAATTGTTCTGTAGACAAGCCTGTGGTGAGCTTTCTTGGTTGAAGATAGATGTAACTCATTGTGAACAGTGCCATCCCTGGGCTAGTAGTCCTGCATATAAGAGAGTAGGCTGAGCAGGCCATTAATAGCATGCCTATATGCAGCACTTCTTTTGTCTCTTCATCAGCTCCTGCCTCCACATTCCTGCTCTGTTTGTATTCCTGCCCGTATATCTCACAGTGATGGACTATGCTGAGATATATGTAAATTGAGTTGAATTTTTTTTCTCCCTGAGTTTGCTTTTGGTTGTAGTATTTTATCACAGCATTTGAAAACCTAGCTAAGTGGAGCCATATTTCCATTGTCTATTCATCAGCTGATGAATATCTAAGCTTTTCCATGTCCTATGTTTTTGGTTTTTTTGGGTTTTTTTGTTTGTTTTGTTTTATTTTGTTTTGATTTTTTTTCAAGACAGGGTTTCTCTGTGTAGTCCTGGCTGTCCTGGAACTCACTCTGTAGACCATGCTGGCCTTGAATTCAGAAATCCGCCTGCCTCTGCCTCCCAAGTACTGGGATTAAAGGCGTGCGCCACCACTGCCCGGCAATGTTCTGTGTATTTTAACCATAGCAGTCATGAACTTGGAAGAGTGGTTGTCTCTGTAGAAGAAAATACAGTCTTTGGAGAAAACACCAATGAGTAGTGAAGCTGGGTCATATTCTAGATCTATTTCTAGTTTTCTGAGTAACTACCTCATTGATTACAATGAGTCAGTTTGAACTCCCACCAGCAATAAATAAATGTTCCCTGTTCATTAAATTGTCACCAGCATTAGTTGTCTGGATTTTTTCTCATTCTTTAATATTATGAATTCTGACTGGAAAAAGATTAAATAAATCTCAAAACAGTACTGATCTACCCTTTTCTGCCAGCTACTGATGGTCCACACTTTCTACAATATTTCTTTGCCATTTGTGTTTCTTCTGAGAATTCTCTATTAACTTCCATATCACACTTTGTATCATATTGTTTTCTTGTTCTTTTAGTTTTTATTTTTGAATTCCTTGTGTATTCTAGATAACATTACTCTGTAAGATGGATAACTGGCAAAGTTCTATTCAGTTTCTGTATGCTGACTTTTCAGTCAGTTCAGCTTTCTTTGTAATATAGGTTTTCAATTCCATAAAGTCAGACTTGTTGATTTCTTGGCTCTTATTTCTAAGGCAATCATGAGCCCATCCAAATGTCCTTACATGAACCTATATCCTGAAGCATATTCCATATGTCTTTTCTAGAAGTTTCAGAGTTTTGTATTTACAGCAGGAATATGCAATCTATTTGTAATGTATTTGAATGCAAAGTGAGAGACAAGGATCAAGTTTCATCCTTCTATATGGGTACACCAATTTTTCCAATATTATTTATTAAAGATTTTGTTTTTTCTCCAATATATGCTTTGGCATCCTTGTCAAAAGTCAGATTTCTGCATGTGTGTGTATTTATTTCTGGGTCCTCGCCTATAGTATATTAATTAGTCTACCTGGTTTTGCACCAGTATCATGCTGCTTTACTCTCATGATTCTGTCATATAACTTGAAATAAGATATGGCATCTCCAGTAGGAGAATTAGGGTTATCCAGGACATTCTGGGCTTTCACATGAACTTCAAGAGGTTTTGTTGTTGTTGCTGCTATTGTTTTGTTTTGTATTTCTGTAAATAATGTCACTGGAATTTTGATGGAGACTTGAATCTGTAGTTTTTTTTCCCCCCAATGGACAGTCTACTACTAATCAATGCACATGTATTGGTTAACTTCTGGTGTCTTCTCTAATTATTTATTTCTTAATTGGCTTCAAGTTTTCATTGGATAGTTGCACATTCTTGTGGGGTTCCACGGACTTGACCTGATTGAGACATTGAGAAAATGAACAAATTTCTTTTTTTTTTTTTTTTAAAAAAAGGACAAATACATGGTTCAGATTATCTCCATCTCTAGTCCTTCAGGGTTTTGTCATGAAAGTAATTTAATTCTCTCAATAGCTGTTTCTGCATCAGTTGAAATTTTCTTATTGAATCCATTTGTGTGGTGAATTATATCTATTTATTTAGGCATGTTGAAACATCCTGCATCTCTAAGATCAATCCATCTCTTGATCACGGTGAACGATCTTTTGAATGTGATTTTGATTGACTACAATTTGCAAGTAATCTATTGAGAAATTTCTTATGACAAAGTGATTGGCCTATAATTTTATTTTTGTTGGGTTTTTATGTGGTTTGGGTATCTTGGTAATGTTGAATTCGTGTAACGGATTTGGGAGAGCTTCTATATTTTATATTTTATAGAATAATTCGAATAGTATTGATGTTATTTTTCTTTGAATATCTGATGGAATTCTGCACTTAATCCATGAGTCCCCAAGATTTTATTGAGAAAATTTTAATTGCTCTTTTTATACTATTTTTTGTTATAGATCTCTGAAATTTATTTATGTCATCTTAGGTAAGTTTGGTAGGTCATGTACATCTACAAATTCATCTGTTTTTTAATTTTTTTAATTTAGTTGAACATAAAAATTTAATGTATGTTGTCATAATCTCTCAATTTCATGTATTTGTTATAATGTCTCCATTTTCATCCCTATTTTTATTATTTTTGATCTCCTTTCATTCTGTTAATTTGATTAAGGTTTGAAAGTTTATTTTCAAAGAACCAACTCCGATTGATTTCTTTTTCATTTTTATTTCATTCATTTCACCCCTAATCTATTTGCTTCTATCCACAACTTCTTTGATGTCACTAATAATAAAGTTGAACAAAAGAACTAATCCCTGAAAAATCTATCTATATAAAAACAAAAAAGCACAATGAGAAAAAGGAGAAATTGCGTACAAAACATTTGATAATAATCATTCCAATTTTGCTTATCATTATTGTAAAAATCCCAGTCATATGTATAAGAAAATAATGGCAATTACATGGAATGGATGTTAGAAAAATTCTAGCAAAGTATGTATATACTCAGAATGACTCAAAATCAACTGAAAAGCAGGCAAACAGTAAATACATCAAAAAAATTAAATTGGATGGGATGAATATCTATCAGTGACAACATTTGTAGGAAAAGGCTTTAAGGTTTTCGGTTTGCTTGTTTGTTTTATTTGCTTTTTGTGGATAGTGCAAAGCAATATAGCCAAGCACATATCAACTTCTCAATGAAGCACTGGGCTGTGTGTTAAAATTGAAACTGTATGCTCTCCAAAATTTTGCTAAGTAAAAACAATGCTTATTCCATGAAGATTGTGGAAATTTTGGATTCTCAGTCAGAAGATTTGACAGTCCCTGTTTCCCAACAGCATCTCTGACAAAGGCAACATTAAACTTCTTGATATTTTTTTTCAATGTTACAGATGAGAATTTGTCTTGGCATGTTTTGTAACTTGTGCTTGCCTTATTACAAATATGGTGAAATAGTTTTTGATAATTTTAGGGATCATTTGCATTGTTTTTATGTTAGACTTTTAAATGATTTTATTTATTATTTGAGAATGTGAATGTGTGTGCGTGATGTGTGTATTTATATGTGTGTGCATGTACATGTGTGTTTATGAATGTGTGTGTGTGTGTGTGTGTGTGTGTGTGTGTGTGTGTGT
>JANHMN010000004.1:72139173-72164565 GCA_030674055.1 Rhabdomys pumilio | reverse complement strand
AAAATTTAAATTACTTTTATCATTTTCTTCTAAACAATCCTCAATATGAACTCATACAACTCTAGAAGAAGCTTCACATTGAGAATAGCTGTGGAGAAGATTCTCAAATACCTGGTACTATGTCAAATTGTTGCCTGTTGTCCAGGAGGCTGTAGTCCATCTGACAAGGAAGGCATCCTGTAGACTCTGCTTTGCATATGCAGTGGTAGGTGTAAAGTTCAAAAGTATAAAAAAATCCATCCCATATACAGACACCAAATCCAGACACTATGGCAGATGTCAAGAAATGCTTGTGGACAGAGGTCTGATATAATTGTCTCCTGAGAGGTTCTGCCAGAGCCTGTCAAATACAAAGGTTGATGCTCGCAGCCAACCATTGAACTGAGCATGGGGTCCCCAATGGAGGAGTTAGTGGAAGAATTGAAGAAGCTGAAGGGGTTTGCAACACTGTAGGAAGAACAACAACATCAACCAACCAGACCCCCTAGAGCTCCCAGGGACTAAACCACCAACAAAGAGTACACATGGCTCCAGCTGCATATGTAGCAGAGGATGACCTTGTTGGTCATCAATGGGAGGAGAGGCTCTTGGTCCTGTGAAGGCTCGATGCCCCAGTGTAGGGGAAAGCTAGGGCGGGGAGGCAGGAGTGGGTAGGTGAAGGAGCACGCTCAGAAGCAGGGAGAGGGGAAATGGGATAGGTCTCCAGAGGGGAAACCAGAAAGGAGATAACATTTGAAATTAAAATGAATAAAATATCCAATAAAAAAATTAGAAAACTATTGGGTTCATTTCAAGTTTTCAGTTATAGATATTTTTAGTATTAAACAACACATTAAATACAAAAGATTAAAAATAGAAGTAAGTAACATCTTATTAAATAGACAAATCATCGCTATGGTTTTCAAAGTAGTGGTTTGGTAGAAAATTGGACAATTAGAATATTTGTTATGCAAGATGAGTTGATGAAGACATGAAGGATTCCTTTGATTACTGACATTCTGCCCAGCACAACCCAGGCTGGACCCCCAATGCACAGATTTTTTCACTTTTGTTTGGAATTTGAGAATCAATAAATAGAAAGAGACATTATTTGACTGCATAGCTCTTTGCAAATTTTCTCAAGTTTTTTTTCTATTTGATCCAATAGTTCAGAAAAAACCCTAGAGATATAGACAAAACAAACAAACAAACATAGGAATAAGCCCTCACAAGAGCCAATAACAGTAGCTTTAAAACTCTCCTAAATATCTGATGGGAAAAACTATGCCTTCGACTTTTTGACAAAATTAACATTGCTAATATGAAATCTTACAAAGTCATAACATTTCTAATATCTGCATCATACCCTGGTTGGATGAGAAGGGCCTAAAGACAAAGTCACAGCCTTGTTGCTGTCTCTGGAATTTTGGGCCAGTACCATAGTAGAATCTGTATTTTCTCCTAAAAGTGGAAACTTGGAGTTAAAATTCATGACAAACTAGGGGTTGAGTAAATAGCTTAGTTGGATCTTTGCTTTGCTAACAAGGGAACTTGAGATTTACCATAGAACTTACATAAGAAATGGTGGGATTCATGGTTTCCTTGAGGAGGTACAGACAAAGAGATCTCTGGGTTTCCTGGCCAGCCAGTCTGACCAACCTGGTAAGTTCCAGGCCAATTACAAAGCTTGTCTTACAAACCAATTTGGGACCCAGGAAGATAGTTCATAAGATAAAAACACTTGTGTAGGCTTTAGAAACAGAGTTGGTATCTTTGAATTTTAGATGTGATATCACCTGTCTGAAAGCCCAGTATTCCTACGGAAAGAAATGGATAAAAAAGAATAAACAGAAGAGTCATGTGGAAGCTCATAGGCTAGCTAGTCTGGAGTACAGAGCACAGAGACAAAGAAGAGATTTTGCCTCAAAGCAGAAGGTGAGGAGCATTATCTGAGGTCCTTTTCTGACTTCCATATATCCACTGTAGCATATTAAGAACCTCACACATGAACATGATCACACACACACACACACACACACACACACACACACAAAGTATCCAGTAATCAAATGATCAATAAAATAAAGAATGCTAATAATGCTCAAAGAATAACACTATTGATAATCAGCCTCCATATCAATAAGCAGCCACACATGTGTACATATAAAAACTTATGACAAAGAAAAAGAAACAGTACATAGAAGTAAAACATGAAAATGAGCCACACTGAAGAAAGTGTGTATTTACAGAAACATCAAATCTTCTTGTCTCTTAGCAAGATTAGGCCAAGTGTCTGAGAGAGTAAAGCCATGGGCTATCAGCGCTCCTTTTGTACAATGTGATGGTATAGAATGGAAACCTGCAAGTTTGAGTGAATACTATAATAGAGGACATCTTTCTATGTGCTATGTTGAGCAGAATGAACTATTGAAAACTGAATGAACTCTAGAAATAGAGTCTTTATTATGTAGGATACCATTTGGCAGGTAGTTGCCAGTGACTACTCTCTGCTAGGCCATGTAGTGTACAACTTCCAGCAGACTGATCCACATTTAAATGAAACTTGGTAACCAATGACTTATAAAAGATTTCATCTATGAAATCTAAACTAGCAGAGACAGTCTGTTGTATACTTTACATAAATGCAGATCAGCCTTGGTGCACGATTTCTCTTGACTTCTCCATATGTACTTTTTCATTTGCTGATTTTGTTCTGTGTCTTGTCATTGTATATACCATAACTCTCTGACTTCTGAATTCTGAGCAAATAACCCTGTCTGAATGTTGTCTTAGTGACCCTGATATAAATGCTTCTTTTATATATTTCATAGATTAGCAAGTAAAGTTGGTGTAACACAATACCCACTCAAGTCCTTTAGTACTGGCATATATTGTGGGTATCAGTCTCTCAGACAAAGGTCAGTTTGACTAGTAACTGGAAAAAAATGACCATAAATGAGCTGCCTTTATTTACAAACAGGAAACAGTCTGTTTCATTGCTCAGAATATGTAATCAAAAAATTAAGAAAGATTTAAAAAAAATAAAACAAGCTGAAAAGCAAGGTAAATGAATGTCATTTCTGCCAACATCATGAGACCAAGAAAGAAGTCTTGCGGAAACCAAACCACAAATCAGAGATATCAGAAGCCTCACAAACAATCAGGAAATATTTGTCCTAAATTCAAATACAAACATAAAACTTGAAACAGGAGTGGTGAAAATCCCAACAGGAAAAGAAAGAAAAAACTATCAACTCCAATCTTGAATTCATCATAAAATACTAATAGTTGACGATTAGTAGAAGGCTAGCTTTCTGATGGGAGGCTGGATGAAAAAATATCATAAGCTCAGTAGATAGGTTGTAGGATCATGTCTGTGTGGCTGTGGTTACAGCATCTGAATGCCTGTCACTAGGACTACATTTACAGTCATCCATCTTAATTAAGAAAGTTGGACAATAATCATTAACCTCATTAAAACAGTAAAGATGAATCATCTAATTTACAGTTGTAACTATAAGGCATATTTTAGTAGAAGTTTGCATCTCTTTATAACGTTCTTATAAGATAAACAGCATTACTACTCATCTAGAAATATTCTCCTATACATACAACATAATATGTAAGCAAATGTCTAAGCACATTGTAGTTCTATTAGATTGTGATGGTTAAATATGGTTGTCAACCCAACTGAAATGGAATCAGCTAAAACATAGCTCTCCGGTCATTCCTGCAGACTTTACATTACTTTAGTGGGGTCTGCATATAGACAGCACCTTCTGGCAGCTATGTCGAGAAGAAGGACATAGAAGAAGTCTTTGCTTTTTCCTACTTGCCTTCATGCTTGTTGACAAGTCTATCTACCTTGCTGATGTGATATTTCTATGTTACTAAAACTAGCTTCATTGGACTTTCAACATGGACCAGTAGCTCTCTTGGAGTTCTTTGGGCTTTCTGTACAAGCTTTGGACTTCTGAGACATCAAGACAAATGAGATGAGAATCTATGAGATTACTGAGATAACATTGTTGAAATACCTGGACCAACCTAACTAATATACACATCAAATAGAACACCATATAAAAGAATAGTTTGTGAATATGGGAATGTCATTGGGTGATACAAAAATTCAACCTGACAAGAGTTGCATGTTCATAGGAGAAGAAAGCCATGTTGCTTTTGATAGCACGACAGAGCACTAGTGATAAGAAACAAATTCAGGTTACCACAATAGCCAGGTAGATAGTAAAAGAATTGGACTAGCTAGAATAGAAACCTACCTCAAGGTCAGAATGTCCACCTGAGTACCTTATTTTGAGAAAATATACAAAATGTCCTACTTACCAAATGGGTACGTGATGCACATGGAATAGGACCATAAAAGCAACTCAAAGCTAAGAGGTAGTCAGGTATGGCAGCCTGAAGGTACAAAATAAGTACTGAATTTGGGCCTATGATAGCAGTGGGTAACTCTGTGGTTGTAAAAATAATAGAGGCCAAACAATAGCATTTAGTTGTCAAGATTGGAATAGTTTAGTTAATGTAATGGTTGGCAAGGTTGGATTCCAGCAAGTATAGTCCAAAGTAAAGTACATTATGGATTGGCAGAAGAAACATGGGGTTCAAAAACAGACAAGTATGCAGTCAGTAAAAATGTTATAGATTGTGTTAGCCTTTTAAAATGGTAAGGAAAATATCATGAAGCATCCAGTAACCTTGTATCCAGGATGGCCCAATACAATCAATGTTCCAACTAACTCAAGTTTCAAGATCCAATAGCAATTCATTTGAAGAAAAATGGGTACAAAGCCGTACCTGCAGCCATCCTACATGGTGCTGCCATCTAGACTGCCACCAGACCACATGGCCTAGGCAGAGGAGGATACCCAGAGACCCTCCAGATACTAAGCCCACTCACAACCTTACACATGAATGTGAGCACACATGCATGTGCATGTGCACATGCACACACACATAAACATATATGCTAAATATCTAGTAATCATTTGCCAATAAAATAAAGAAGGTTGATGATGGCCAAGGAATGACAGTTTTGATAATCAGCCTCCATATCCATAAGCAGCCACACATGTGCACCCACACAAAATTCTGAAAAATTAAGAGAAAAACAGTAAATGGAAGTAAGACATGAAAATGAGCCACAGTGAAAAAAGGTGTACATTCCAAAGGATTTCCTCAGAGAAAGCTAATCTTATTGTCTATGTTGATGTCCATGGATCATATCACCACTAAAGATCATGCAGACATTCCTAGTCTGGGCTTCCACATGGGACAATGTAGATGTTGAGAGCTGGCCTCCCCCCTTCCTGGTTATGGCATTCTAGAGAGCTGACTCCACCTGTCTCCATATGCAATATGTAGGAGGGAAGACTGTGAACCTCCTCTGGGTAGCACAGTAGAGCTGGCCTTGGTGACAGAGTGAGCTGACCTCAAGGCCATAAACATGAGAGAACTGGTTCTGCCACTTGTGTGTCATGAGGTGGCATAGCCTCCAGGTGGTGCTGTCCCTGCCTCCCACCTTGCCACCTACAGGACAGCTTGCCCCAGAGTCATGAGAGTGGGAGAGTTGGCCTAGCCCATCCTTGGCTGCAGCACTTGGGAAGGTAAGCCCACATTTTTACTGGGCAGTAGTACTGGCTCTGGTAGCATGAGTGTATATGAGCCAGATCTGAGGGCCTGAGAACAGGAAAGGTGACCCTGCCTGTTGCTAGTTGCAGCATTGGGTGACCTAACCAGGGTAGTGCTGGGGTGTTCATTCTGATGACAAGGTACAGAAGAGCTGTCAATTTTTTTCAGCTCCCACCTAGGCCCAGATCCAGGGCTCTTTAAGCTGGCCCACCTCAAAATTTATCTCATTTGTGAACTGCTGGAACATGTAAAAAGGATTTACATGTTCTAAAGATTCAAAGCTGCAGGATTTCCATGACACAGGGCAACAAAATTATTACCAAGGAGTCTTGGTGAGGACCCAGTATAGACAGTATAACAGAAGCCAGAGGACTGAAAACAGATCAATGACTTATTGAAATAAACATGTGCAAGTAAAGGTATATAGAATAATGGTTATACTGTGGGACACAACAACACACTACAGGTCTCATGACAAGATCTTTTCTGTTTTGTTTTATTTACTTATTTATTTTTCTTTTCTTTGAGAGGGAGCTTGTAAGAGAACAGGGTAGATACAAAGAGAAAGTGGCATGAATGGGATTGGAGTGCATGATGTGACACTCCTAAAGAATCAATAACAAGTTTTCTTCTTTTTTTTTTTTAAGAATAAAAATAAGAGATAACTTCACTATATGTCCATTCAGGATGATAGTGTAAACAAGTGTGTTGGCCTGACACTTCCATTGGCAGTTTCATCAATACAATTAGTCACATACTCTGTGGAAAAGAGGATTGCCTGGTTATATTATAGATTTAAAGAAATAGACAATGGCAAATATTTTGACCAGGTACTCAAGGGAACGATTTATGGATAGATCATAAGGAGGTATGACAAGAAGCACATGAAATGTAAACAGTTTTGAAGTAGTAAGACTTATTAACATATATTACTAGAGTTGGCATTAAATAACAAATGGGACTGGAGTCGGTGGATAGTTGACCTCAGTTGTCAATAGATATTTTCTACCCTATTCCTATCCATTTCCAGAAGGTTGATCTATTTCCTGCAATGTTCAAAACCCAAGCCCATTCAGAAAATCAAATGTAGAGTTTAGGAGCTGAAGATACAGCTCAGTGGTTAAGTACTTTCCAGTTTTGCACAGAAACTTGGGCTTGCTCATAATCCTCTCCCCACTTAAAAAGTAGATATCAAAGATTCCTGTGAGCCATTCAGAAGCAAATTGAAGTTAGCCTAAACCTACAGAGCTAGAGTATGTAATGTTTTATCTTTGACAATATTTAACTCAAACTTGGTGTGAGTTTGATTTTAGCTCCATAAGACCTGAGGCAACATAATCACAGTGAACTTGCAATATTTTGACCCATCAGCACAGAACTCTGGGTAATATTGTTGGGTCTTTAAAACCTTGTACAGCAAATGTATATATGTAAGATGCTTTACCATAAAAAGTATTTTACCTATAGCAATCTGTTCAAAGTATTGCTGAAGTACCAGTTGGAGTCAAGACTGCAAGGCTGGACCTGTCCTCAAAAATACAGGACATACAGGTTTGATATGTCACTATTTTAGCCTTTCACGCTGTGTGCTTAGTACTATATCTAAGTCTAGTTGATAGGTGCCAATAGAAACCTCAACCTATCTATAATAAGAAAAGTGTCTCTGGATACTACCATATGTCCTTTAAGAAGATGGATTGCTTGCTCTGAGGAGCACAGTTCTTAGTGAATAATCCTAGTGAGACTCCAATATTACAATACTATTATTCTGTGATCAACTCAGTCAACTCATGTTTCTCATGTTTTGTGTCTGTAATATACTGTGTCTGTGTTTGAAATTTTAGCTGCAAGAGAAACGATATATATATATATATATATATATATATATATATATATGTAAATACAGCAAGAGTCCCAGTCATTTGAAATTTGTAACTGTCAGATGGCCAAAACAATGTTTATTGTGGCAGGAAAAAAAGAATGTAAATTTTAAAATGCCAGTATTATGATGGGGTAAATTGCATCGGCATATAAGAGTTAGACCTTCTGTTACACTAAAGGATTGAAAATTAATGGGCTTGTCAATAATAATGCATGTGTCTGCTTTTAAGAATTCCCAAACTTTTTTGCTTTATATTGTTATTTATTTATTTTTTAATTTTTTATTGGATATTTTATTGATTTACAATACAGATGTCATCCCATTTCCCCATTGCCCTTCTCTAGAACCCTGTATCCCATCTCCCCTCTTCCACACCATTGTAATTACAAGCATGTATTAAGGTCATTTTTAGGTTGTGGGTCTAGCAATACAATAGATGAAAATAGTCAAAAAGCAAGCAAAACAATAAACACAAATAGTCAAAGAACAAGGCATTAAATCAAGGCATTAAAAACAATTACATGAACACTCCCATGATAACTGTTCCTAAGGACTTATCAGGATGACCGAAGTATCTGAGCATATTTCCCTGTCTTAGCCCGAGGTCATTTTCATGTCTGAAGCCAACTTCCTTGTTCTAGTCTAAAATTTAGAATCCTATCTGAAATTACTACTTTGTTCTAGCCTTATGTCAGCTTCCTGAATGAAGCCTACTTCCTTGTCCTTGGCCCATGTCAGATTCCTGCCAAGCAGCCCATTTCCTTGCCTTGACCCATGTCAGATTCTTGCCAAGCAGCCCCAAAGGCTATCCACCACTCCCTCTTTTTTATTTCATTAACAAGACTGAGGCTGTTTTAGGTTATTCTGACAAGAATGCCTTCCTTACCCATTGTGGAATATGCATTATCAAAAGCACTTCTGTCGTAGGTAGGTAAGGCTCTGTGGAGAATCTTACCCATCCTTGGCTTGCCAGCCTGTTAATTCAATAACTCTGTCTTGGGGTCCATTTTCAGATTCAAGCCATGTACTTTGGCTTCCAACATGTTGATGTTGTTTAAAAAAAAAAAGAAAAAAACTTTAACATAACGGGCAGGAATAAAAGTATGGCCTGGACAAAAAGGGCTAGAATGATCAATCTAAATATGCCATTTTTGAAGCCTGACAAAAATAGAAATATTGACCTCAGGCTATGGGTAATTTTATCTGTAGTATCTACTGCATCAATGTTCAGCAGAGCAGCATTCTTGAAATTTATAAGCTGCCTACGTATCATTAAAACTTCCAGAGAGGTGTTAGAATTATGCCAAATACACTGCAAGTGTCGTTAAACTTCTTTCTAATTATGACTACCACTGTAAATTTTAGAACTAACATGAATCCAATGTTATTTGTGTTGACACTCAAAATGGCTCCTTACCCTTAAATTCTGAACCTCCTTCCAGTAATTTGAATAAGATAAAGAGCATCAATCCATTCTTCCAAATACCTATTTAAATCTGGGAGTGGGGAACAGAGAAAGGGGATAACATCTAAAATGTAGATAAATAAAGTACCCAATAATAAACAACAAAAGAAAGAAAACAAACAAAACAGAAAATGGAACTGGCTATGGAAGTCAAACATTTGAGACTTTTAGCAGCAATTTTACAGTACCCATAATATGGGGATTCCTTATAGTTGTCAAGGACAAGAGACTTGGTATGGGCCCATGGAACTTTAAAACACTATCTTCATAAAATAAAAAAGGGGGAGATATATCACTGTACACCACAAATTTATTTAAATAATGTTCTTTTTACTTTAATGTTCTTTTTATTTTAAATTTTTTAAAAAAAATTTTGGATGCAGTGGATGAGACATGCTGATGCCAGGACAAAGAATGATGCTGACCTGTGAGCTTGCTGAGTGCCTTGACAATGGTGACTGGGAAGCTGTATTGGACATAAGTTCCTGACCCATGATTGCTTACCTATACCCTGATGAGACGAGCTGCCTTGCCTCGAGTTCTTAGACCTTGTGAAACAGAGAATCAAAAAGAGTAGTTATAATGCCTCTTGTATTGTCATTAAATGTGACCAGTTATTCAGATTCAATCATGGACTGGTCTAGAAATCAATCCAATATTGGAAATAACAGTATTGATTTGTAAGTCTGGTTCTGGACATTTTCAGAGACATATATGGAAATTAGCTACAGTTCTCTATGATGTTATGCTAGCAAGAGATAAAGCTGGGGAAGGATCTGGATTTCAAACAGGTGTTTGCACATATGTTAAGGCTTTTTTAATTGTCAAGTTAAAAATACTTTTGTTTCTTCTACAGTATTTAATGTAAGTTTCATTGATTATACACCTTCTAATTGTGTTTGTGTTTTGAAATCCAGTATGCGAGTTATGCAGGTATATCAACCAACTTTTGTTTTAGTGCCATGAGTATCATAGAACCTTGGTATTCTAAAAATAGCTCTCAAGTACTGGAAGAAATGAGTCAGAATTTAAGCAGAAGCAAGAAGGTAGTGGGCTTGATTATTGCTGGTATAACAGCTTTAATTACATTAGTTGCTAGCACCATGGCTTCTGCAATTGCTGTGACAAAAGAAATTAAGACAGTTACTTTTGTTAATCATTTAGCAAAAAAAAAAAAAAAAATGTCATTACTGTGTTGAATATAAAAGAGGATTTAGATAAGAATTCCCAATTTTAATGACAAGAAAATGCCACATAGCTTGAGATGGCCAAAATTACAGAGACATGAGAAAATAAGACTTATGCCATCTCACCAGCAATTAGTCTGTTTTCCATTTATATTTTTATTTTCATGTCTATCTCTGTTTACAGCAGAAACAACTTTATAGAAGAAAGTTTTCTTTGGGCTTAGTTTCCAAGAATTTCAATATATCATGATAGGAAGTTATAATAAAATGCACTACAATGGAAATGTTTGGCAGAGGCTACAGAACATCATAGACTTAGAAGCAGACAAACAAAAACTAGGGTTGTGCTATAGTCTTCAAAGACCCAACCCTGGTGACCAACTTCTGCCAGTTTTCCAACTCCAAAGAATTCCACAACTTCCCAAATAATACTAGTAGCTGAAAGAGAATAACTGAATATTAAAGTCTATAGAGGACATTCAGATTGAAGGCATAGCACCAGGTAAGCCTCTTTTAGAAAAGAAATAATAATAAATAGATATTAAAAACAGAAGAATCAATATTAGGGACAATCAGAAAGAACTACAGTTCACCACACTAGCTGCTCTCTTTTTACTTTAAGGAGAGTCCATCAAGAATCCTAAACTGACCTTAAATCTCTAGAACAAAAAGAAGCAAATACACCCAAGAGGGGTAGACAGCAGGAAATAATCAAACTCAGGGCTGAAATGAACCAAGTAAAAACAAAAGAAACTATACAAAGTATCAACAAAACTAGAAGCTGGTTCTTTGAAAAAAATCAACTAGATAGATAAACCATTAGCCACACAAACCAGAGAGCACAGAGAGATTATCTAAATTAATAAAAGCAAAACTAATTAATAAATTAACAAATTAATAACAACAGAAACTGGGGAAATTAGAAAGATCATCAGATCCTCTTAAAAATGTCTGTACTCAACAAAACTGGAAAATCTGGATGAAATGGACTTTTTTCTAGACAGATACCGGCTAACAAAGTTAAGTCAGGAGCAAATAAACCATCTAAATAGTCCAATAACCCCTAAAAAATTAGCAGCAGTCATTAAAAGTCTCCCCACCAAAAAAAGCCAGGACTAGATGGGTTTAGTGCAGAATTCTATCAGACTTTCAAGGAAGACCTAATACTGATTCTCTTCAAACTATTCCACAAAATAGAACAAGAGGAACACTACCCAATTCAATCTATGAAGCCATAATTTCACTGACACCTAAACCACACAAAGACACAACAAAGAAAAAAGAACTTCAGACCAATCTCCCTTATGAATGTTGAGACAAAAATACTCAATAAAATTCTGACAAACTGAATTCAAGAACACATTGAAACAATCATCCGTCATGATCAAGTAGGCTTTATCCCAGGAATGCAAGGAAGGTTCAATACATGGAAATCCATCAACATAATCCACTATACAAACAAACTCAAAGAAAAAAAAAGAACACATGATCATCTCACTGGATGCTGAGAAAGCACTTGACAAAATTCAATATCCCTTCATGGTACAAGTCCTGGAAAGATCAGGAATTCAAGGTCCATATCTAAACAAAGTAAAAGCAATATACACCAAGCCAGTTGCCAACATCAAACTAAATGGAGAGAAACTTACAGCAATATCACTAAAATCAGGCACTAGACAAGGCTGCCCACTCTCTTGCTACCTATACAAATAGTACTGGAAGTCCTAGCCAGAACAATTAGACAGCAAAAGAAAGTCAAAGGGATACAAACAGAAAAGGAGGAAGTCAACACTCTAAGTCTTTGAAGAAAGAGATTGAGGAAGATCTCAGAAGATGGAAAGATCTCCCATGCTCATGGATTGGTAGAATTAATATAGTAAAAATGACCATCTTGCTAAAACATCTACAGATTCAATGAAATACCTATCAAAATTCCAACTCAATTCTTCACAGAGATAGAAAGAACAATTTGCAAATTCATTTGGGATAACAAGCACCCAGAATAGTAAAAATTATTCTCAACCACAAAAGAACTTCTGGGAGAAATCATCATCCCTGACCCTTGCTGCACTACAGAGCAATAGTGATTTTAAAACAAAACAAAACTGCATGGTATTGATACAGAGACAGGCAGGAAGATCAATGAAATACAACTGAAGACCCAGAAATGAACCCACGCACCTATGGCCATTTGATCTTTGACAAAGGGGCTAAAACCATCCAGTGGAAAAAGGACAGCATTTTCAACAAATGGTGCTGGTTCAACGGAGGTCAGCATGTAGAAGAATGCAAATCGATCCATTCTTATCTCCTTGTACAAAGGTCAAATTCAAGTGGATCAAGGACCTTCATTTAAAACCAGATACACTGAACCTAATAGAAGAGAAGGTGGGGAAGACCCTCGAATACCTAGGCACAGGGGAAAAGTTCCTGAACAGAACATCAATGGCTTATGCTCTAAGATCAAGAATTGACAAATGGAACCTCATAAAATTGCAAAGCTTCTGCAAGGCAAAGGACACTGTCAATAAAACAAAATGGCAACCAACAGGTTTGGAAAAGATCATTACCAATCTTACATCCAATAGAGGGCTAATATCCAAGATATAAAAAGAACTCAAAAAATTAGACTCCAGACAACCAAATAACTGTATTAAAAATGGGGTACAGAGCTAAACAAAGAATTCTCAACTGAGAAAACTCAAATGACCAAGAAGCACCTTAAGAAATGCTCAACATCCTTAGTCATCAGGGAAATGCAAATCAAAACAACCCTGAGATACCACCTCACACCAGTTAGAATGGCTAAGATCAAAAACTCAAGTGATAGTAGATGCTGGTGAGGATGCGGAGAAAGAGGAACACTCTTCCATTGTTAGTGGGATTGCAAGCTGTTACAACCACTCTGGAAATCTGTGTGGCAGTTCCTGAGAAAACTGGACATAGCCTTACCTGAGGACCCAGCTCTACCACTCCTGGGCATATACCCAGAAGATGCTCCAACATATAACAAGAACATATGCTCCACTATGTTCATAGCAGGCTTATTTATAATAGCTAGATGCTGGAAAGAAACCAGATGTCCTCAGCTGAGAAATGGATACAGAAAATATGGCACATTTGCACAAGGGAATACTACTCAGCTATTAAAAACAACAAATTCATAAAATTCTTATGCAAATGGATGAAACTAGAATATATCATCCTAAGTGAGGTAACCCAATCACAAAAGAACACACATGGTATGTACTCACTTATAAGTGGATATTAGCCCAAAAGCTCACAATACCCAAGATACAACTCACAGACCACATGAAACTCATGAAAGAAGACCAAAGTGTGGTTGCTTAAGTCCTTCTTAGAAGAAGTAACAAAATACTCATGGGAGCAATTATGGAGACAACGTTTGGGACAAAAACTGAAAAGGGGGCTGTCTGGAGACTGCTTCACCTGGGTATCTGTCTCATGTGCAGTCACCAAAGGCAGAAGCTGATGTGGATGTCAGGAAGTGCATGTTGACAGGAGCCTGATATAGCTGTCTCCTTAGTGGTCTGCCTGACATATATAGAGGTGGATGCTCACAGCTAACTACTGAACTGATCATGGGGTTCCCAATGGAGAAGTTAAAGAGGAGCCTGGAGGAGCTGAAGTGATTTGCAGTCCCATGGGGAGAGTGACAATACCAACCAACCAGAGCTCCCAGGGTTTAAACCACCAGCCTGGGAGCACATAGGGAGGTGCCCATGGCTCCAGCTGTATATGTAGGGAGGAGTCCTTGTCCAGCATAAGTGGGAGAGGAAGTCTTTGATTCAGTGAAGGCTGGATATCTCAGTGTGGGAGAATTTGAGGGCAGGGATGTGGGAGTGGGTGGGTGGGTGGGAACACATCCTAATAGAGACAGGTGTAGGGGGGATGGCATGGGGGATTTCTTGGTAAGGGGGAAATGAGGAAATGGAATAACATCTGAAATGCAAACAAAATATCCAATAAATAAAAGAAGAAGTATCCTAAACTGTATTCTTGCAGGACTTTTGATAAAGCAGCACTCCCATCAGAGCAAGGCAGGAACTGTGCGACTTGCTGTGGTATATTTTCTGGGCCTTTTCACTTTGTGATTCTCAGCTACAGAAAAATAGCTGCAGCTAACACCTCTCTGCTCTCCCTCTCCAGGGATTTCTCACATGTGAAAGGAGCTAGCCATCTATGTGAAGAACCTTCTTATGTTCAAAACTGAGTATCCAGGAAACTAAAATTGTACTATCTGTGTCAATATTTGTGTCATTCTTAATGTGGTTAATGAAACTAAAGTTAGAGGCTTGATCTAGTCACTGTTTCTCATACCTCAGCATGGATACAAGCTTTGTCTTTGTCTCAAGATCCTATACTATCTCAGAATGTTTGGCTTTATAAGTCGTTCCTCCTAGCCATTTGCTATGAACTGAAAAAATGTGTTTTCTTAAAATTCTGTTGCTGAGTCCAGGACTCCTCAGTGTGATAATATTTGGAAAGGTGACCATTTATAGTCAGGTTAAGATGAAGGTGCTCTCCTGCTGGGGCTAGCACCAAGTACAATAAGAAAGACACTTGGAGAGCTTCTTCTTCTTCTTCTTCTTTTTTACCATATAAGGACAGAACCCAAAAGCACCTCCTGCAAGGTAGTAAGTGCTCACTGTGCTACCATCCCAACTTTGATTGAACCCACATTTTTTTAAAGTCTATTGACCTTGTACCACTGCCTGTGGCTTGGAAGAAAGGCAGAAAACTGAACAATTTCGTTCTGCTTTCAGAAACATGACTTCTTCTCATCTGCCTGGATAATTGTGAAATTATTTCTATCCTTGAATTTTGTGAGCTTTGCCATCTTAAGTCGTTATGTGATTTCAGTTTGATTCTTTCCTTTTGAAACTTTCTTTATCTGTAGTATATGTTCATATTTCTCTTCATTTGACGATGGGAGGTTGTAGCTATATAGAATTCTCATGAACTAAAACATCCAGCTTTCTGTGAGTTTTCATAACTTGTATTGACACCTGTATTCAGTCCTTCTTCACCTCTAGTACTCATACTTTCTTGTTCTCCTTTCTATATTTTATACTGTATCAATGTACATATTTACTTACATATATACATATATTATTATAATTCTGTCATTGGCTTTTTCATTTTTGGTGGTGGATAAGTACATAAAAATTTATTCAATAGTGAAAGTATAAAATTCACACAGCTTCCATTCCAAACGGCTATTGGGTCTGATTCATTTTGATTCATGTTTTCTTAATTTCAGGGTTTTTAAACAATAAATTTGATAAAATTAAAAACATATATACTGCTGAATATTATTCTTCCTTTGTTTTATGTTAGAAGTCTAGTATTATCATTCATTATATCTTTTGAATATCTGTATGGTTTAATTTATGTGAAATAGTTTCCTAGATATAATGGTTTTTTTGTTTGTTTGTTTTGTTTTGTTTTTTCGAGACAGAGTTTCTCTGTGTAGCCCTAGCTGTCCTGGAACTCACTCTGTAGACCAGGCTGGCCTTGAACTCAGAAATCCACCTGCCTCTGCCTCCCGAGTGCTGGGATTAAAGGCGTACGCCACCACCGCCCGGCTCCTAGATATAATGTTAAGTAAAACAATATGCAAAAGATTATGTACCATCACATAGTGTGACAATCATGCATAGAAATCACAATTACATGAGATTTGCTTCTCAAAAAGAAGTAGAGCACATATTTTTTCAGAAATTAGCCCCAAAGGAAGAAGAAACCAATGAAGATGTGGACTTAGAAAGTCTAAGAAATAAATTGCTTGCTTCTAATATGAACATTTTTTAATGTTTCACAGAGGCAAAACTAAAGTTATATTAACAAGAATGGAAGGAATATTAAAGCTGAATCCAAGAAGAAAATGAGCTTGACATAATTCAAATGAAGGAGAAGAATCTACCCAAGTACACTTTGAACACTATGGCATGATTATATATTCTTATTCTAAAGAAAAATCTGCAATTAGATATTAACACTATTAATGATATTATTTACTTTTGTGATACATGCATACAAATCTCAAGATATCTTAAACATCTTATAATGTTACACCATTGAGTGTCTTATACATAACAACGGACAGCAACATGCTGTGTAAAATCAGTAGGAATGGCCACAACATCACAGTATCATTCTATGCATGAACGCATGCATGTTTTCTAGATGTGTCCAATCAAAAGGGCCTGAATAATGAGGAAAACTTGGAATTAAATCTTATGTTCTACAGATTAGACTCCAGTAAAAGAATGATGTCAAATGGAAAAGAAAGTGATAAGGTCAAGGCTAAACAATTCAGTGACTGCTTCTTAGTTGTCACTTGTGAGTCTTCTAGCCTAAGACTGTCTCTTCTCTGATATAAACAAACGAATGTGACAAACACCCTCCCTTGCATGGTATACACCGACCCCCTGCTCTTAAAATGCAAATTAGCAACTTTATTACTATTGGTTTGCTTCTTTCTGCCAGTTTGGATGCTTTAAGTTTGTTTGTTTTGTTTTTGCTTTAATTTTTGTAAACAAAGTTGTGGTTCATAATTTTATACAAAAGAAAGCCTCTTGACAAAAAAAAATTTAAAAAAAAAGGATAATAATATTCCTGTTATCTCAAAGAGAGACTGTCTTTTCCTTGTTTTGTTTGGTAACAACTTGGTATTTCTGACATAAGAAGTCATTAGGTGGTGAAGTCATCTACTCTCAGACAGTTAGGATCTGGAGAAAGTCACAAAATGTTCTTTTGAATAAAACTCCTATAATTGTAATTGTCAAGACTAGAAATTTCCAGTTTTTGGCAGAAGTACAAAGTTTTGTCTTTCTGTGCATTTTCATTGACAGTTCAGCAGTTAGTTAAAGAAGCTGTGAGAGGAATTATTAGCCAGATGCAAATTTTTTAGACTGTCTAATTTAGTTCAGTGAGAATGGAAGATAGGCAATTATAGACCCAAGCAGAGTTTACTTACTATCCCTGTTGCTGGTAGCAGGTAAAGGGGCCAATAAAGAGTGATTGTATCCAGACAGGAAGAACAGAATTCATATTCCAAAATATTTATGACACAGTAAATTAATTCACACAAACAATAGCACTAAGCATACAGAGAATGAAAGTTAGAGTGGGAACGGGTAGAGAAGAACACATAGACATGCACTTACAGAGCAAATCAAGAAATTAAGCCTAAAAGGCAACTGTGTCTGTATTCTGGGAAATGCAGAGTTAAAGACACTGATAAAAAAAACAATTACATGAATTTTGGCTTCTTGGTGTACAAGGTTTATGACTGTTTTTGGATCTGGTTTAAATTGAAAGGAAACATGGAATATTGCCTTTAAAGGGCTAAAATACACTTGGAGTGAATAGAGAAAAAGATTGATGCAAAAGATAATTTGTACCAATGCTCTCGTGGGTTCAGAGGGTGGGAAGATAGCCCAGTGGGTAAAGTATTGAGGACCTTAGTTTAAGTCCTAGCAGCGTCAGGAAAAGCTGGGTGCAGTAGCCATATATGCCTGAAATCAGAGGATTGGGGGATAGAGATAAGAGGTTATATGGGGATTTTGGGTCAGTTAGTTCAGCATCACCTGGGAGCTCCAGGTTGAATAATAGTCTCTGTCTCAAAAAATAAAATAGAACATTTTAGAGAAAGACACTGTTGACTTCTGGCCTCTAGGTACATAGCCACACACCACACTGGCATACATGTAAAAAAAAATCATCAAAGAAATGTATAGATTTTTGCTTTTATCAAAAGGGTAAGATTGTACATATTAAAAGATTAAATAATAGAAAGAAAAGATGAAGGCCAAGAAATAGAAAACCAGATATTTTAAGATTGAGAAACAACACTCTAGTTTTAAAGAAAAAGGGAAAAAAACATTATTCTCTAAAGAAAAAGAAAATATGCTTGGCTTTAAAATGGGAGTCTATGAACTAGATGTGAGAAAAGTCTAAATGATAAATGGTATTTTCACAGAAGTGTTGAGAAAAGGTAGTGCTGAGGTATGCGTACCTTCAGTATGCAAGGACTATCAATGCAAGATCAATTGGAAAAGAAGAGAAAGAGAGAAATGAGAGAAGATGAACTTTGGTTCATAATTACAAGACTGGAGGGAACAGGCACAAGTAAGAGGAGAGCTATAGAGTCATCCTGGCAGAGAGAGTCACAAAGATAAGAGGCAGGTAGATTTCTGTTAATGAAAATAAATCAGAAAGTTTACTTCCTTTGTTCAAGGATGTTTTTGAATGTTCTTAATTTAGAAATGGCAAAAGCTTAAATATGTTCATTTATGAATGGGGAAACATCTGTTTTTTTCCAGTATTTCCTATGGATAATTTATTTGCATTCTTTGTTCTCCCTATAGCTTTTCCTATTTCCCTACACCTCAATCACATGCATATGCATTCATTGATGACCACTTTGTATGTGACCATAGTCACAGGGCTTATTCCTAGAGAAGACTGAATCTCCCTCTCTTTTCAGTCATTAATTGCCTATAGCTCGTCATCTAGAGGTGGAGCCTTGTGAAATCTCACAAAAGGCAACTTTTAACTGGATATTTCTGTAATTCTTTCCAAGACAGTCTTTAATCATGGTTTATTTTATCTTATAGCTTTGAAGTTCTTCGAATGGTTTGCAAACTTTTCTAGATTTATGAATGCTTCCTGTAAATTACCGAAGATCTATAATGAACCAGAAATATTCCAGTGTGTGATGTGATTTGCCCAGTCATTTTACCTCTCTTCTCACCTAAGGGTGGACAGTAATCATTTCTTCACTCTAGAATGCTAGATCTAAATTCCACTCACAAGATGCATCAGTAAGGAGCAGCTGAAGGCAGCTGCTCTTGTCTCTGAATCCTATAATCTCATAATTTCTTCATGACCTTCTGCACACCAGGGGTCACTGAACAGCTCTCCACACTTGCAGGTCTTATTTTGTAACTCTTTCCTAGGGCTTTCAAAACCACACTTGAGTCTGTTCGTGGGTTTCCTGCTGCTTAAAAGTCCAAGAAAGAGAACGAAAGAACATTTACAAACCTCTTCAGAGAATGAAAGGATGAAAAAGTATGCCTAGAAAACACTTATCTTTAAAGTAAAACAGTCTCTCAAAGTACATATCTTGGTCTCCAACACAGAAAGGATTATAAGTAAACATGGTTTAACACCAACCTTCCCATCCTGCTCCCTGATTCAATTCCCATTTCAGTGTCCAGGAGGGGAAAGAGAACTGGGCTCAAGCTGTGTAAATCAATGGAGGAGAGTGTGAGAGAAAAATAGGGAGCAGCTGGGAAAAGGCTAAACATTCCCTCAGGTTGACCTTTCAGTCTCCTGCCTTCCTAGTGGATTCTTCCTAGTCCTTTTCCACATTTCTTTATTGATGCCCCACAAATACCCATGAATTCTACGCTGTCTGAATCTATTCTTCAGATTCACTTTCCATGTCCTTGTCCCGTCTCTTTTCAGCTTTGATCAGACTTTGGCCCTTTCCTGCCCTACTCACTGTTTGGTTCCCTGGGTTTACCTGTGGTCTCATTGTTACCTTTTTATTTGTGTTTTTAATATTTTTGATTATCATCCATGTCCATGCATTTACTCCATGGAGGCAGTTATCTCAATAGTTTTCACTTATGATAGTTTCTAAACATCTTTGTCATTCTTTCTCTTTACAAATATTTCTGATCTCAACGAGATGGCAGTTGTTTTCTGTAATCACTTAGAATGTTTTGCAAGGATCACCATGCATAAGTTAAAGCAAGGAGGTTTTCAGTGTGATATTTAATTATGACTTCTTCTTGATGTACTTGTTATTAAAAGCCCATTGGCCATAAAGAATAAGTACTGCCTTTTAAGTATCTCTGGAATCCTTGATTTTCACTTCAATCAGATACACTGATGCAGATTCTTTAAATCATATCTTAATTATTCAAATATCCATTAAATAAAAGTTATATATGAGTATCTTTTCATACATTATATGACTATTAGATTTTTTTCTGGAGAAAACAACATCAAAGACATTGTTCTAGTAAAATTTCTCTTTAGCCATATTATATTTGTGATTGGTTTTTCTGCTTTACTTGACTCACCTTACTATCATGGTAGGCAATGGGGACAATAAGACAAATAAAAATTTTATTGCTCTGTATAAAGCAGCTACCTTTATGTTATCAGAATCCCAGAGGGTTAAGAGAGCCTTGCAGTTTTCACAACTCCTCTGATGACAGATTTAAAGAAATCTCAATTTGTTTGTTTGTCCTCACAAGATAAAGTTCCTAGGCGACATAACATACCAGTATGTCATTATAATATTACATGTCAAATCATCCCAGCTGTTAAGTGGGTCTTGAATTGTAAGTCCTCATCTGTCACTGCATTGGATGTGTTACTCATAGGGCCATGTCCTTGAGAGTGATTTTTTTACCACCATGTTAACCTTGTGCATCTTTTCTCACTGATGACTGTAAAATGTGGCAGTTCATTCCTCAAAATACAGACCACCTTTTCAAATATCTAATAATATGGTGAATAAGCTAAAATTATAGACCCATTTGATTAAAAATAAAAGTGCTTGTTTCCCTACAGGAATAAAAGAACTGAAAACCAAAGAGAAAGGAACTGAGAGCAAGAAAAGAAACATTCATTTATTGAAGCCCAAACCACAAAGCTAAAGCACATCATTCAGGGAACAGCTGAAGTGGTGTCAGGGTATAACCTGATGTAATAGCAAAGAAAAGGAGTACCAACACTGAATACTAAACTCAGGCTTAAAAGTATAACCATTGCAAATAATTTTACCCTGTGAGTAAAATACTCCTAGGCCTGAAATACCCTCTCGTCAGTCTCAAGGCTGCCTCTCAGACTCTGCTGAAGCAATGTGAGTTCAACAAGTCATGTCTGTTGACTCCTATTGCCTGCCAGACACACATAATTAGTCTCTCCCATGTGTGCTCTTCCCTGGTGGAGGCTGTGTGTTCCTGCAGGAGTTATAGGTGAGTGCATGGGGTGTTGTAGGTGTTGCATAACTACTTCTAGGTTACTTGATTATTTAAATGAATTAACCTATCCTTACTTTAAAAAGTGACTGCTTGTGACTGAAGATGGCTCAGTAGTTAAAAACTCTGTATCCTTTTCCAAAGACCTTAATTCAATTCCCGGGACTCACACAGTGATTCACAACCATTAGTAACTCCATTTCTAAAGGATATAATTCCCTCCTCTGGCCACTGCAGGTACTGCATGCATGTGGTATTCCCCCCCCCCCCAAAAAAAGTAAAACACACACATAAAATACATTTAAAATCTGACTGTTCATCCTAGATTTGTCATTAATTTAATAAAAAAATTAACTATTCTTCCTGCATGATATTTAACAAGCAAAACAATATAATCAGTTTTATTTTTCAGAGACTGGACTATATTTTAAGGTCCCAGCTATATGATGTGTTTGAACCTGTAGTCCACAACTGACAGTGGTATTTTGAGGGCGTTGGGACCCTATAAAGCAGGAGGGATGTCTGGAACTAATATGCATTGAGAGCAAGCCTCGGTGATTAGATATTTGTCTGCTCCAGGTCTAGTCTCTCAGATTTCTATCTATTGTGCCATAGATAACTACTTCATGATCTACAAGCAGGAAATGGGGCCCAACACACTACCAAGATGGACTGTATTCTCTGAACTAGAGTCAGCATAATTTTGTCTCACATAAATTGCTTTTTGTCAGGTATTTTGTCACAGAAACAAGAAAATGGATATAAGCAAAGCTATTAAAATATAATCCCTTATTCCATTCTTCATTAGCTTCTCCCCATTATTGTCAGTATTTTTCTAATAAATTCTTTTCACAAATTATTGACACGGATTTTTACCACTCTGTATTGTACACCACACTTTAGATAAAAAAATATAAAAACTTCAAATTTTTATTTTGTAACTCTGCATGCATTTGTATTCATTCTTATTAGAATAGTAGAATCAATCAATAAGTGAACTCAACCATTTTATTTCTTTTTTATGTAAACAGTTTCTACTAACATACCATGCTCAACTTATAAAGAGAGTAAAAGGAAAATGAAACTGTTATCCTGGATTTCTTTTTTCTTGCTTGTCATTTTCAGCAGTAGTAATCAGCAAATGGGAAGAAGCAGCTCTAGCCTGGGGAACACAGTATGATCTCTGATTATTCTTTCAAATGTCATTACCTAATTTCTGCTGTTGAAGTAGCTTCTGGTCCAATTGGAAAGCATGGCATCTTGAGACTGAGCACACATTTATTCAGTTCAACTGAACCTCTTGCTTCAAGTATCTGCTGAAATTCCATACACGTAAGTCCATTGTGTTTGTTACCCATGGGTATGGGCAACAAGGAACAGCTGGTATACCTGCCTCATGAATATCTCTGCTTATGCACACAATCCATTCTCCCTTCAGGCTTCACTATTGAAAGAGAAGCTCAAAGATAGAACTGATAGCTGATGGTTTATTACTTTCTGGGTTCTTCTTTCTTTTACCCTTCTCCATCCATTTTCTTCCTCCCTTTCAACTCCACTAACATTAGATAAAAGAGAAAAAAGAATAGAGGTGGAAAGAACTATGTCCTTGAATAAAGTCAAAGGTCTGAAAGTGAGCAATAATAATGATATAGTATTTCCTGCTGATTAGGGATTCAAGTTCCTTGGGACAAGTTTGATTTTAGCTGTCAGGATATCTAATTACTTCTTGTTTCTTCTTCATGCATGGCTACTTAACAAACTTCAATCAAAAGCAATCAACAATAACCAACAACCAACCAAATGCCCCCACAATGAACCACACCTCTCAGTGCCTCATCATTTATATAACCTCTGAAAAGTCCCCAGAATACTAAACATCACACAATTACAAACACTATCTTCAGCTGGTAAAATCATGCCCATGCTAGAACATGAGGCAAATCATAGTCAGCTGCTGTAGACAATCTGAAGCAGCCCCATATCTCAGACATGGAATTAAAATGAATACATACCTTATACTCTTTCTATGTTTTTAAAAGAAACCAACACTTCAAAATTGTCTCTGCACCTGGTGCAGTGGCTCATACCTTTAATTTCAGAACTTGGAAGGGAGAGGCAGTGAGATCTCTATGAGTTCTAGGGCAGTCTGGTCCATAAAAGTTATTTCAAGCCAGCCACAACTATGTAGTGAAAACCTGTCTCAAAACAAACAACAAAAATAATAAAGTTTTGAAAAGTTTTACCAGTTTGAAGTTGTTATGAAGAAAATATAAACCAAGAACAGGCTCTTCTGGAACCATGCCTGTGGGTCTAGACTTTGTGAATTGTCACAAGCTGTTCACTGTACGACCTCATGGCTTACAGGAGATGTTCTCTGAATCATCACATTAGCAATGGCCATATCGTTTCCAGTTCCCATTATTTCTGTTAAGTCAGCCTTCTAACTCATTTGATATTCATTTTGGGAAGAAACGTTACTATCCACTCACACTGGATTTTGGAAAGTTGCCACACAAAAGAATTGAGAAGCATTGGAGCAATGCAGAACACAGTCCTAGTTCCCAGGTTCCCCTTCGTTTACCAGCCTGCCTTGCTGAGCAGATTATCCCTTTGCACACAAAAGTGCAGAGATGAAAAATGAATACCACATGAAACTGTTTTGTTTCTGTGCTTCAAACACTACTGAATTCCTACACATGGAAGACTGCAAAGCCTGAGCTATTAAGCACTGTTACGGAGGAAGGGATCTGAAGGTTGAAACCTTGTTGATCACTCAGAATAGAACCTGCTTAGCTGGTAATAAAACCTCTGCTACTGCCTAAGAAAGATTACTATTAACCTTTTGGATTCAGCAGCAGAGTGACCTTTCCTTCAGAGTGCCAAAGACCTGAAAGTGTCTGGCAGCTTTGCTGATGGATTTTGTTATTCTTTCTTTCCACACCTGGCATTCAACAGGCATTAAACAAAGCACTTTAAGCCAAAGGAGCTCTCTTCATATATGGAGTTCTTCATATTACATCCTGCCACTTAGCAACTAATTAGATTATAACGGATGAGTATTTACTTTTACTGTCAGCTCATTCAACAGATAGAAGCACACACTATCCTTAAAGTAAGTGTACTGTTTATTAGTGCATTCCTCTTAGCTCTTGGTGAATAGCAGATTGCAACAAAACTTCTACCACTAAAAAAAAAAAAAGACAAAACCCTCTAACAAACTGCAGTTTGCTTCCTGAATTGAATGAGGAAATCATTTTTTTGCAAGTTTTATTAAGGTATAACACTTGTAAGTAGCAAAAATTACTAATTAAAAGTATATAACTAAATGAGTTTTAACAAATAGGTAGAAATACAACGTGTGTTTTACTACATTGTAAAATAGGTTTATAAGAGGCAACCCTTCCTATCGGCCTATTCACTTCACAACCTTTGTAGTACATCTTTCCTTCATAGTTTGTCTTCAGTAACTGCTCATCTGATTTATACTCCTGTAGTTTAGCTGTTTCAAAAAAAGTATCTACATATGTAATCATACATATAATTTCCTTCCTAACAGAACTTCTACCCAAAAAATGGAGATCCACGTTGTTGCATGTTAATTAATTCCCTTTAGTGGTGAGTTATGTCTATTGTGGCTACAGCAAATTTGTGCATCAAGTATTTTCATTGATAGAAACTTGATTTGTTCCCAGGTTGAAACTATCGTAAAGAAATAGTTTATGGCCATTCTCATATGAGTTTTTGAGAGGATACATGGTTTTATTTCACTTAGGTAAAAATCCTAATAGAAGCATTGCCTGGCATATTTAACTTCAAAGCAGCTAACATCATTCCACCAACAAGCCATATGAATAATCCCTAATTGACACATGACCTGGCCAAAAGTTTGGGTTGTGAACACTCTAGGAGGCCTACAGAGATGTCTCTCTGGGGTAAAGAATTCTCTAGGAGGCTTGAAGAAATGTCTCTCAGAGGTAGAGAAAGCCTAGGAGGTGTACAGAAGTGGGTTTTGTTGTTGTTTATTTTGTTGTGGTGGTTTAGTTGACACTTTAGGAGGTTTTTAGAACTGTCTAGCTGTGACTTTAGTTTGTACCATCTTACTAATGACATTCACCATTAATTTTGGTCCATATTGACCAACTATGAAATGTTTCCTTAATGTTTAGAATATTTTTAGTGAATTGCAATGGAATTTTAGGAGTT
>JANHMN010000004.1:72115179-72138773 GCA_030674055.1 Rhabdomys pumilio | reverse complement strand
CATGTGGAAACCTACTACTATATAAGCTTCCTAAACTATATACATAAATAAAAGAAACCTACATGGAATTACTAAATGATAGTGAAGGCAGTGCTGCAACTAGATATCTGATACCACAATTCATGATTTTATATATATATATATATATATATATATATATATATATATATAGCGACCTATAGCCAACCATTTTTGTTTGTTCATTTTTTAACAAAGGGGCCAAAACATGTATTGGAGAAAAGACAGCATCATTAGTAAATACTATGGGGAATCTGGATTTGTACATGTAGAAAAATAAAACCTGTTTCTTCGCTTTTATTCTGTATACAAATCAATTTCAAATGGATCAAACATCTCAATCTCAATCTTGAAACTACAGAAATCCTAGAAGCAATAGTAGGGAATAATAGAGGTTTATGTAAGGACTTTATAAACAGACTTCTTGTCATCCAAGAGATAAGACCAACAAATGGACTTTATAAAATTAAAAAGTTCTATATTCCAAAGGCTTCCAGGTGTTGATTTAAAGTGTCAACTTACAGAATAGGGGAAAATATTACTCTATCACAGGATTAGTGTCTAGAGTGTAAAGGTAAAACAGGAGATATGGAATGGAAAAGAAATAGTGGGTTGAAGGTGTAAGTGATGAAAGAAATGGGAGTGTAGAGCAGGGGAATGAGTTGGGGGAGATTACTAACATACACACATATACAGTTATATATATAAGTGAAGCTCAGAAAATATCACGTTCTCATATGGCTTTTTCAAACATTGTATGTGGGGTGAGTCTCTCTCTCTCTCTCTCTCTCTCTCTCTCTCTCTCTTGTGTGTGTGTGTGTGTGTGTGTGTGTGTGTGTGTGTGTTCATACAAAAATAGTTTACCCTACAAAGGGGATTATGCTCATCTTGGAAACTATAGATTGTAAAATAAAATAAAATGCCCACTGACACATGTGGGACATCTCCCCTTACACTGTTTGTCAGAAGCATACCAAAGATGCTTCAAACAATAGATGTTATTGCTATTGTCCTTGGTTACTCATAAAAACTTGTAAGAACCTATTGCTGAAGACACAATGACTATACACTTTTGTCACAGGAAATGGAGAATTTAAGTTATTAAGAACAAGGAAGCTATTTCCCTCTGCATAGCTCTCATAGTATGGAAACATCTTATGTGTAGGGTATTGAGGAGAAAAAGTCATTAATGGTCTTACCCAGCTGTGAATTCTGTGAACTACAATAATAACTAATATGGCAAGATATGGCTTTGGGTATAATAATTATTTGAATATTATGAGGTAAGCAAAAACTCTAATTGAATTTAAGGCACACTATACAGGAGAAAACACATATCTAGTGCTATAAATATGACAAAGAATTCATGGTTGGGCTCACAGGCATCAAGTGAAATCTACTATTGCTATTTTACTAAATTAACTCTATCTATAAATTAGTGCAGCTCTCAGACTTCATCATGGAAACTTCTTTGTGCAGTACATGGTGGCTAAGGCAGAAACTTACAACTAGTCAATATGCATAGAATAAGAGAATTTGAAGTTTTCCACCATAAATGGTACATCTATATCAGAGCTCATCCATGAGTCATTTAGACCATCATGGAGGAATGGGTAGAAACTTTGTAAAAGCCAAATAGTAGGGAAAACTGTGAAAGAGTCTTCTGGATATGACAGAATCACTGTACTAATGATCTCTGTATTTGTGGCTATCTGAACAAGACCTACATAGGATCAAGCTATACAATGTGACATCATTGAGTAGTAAGTGTTTCATGAGCCCTCTCCTCTGAGAAGCTGTGGGCAGTTGATGGTTTCTGGGGAAGGTCCAAGTTCTTTAAAGTGTGGCCCTGGTATGTCAACAATTCTCCCACTGATGGTTCCACACTCAAAAGTACATGGAGAGTGCTAAGAAAGTTGATGTTTATTACATTTAAAAATTAGAACAAGAAGATGGGATAGGGAAGGGTTAAAGAGAGAAATTGAGACAATATGATAAAATAGAGCATATGAAAATTCCAAATACTTAATAAATGTATTTATTTCTAAAAGGAATAAAATAAGGGATGATGTTGACTTGTAAATTGTTTCAATTTCAGAAAAAAATGTTTCAGTCTTTGCTCCTAAGATCCTTTTATAAATTATTTTTCCTAGAATCTGTTTTAAATTGACACCACTCCCTGGCTGTTCCCATTGTGATGACTTTGACTGGTAATTGTCTGTTGAATATTACCAGATGCTTCTCTACATCTATTCAGATGATAATGTGAATTTTCTTCTTAAGATAAAAATGATGAACTGTATTAATTGCTTTTCTCTAACGATAAAGGTTTTTTTTCTGAAATAAGAATTATACTTTTAAAAACTAATGGATTCAATTTGCTAACATTTTGTTAATGATTTGGTGGATACCTACATGAAATGGGTTTGTTTGTCTTATTTGTATTTGATATCAAGATAATTATTATGTCAAGCCTAAGATGGAAATCTTGCTTTTCATTTTTTGGATGAGCTTGAGTAGGGTAGTGTAATTCAATCATGAATTGTCAGTAAATTCCAAGGAAAGTCTTTTACCCGCTATATAAAGGTCTACTCGTGTTTTTCTTGGTTTTGTTTACTGGAATGTATTTAGCTACAGATTCAAAAATTATGGTGGAGCCAGAACCAACTATTTCTTTAGAAAGCTTATGTAACTTGTGTCTTTGGGAGAGTTTGTTCACTTTATTTAAGTTGTCTTTTTTATGGTATGTAAGATGTCTAGTGCCATGCCATGTGGTGCCAGTGGAGAAAGTCACCAACCGACCTGCCTGCCACTGCACTGCATGGGCAGACCATAGACTCAGAGAGCCCTTATATACCACCATGAGTGCAGAAGGGGAAAATGTCCACAGATCTGCTCACTGCCATACCACATGGCCAGGCTATAAAACACCTAGAGGCCCACTATCCACCACTCCATGTAGTTCTAACAGAGGAAGTCATCTAGACAACTGCCAGCCTTGTGGCCCACCTACAACAAGAGCCTCTACAATGTACAAGTCTGTGATGGACAGATGGGAATGAAAGAGAAATGGAAACGTTTGAGTACTAAGAAGAGATATGAAACTAGAAACCCAAGGAAGAAGAGGAGTAGCCTATTCTGAATAGCCAGACTGACCACCTAAAGTCTTGGTGAAGTCTCAACTCATGCTACCACTGAAGGGCATGTCTAGGTCCATGGCTAAACAATGGTAGGGATCTGTGTCTGTGGTTCATATTTCTCACTAGAAATCATGGGGATGTCCCTGTTGTTAGCATCTCCCAACAATCACATAGATGTCCAGGGGTATATAGAACTCACTCTACTGCTCAGTGGGTGCAGTGCTTTGGAGAGCTGGCTCTACCTCTCTTTGGCAGCAGCACTTGAGAGAGCTGGCCTTGTCCCTTGCAAGCCCTTAAGGTTTGAATTCCAGAGCCCTGAGACATGTCTGGAAAACACAGTGGAGCTGGCACTGATGGCAAATGTGTGGGTTAGCTAGCCTTGAGGTTGCAAGATCAAGAGAAGTGGCCCAGCCCCCTTTCTGCTGCAACATGGGAAAGTGGGTTTTGTGCTTTGAGTGGGCAGCACAATGGAGCTAACTCTGAAGGCATGGATGTGAGTGAACTAGCCCACAAGGGCATGAAAAAAAAAAAGAGCTGACCCTGCTTCCAATCATAGTGGCTTTGGGTGACTGAGCAGGATCACCGCTGAAGAGCTTGTCTTAGTGGTCCAGATAACAGCTTTGAATTAATTGGCCCATCCCAAAATCTATATTATCTGTGAACTGTTGGAGCACCTGAATGAGATGAAACTGTTGACCCAAAACGGCAGGATCTCCATGTCACAGGGTAACAACAGGATAACTAGGAGGAGTCTCAGTAATGATCCAATATTGATAGTGTCACAGAAACTGGAGACCTGGAATCAAACCAATCACTCACTGCAATGAACATTTGCAAATGAAGATGTGTATACCCATAGTGGTGTATTATGTGCCACTCTATAGTTCTTGGACAAGATCTTTTCCTATACTTATTATTGTTTTATTTATTTGTCCTTTTGTTTGTATGCTTTTTATTTGTGGGGAGGAGGTTGCAAGGGCATAGAGTAGATGTGAGGGGACAGAGAGACAAGTGAAACTGGGGTTCTTGATGCGAAACAAATAATCAAAAAAAATTTTAAAAGACAAATGTTTAGAAATTTTTATCCCTTTGACTTCTATGTTTCCATGGCTGACTCTCATTTCTCTCCTTTGTGACAGAGCATTTGTATTGTTTTATCACAATATGAATTATTAGGTATTTATCTTAATTATTTCCAAAGAACAAACTATTAACATCGTTAATTGTCCTCTTCTCCATTTTACATTCTGAATGAGTATTTGTTTATGTACTGGAATCTAACAACCAACTTCTGCATGATGGTCAAGTGTTTTGTCACTGATCTACATCCAGAGACTTCATTTATCTTTCATTGATTATTGTTCTGTTCTTTGTTTCTTCCTTCTAGTTAGTTGAGCTTGGTTTTCACTTCATCTTTAGTATCTTTAAATGAATATATGGACTGGGTTTTTAAAGCCTTTTAAATTGTAGTTATAATTTTTATAGAATTGTTTTAGTTACATATACAACTTTTAGATTCTGTGCTTTTATTTTGTATAATTTCAAACATCTAATTTCTCTGGAAAACTTTCTCTGATACGTTGTTACTTTTGAAGTTAATTGTTTAATAGCCAACTATTTGGTGACCATATATTTGCTTATAATTTATTGATAATGTACTTCTGTTATGTAAGAATAAAATCATAAAATATAAATATATTTCCTTAATAAGATTTTTATAGCTTAAAATATATTATATCTTGAAATTTTTTCTGTTTTAAAAACTACATTACAGATTTTTAATTCTATGAAAATATCAACTAGAACAAGTTGGTACATGATGCTATTCAAGTTTTATGTGTCTTTCTGCATGCTTTACTTGTTAACTCCATCTCTGAGACTTCTTGAAATATCAACAATAATTTTGTAGTTGTATATTTCTCCTTTCACTTTCAGATGTTTTTCATTCATTTTGATAATGCTTTTGGGTTCTCTAGATAATGTTTCACTTTAGCCATAGTAATTTATTCTTTGCATGACATATAATACAAATATAGTAATTCTTACTTTTACTTGGTTAGTGTTTATATAGAATACTGATATATATATATATATATAATGTAGTATATTGTTATATGATATATTGCTATTTCTGTGTTCTTTACTTTATGAGTTTTCTATTTAAAAATAAGTTGTCATTTAGATAGCATAAGGTAGAATATATTTGTATAACAATTCAGCCTTTTACTTCACATATTTAGACCATTTATATGAATGTGATTTTTATCTGCTAAGTTCTTGAGTTATTTATTTTTCTTTTTCCCTCTTCTTTTAAATTAATTGTAGAGTTTGTTTCTCTATTTCATTTCAGCTTTTGATTAAATATCCTTCCTGCTTCAAAGTTTTTAATTTTTTTCTATAATTTACAAAATTTCTATCTTTCTAATTTATATACTATATGTCAGAACAGAGTCTTTTTCTAGTCATGTGACTATGGGACTAAAGGTCTCACCTGTTAGGCAGGTTATTGCTGTAGCTACAAGAGCCTACAGCTAAATTAAAAAATAAAGAAAAATTTGTACATTAATAACTCCCTATGGAAAATTATTGTTGCCCATATGCATATATGCACATGGGTATGTGGTCATCCATGTCATTTGGGCAACCCATCTGAGGCCAATTGCCCAAAGAAAAATCACTCTTAATTTTTTAGAATTTATCAATTGTCAGTAGCACCTCTCTAAGGGTATGACCTAAAGAATTCCTCACTCAGACTAAGTAGAATTTTGACTGGCTTGATCTGGTTCAGGTTTCATGCAAGAAACAGTTTCTGTGAGTTTATCTGTGAAATACCATGCTACGTCTAGAAGTTAACATTTCATAGTTCTCTTCCACATTTACCTGCTCTCATATTTTCTCCACACCCTCTCTTACAATATTTTCTGAATCTTGAATGGGGCAAAGATGATGATATACCTAATCCATCCACTGTGGAGGCCTCCTGCTTACTTATATTCATTATTTTAACTAATTGTGTGTCTTTGCATTAACCACTAAACCACTAAGAGAAACTTCACTGAACACATTTGAAATTTATACAAATCTATATAAGCATAAATATTTAGAAGGCAACTAGATAGCATGGCCATTTAACAAAGCGAACAATATTAGGCTCTGTCCTAGAGCTTACCATCTTCTCAGTCATGTGCATTTGCCAGTGTTCCATGTTACAGTACCAGATAAGAAATTCTTCCTATGGAGCACATCCTATACTCAATAAAAGAAAGGCTGACTTTCCCCACACGTCACATGCCAGATTGATGATTATTATCACATCCCAAGGGTAAGATCATTGGTGTGTTTTCACTCCTAGAAGCCTGCATATCATCTTCTGACAACTAGGAAAGCTAAGCATCAGGGAAAGAATCACCTAGTCAGCTTATGTTTGGTGTATTAGGGTTCTCTAGAAGAATAGGTCTGATAGAATTAATACATATATGGGATTTACTAGAGTGGCTTATAGATTGTTGTCCAGCATTTGGATTTTCTATTTCTTGAATTCTATTTTCATCTCTTGAATTGTTTTCTTAATTTTATTTAGGTCTTTTATGTTCTTTTGGAGTACATTTATATCTTTTTTAAACTATGTGAACATACTTCCACCCTGGGTCAGCATGGGCCTCCTATCTGGATCTATAAAAAAAGACTTCTGCCACACCAGATTGTAGAATTCATAGCCTGTGTACCTCTGACATGTTTCCTGTCTATCATAAATAGAGTAGTAATAAATATGGGTATAAATGTCTCAGTAGAGGGACATAATATCTTTGGGGTATATGCTTATAAGTGCTGTAACTGAGTCTTATAACAGCTCTATTTTAGAATTTTTGTCAAATACCTATACAATGATTTCTATGATGGCTGCATAGTTTACATTTTCCCCACATCCTCACCAGCATTTGTTCCTAAAAATACACACACATTTGCTCACACACACACATGTCTGTGTGTGTGTGTCTTAGAAATATTAACCCAGAAATCCTTCTGTCAAAAGGAAATGCAGGGACAAAGAGTAGAGCAGAGAATAAAGGAAAGGCCATCCCTAGATGACCACACTTTCTCACAGGAGCCTGGTAAAGCTGTCCCTGAGAGACTCGGCCAGAGCCTTACCAATACAGACATGGATGTTTGCAGTCAAACATTGGACTAAACACGGAGACCCCAATGGAGAAGATAGGGCAAAAACTGGAGGAGCTGAAAGGGTTTGCAACCTCATAGGAAGAACAACAATATCAACCAACCAGACCCTTCAAAAGTCCCAGGGACTAAACTACCAACCAAAGAGTAAACATGGGGGTGGAGGGACACATGGCTCTAGCTATATATGTAGCAGAGGACTGACTTATTGGGCACTGGGAGGGAAGCCCTTTCATCCTGTGGAGACTCGATGACTCAGGGTAGGAGAAAACTAGGGTGCTGAGGCAGAAGTGTGTGGGTGTTTGGGAGTATACCCTCATAGAGGTATAGGGAAGAGGTAATGAGATGGGGGTTGTAGAGGGGAAACTGGGAACAGGGATAACATTTGAAATGTAAATAAATAAAATAACCAATGAAAATGAAAAAAATTCTAATGAGGTGAAATAAAATCTCAAAGTAGTTTTAATTTTTATTTTCCTAATGGCAAAGGAAGCTGATCACTTGAAAAAAATATTTACTAGCCCTTTGTTTTCCGAGAACTTTCCATTCAATTCCAGTCTTGGTTAGGGTTACTATGGCTGTGCTGAAACCCCATATCCAAAGCAACGTGGAGAGGAAAGGATTTATTTGGCTCATACTTCCACATCACAGTTCATCATCAAAGGAAGTCAGAACAGAAACAGAGACAGGGCATAGACATGGCTGGAGTCTGGAGCTGATTCAGAGACCACGTGGGGTTGCCACTTATTATTTGATTTTTGTGACTTGTTCAGTCTGCTTTCTTAGGGCACCCAGAACCACCAGCTCAGGAATGGCACTATACACAGTGGCATGGGCTCATCCTTATCATTCACTAATTAAAAAAAATTTCTTGCAAACAGACCTTGTGAAGGCATTTTTTTTCCTCCATTCAGATGACCTTAGCTTGTGTCAAATTGACATATAGCTAGTCAGCATAGTTCCATAGCCCAGCTTTTTAAATTGTATTTTCAAAACCACTAATTATACTGGGAATATCTCAGAAACATTGCCATTGAACTTGAACCTTGAAAATGAGGTGGAAAGAGGTTAGGAAACAAAAAAAGGAAGGAAATGTCATCAGAATAAATGAGAAGCATTGGCGGATAAAGACAACATAACAAATTTTTAGAAGCAACACTGAAAAGATATAGACCACAATGACCCTCACATGCCTGAGAAAAGCAAATTAATCTTCTTGGCACTATGTAATTATGCATTTAGGAAGTATTAGTTTCTGTGCTAAAACTAATAACTTCATAAGCTTCAGAAATGTGTAACCTAACACATAAACAAACAAACATGGGAAAAAAGTAACACTGTATATGGAAAATATATTATTATTGCTTGCTTGAGATGCTGTATAGTAGAAAACTATGAATTCTGACATTTTCTAGCTTCAGGCAACTTTAATCAGGAAACAAAGAAAGATATTAGGATAAAGAAGCTATCTAAATCCATTAAAGGGGTAATCCATAAATGGAAAGAAAATTATAAACATGGGGCACTGTTGCTTAGCTAGTTGAAAAACAAACCACAAGTGATTTATTATACTGGGACGCAAAGTGGCAGGTTTTACTTTAAATAAGTTTACATTTCTTCCTCTGTGATTTGAAGTTTCCTCTTCATTTTTCAGTATGAAGAACATGCTGTCTTTCATGTAAATACTAATGTCTAAATACGGGTACAAATGGTAGTGACAATGAAATAAGGCAAAAGAAACTTCAGAGTGAATTGCATTTACTTTTCCACTGAGATCACTCTTAATAATTGGTTCCATTTCAATTGTACCAGATTCAAAAGTGACTCTTAATTTGATTTTTATATAGACTCTGAAATCTGTTTTATCGATGAAAAGAGCTGAAATAATAAACTAGAATACAATTACAGAAACTCCAGCTCTGTTTGGCTCCATGTGTATATATAACCTCTTAAGCTTGATTCACATTCTGAACAAAACAAAACAAGGAAACCGAACAAAAACAGTTGTTTCTAAGATAGTGAGAGCTCACCAAGACAGAGCACATAGTTTTAAGTTCTGCTGGTTCTCCAGGAACAAGACTGTAGCCAAGCATGTAAAGTCCAAGGCCTGAAATCAGTGATGCCCTTTGGGTGTGATAGATAACCGGTACCAAAGAAATTCATAAACATCAACAGAAACAGTTGCTATGTTTCTGAAGCTGCGTGCAGTTGTTCTGGGTACCTCACTGCGAAATCGGTATAGTCTCAAGTTCAGAATTAAATTTTGGCATACAAGCAGCTTATCATTTTTTTTCACTTGTTTGTTTATTTATTTTAAAACACTGCCTAGTGTTTATTAAGGGAAGCTACTGAGATAGGACCTAAAAAAGTCAAAAGCAATATCTTTCCACAAATATTACAAGCTAGAAAAGTTAATTCATCTACCCAAGGAATTCTGTGATAGAGGATATGCCACCTATGTGATGGGAATAGACAGACTTCACACAGAGGAAGTGTCCTCTATTTGGCTAGCATAATAAAGTGACACTTACAGATTTTTTTCTGTGCCTTGGCAGATGGCAAAAGTCTAACAATGGACATGAGTGGTTGCAGGATACTGTTCCTCAATAATTTTAGCCTTAGATATGATGATTAAATGCATCTATTATTAATGTGTAAGTGGAATTCTAGTAATTGGACAGCTCTAACTTACTTTTACAGTTTCAAAGGATATCATTCAGGAAGAACATCCTTTGATTGGCTATCAGCAGACAACATTATGTATACATTGCTCAGTGACCTAGTAGTCAGAAAGGAACTTCGGTTAGAACTGACAAACATAGTAGCTGCCTACCAATTAAGTTACATGTACCATATATTGTCACGGTATTTTCTTTTTGTGAAAAATTATAAACCACATTAGAATAAGAAAATTTACTCATGGTGATAAAAAAAAAATGGCTGCCATGTGTTATATCCTAATTCCTTGAGAATGACCCTGCAATAAGACAAAGAATTCTGTAACAGGGCTTATGGCATGTATGACCTAACTGGCATATGTGTATGATGGCAACACTTCTAATCCTGGTATAAGAGCCAAACATTTTGCTCATATAACATGTATCTTAGTTTGAATTGGGTAAATACCACATAGTGGCAATACCATAATGCTAAATCGACCATTGTCCCACAACACACAGAAGAAATTTAGGAATGTATCTAATAAGAAAACCAATGTGAGACAAGTTGAATTCACATTTAATGAAGAATAGTAAATTTATAAAAATTGACTAAATAGTTTTTGGAGCAAACTCTCTTTTAGACAAAAGACTGGAGAATTGGGCTGGAAATAATGGTATTTCACTGAAGATTAGGATAGATAAAATGAACTCAATAAATAGTAAGGGATAATGATAGCACTCAGCATTCAGAAGGGACTCCCATCCTGACCCATTAGGTTCTATTCACTTTTTCCATAGGTTCAGAACCTGTATAGTAATGAGTTGATTTTCCTTCAACCTAGGTCAAAGGGGAACACTGATGGAAAGCTCTCAAAATTTATAAAAACTTCTCATGGTATGTGCAAATTACACTGGCAGGCCATGGTGGGCCATGAGCACCCTCATTTCAAGCACAGACCTTAACAAGACAGCTCTTATGTGTTATTTGAAAACAGATTGGAGTTGTTCTGATTACTATCTTATTTTCCATAGCATAGACAAGTCCCTGGCTGCATGAGATCACAAGAAGACAGTTACAAGCCAAAATCAAACATGAACATGTAGCTTTAGTTCCCACTGATCTGATCCACAAAAGTTACTGCTTTGTGATCACCTGTAATGAAGTCTGTTCATCATGTTGTAGATTGCTAAGACTCACTTCTCTTGAGAAGACATAGTAAATGACACTGTAACTCTGACTGGGTGACTGATGAAAGTGAAGTGCATCATAGAAATAATGGTAAAATTCAAGTACCTTGTATCAATAAGTAATCTGATAATACTGCCAAGGCTGATCAAATGTATTCAAAGATAATATTGAAACCTCCTTTAGGTATAATGCTTAAAAATGAGAAATTACTGATGTGTAGAGAACATAGAAAGCTGGTAGCTGAGTAGAGTATTTAGAACAATTTTATAACAGGTTACAAATGATTCAAATGATTACATAGTAGGAGGAATAAGCAATCAAAATGTAGATAAAAGAAAAATATATCTTTGTGAAATGGACTTACAAAGAGCTTGATTATTCTTTATGCCTATTCTTTCCATAAACTGGCTCTTCAAATATTAAGTATATTCAAATACTCACTGTTACTTTATTTGTCTTATAAATATAAATATCTAGAAGAATTGGAGTGGTTTGCTACACAGAACATACCATAGGATGAGGAGGCAAACAGGGAAGAAAAGATTAGATCAGCAAGTTGGAGCTGATCAACTCTATAGAACAGTGGCCTTTTAGCCATTAAATAATTTGGACAGATGAGCTCCAGGTTCTGTAAGGCCCCATCTAATAAGGATGCTTAACTACTGAGGCCTTGGGTTTTAAAGTGACATCATGGGAGGAAGAGCAGGTGTGCATACATTTCTGTAGAAGAGAACACCAGGACATATCTGCTCCTGGAGTTCATCACTCTCTGTTCTTTCATTAAAATTTAACTGATAGTATAATAGCTGGTTTTAGTCATGTATATTTTTAGCAAATACCCAAGATTCAATCAAGATAAGATGAACTTGATACAATGTGCTAAGTTTGGCTAGAGTGTTTTAGTACATAAAACAGCCACTGTGTTAGGAGTTCCAACTGCCATTTAAGAGATACACATTACATTCAGAGGGCAACAGACTTCACAGAGGCCACTCAGAATGCTAGCTGTTACCTTGGGAACAACCTGCTAGGTGCTTAATTCATGTATAGTTATCAGTGGTTACTCAGTAGCAATATATTATTATATTATTATTATAGTTCGAAGTTCTCTTGAATATACTTCTCTAATCTATAGCATTGAAAATAAAGGAGAATGGCCCTAAATTAGTCATTTTTATCATTCATTTTATATATGTTACATTTTATTTATTTTGTGTGTGCATATGTGTCTATGTACATGCATGATATAATGCACATGAAGAAGTTAGGATACAACTTGTATGAGTTATTTTCTCCTATCTTGTGGGTCACAGAGATTATAACTTGGATTGTCGGGCTTGGTGAAAGGTGATTTCATCTGCTGAGCTATCTTGGTAAATGTTCATTTTTCATTCTGAGAAAGGTTTTACATTAATACACAAAAGATATCAGCTCATAAACACAGTAACATCCTGGTTTTAGCACATTCTTAATTTTTCCCAGCCTATGCCCACTGAAATACCTACTTTGTCTTCAAGGACACAGATATGTTATCTATCATCTAAGAATGCAGTTTTTTATTAGTAGGATTCCTAAAGCTAAGTTCAAGGTACAGTTATGGCAGTAGTCTCAACACTATCTTTTAATTTTATCTTAACAATTTCAGATTAAATACATGATTTTTTTTTTTTGCTTTGATTCCCTTTGCATTGGTTGTTCTTAACATTCCATGAGACAGTTCCACATGCCCAATGCCATATGAGGGTATCATTCCTCTAGGAGCTGATTAAAGCATAACACAGATGATTCAGTTCCCATCGAAGCATCTAAGCTCCTCAGTTTCATATAATCATTGTTTCCATCCGTAAGTCATAGTGTCTAGAGTTTTATTGTCTCTCATTCCTACAGGCATCTAATCCCTGCATATCTAACTACATGCTCATAAAGCTATATGGACATATATTATATTGCTCAGTGCCTTAAGTAAACACAGACATCCTTATCAGGAAGAATATTCTAAGGGTAAGATCTCTTCCATAAAACCAGCCAAGGATACACTTTGAAGACAGACCTCTTTTGAGACTGAACAGAGTCTGAATTGTCCATGCCTGGTAATTTGACTGTATTCTACACATATCTTAGTTAATTTTCTAAATATGAAAACTGTAGACGTAAATCATAAAACATTCAGAAAAATATCACTTTATATAGTGGAGACTATGATAAGAACTTTTATCATTAGATACAATAAACCCAACACTTAGTGTACTTTTTAAGAAACTAAAAGATAATAGAAACTACTAAGTATCTTTACATACAGTGAAATATTTTCAATATAATAGTAAGTAATATTTTTAAGAAAAATTGTACAGGAAAAATTGTATCTGGCAGTTTCATTGGAAAAACTTCAGTGGTGGGGGGAAAAACACAAGATGGACTCTTGGGCACATAGAAAAAGTGGATTATATTATCAAAAGTTGACCTGACAGTAATTATTAAAAAGTGGAGTTTTTGAGTGAATAGCGAGTACAGACTCATATCAAGAGCTAATCAACACAAATTAAAGATCCATTGTAACAACATTACTCTCTTCAAATCCATATTCCTGAAAACAAAATACAAAGTTCCTAAGGGTGTCAAATAGAGCATTGTCAGATGTGGATAGTTACAGCTAACACGGATAATGAATCCACCCATCAGTATACCTATATTTAAAATCACAACATTTGACTGAGCACTGGCCAATGTCGAAACTTTAGACAAACTCCATAGACCAGTACTTGAGAACTAAAAACTACCTCTTTACACTGAGTATTTCATTCATTGAATTATTACAGAGAAAGTTTAAAAGTGTAAAAAAAAAATCTTTGTAATGATAATTCCTGCCTAAAGGTAAATCAAGTTCAAATACTAAAAACTGTTATAGGCTCCATCACCTATACAAAATCTTTCACTTGCTTATATTCATAAAATGCTGAATTATCTTCCCTTTTTTTATTCTGTAGTCTGTAACTATTTTCTTTGTGGTTACCATGGTGATTATATTGCACATCTGAATGTTATTACACTCTAATTTGAATTTATACCAGCTGATCCCCAGCTGCTTCTCACAAGGTTGTCAAGAATAATCACAAACAAGAATTCTCTAATCATCTCCTCAAAAATCACTCATCACCCTGGGTTACACCATTGTGTAAACAGATTGTTTACCCAAAAGTATGTTTCCCACCAAGTTCTATTGAGTGACTGTTGCTTTCCAGTTTGAAAGTTTGTAGTGGCAGTTATTTTCTAACACTATTTCAAGTGCCCAAGGCCCTGTTGCTACTTAGAAGATCTTTTTGTTTCTAAGAACTATAAAATAAAAGTAAATATGCCAATAATTACTTATTAATAAATCAAAAAATTGTATAGACTGAACTTCAAGTTATTCCTTATGTAATGGTGAGAATAAATGCATCTAAGTCGATAAACTTGAGTAATGTTTTTATTATGAAAGGTTTCTTCCAGCTTGCTTGGTAAGGAACTTATACAGGTTTGTAACAGGATGAAGTCCAATTAGCAGAATGCTTCTGTGGGAGATGGAGTTCATCCTATGTAAGCAGCACTTGTAAACAATCTAACAAAGGTATACAAATGAGTCAAGCCAGTGTGGAATAGAGACACCTCATCTATGTCACACAGTTCTATCACTGGGGAAAGAACCAATAAGGACCATAAATCAAAATCCCCCAAAAGAGCCTTACAAGAAGCAAAACTTAATGCAGTAGGCCACACATGTCCATAGCTAAATGAAATGATGGTTCACTAGGAGTTTATGGTCATACCAAACTAAAAAGAGGATACTCTGGAAGAGTGAGTCACCAACCAGCTCTGCCAGTTGTTGTCAAAAGGGAACAAATGCCCATGAAAGCTTCCAATTTGTTTTAGCACAGTTTAGAAATATTCATTTGTGATAGCTCCAGATTTCTTTTCAACATTGGTAATTAGCATAGCTGTAGTAGGGTTCTGGAGAGATAGCAGAATGACTCTTGTCTGTCCACCTAGACAATGAAGTCATAGAATCTGTCTGATACAACCATTTGAAACTTCCAAAAACTTATTTATTTAACATGTATGAGCATTCTGGCTGATGTGTATCACATGTATGTTGCCTGTGAAGGTCAGAAGAGGATTGTTGAATCACCTGAAAGTGGAGTCATAAGTGGTTTTTAGCTGCCATGTGGGAACTGGGTCTTCAATAAAAACAGCCAATCTTCATAAGTTAAGCTGTCTCTTTAACTCAATTCAACTACTTTAGCATTCTGCTATTAATGGTTTGCAGGTTAGATGTAAAAATACCCAGTTAATTAATTAAGAAGCTTACTTGTGAATTTCAGCTCTAGGTTCATAAGGGAATACTTATCCTGAAATTCTTGATCCAGTAGCAGCCACATGTATGCACATACTTTCCGAAATTATTATCTGACAATGGCATAACTGTATACAATACATTCTGATCACTTTCATGACCCTACTTTTCTTAACTGGAATGCCATGGGCTTGGGAAACCTCAAAGCCCACTGCCAGTGACCTCCTCCTCCAACAAGGCTAATTCCCAAACAGTTCTACCAACTGGGAACCAAGGATTATAACATATTAGCCTATGGGGGGTAGACATACTAGTACAAACTACAATAGACCTTATCTTAGTCTGTTCATCCTACAGAGAAACAGGTGAGCAACCATCAATGTTCGAACATCCCAATACTGATGCTAGACTCTTTCTCTCCCTAAAGCAACACAGAGGGCACATGTGTGAGGCTTAGTGAGAGAATCACCCCACCAGAGCTGTACTGGGACCAAAAGGCACAGCTTTATTTGTGAGCATGAACTGCCAGATTGTTTGCTAGAAAACGAAGAACAACCCAGAGAAAAGGGCATGTAAGAAAAAACACAACCATTGTAAACAAAATCTTTATCAGAGGACTTTTAGTCATTAAAATATCAGCTTGCTGGGATTAAGCTGCTCTGCTGATGTATTGGTCAGATTTCTTCTGAGAAGTAACATTCAGTTCCCATTTCTCCAAAGGGGTTAGTTCCTACATGGATCATTCTTCTAGGTGTCTTAGAAGACTCCATCTTGGGCCAGCCTAACAACATGAAGAACTGACTGATGCTTATCCTTCACAACGTTTCTCTTTTTTCCTTTTAGAGAACAAGTATTAAAAATGAAGACTAAAAATGTGTTGCGTGTCAGCAGCAGGTATTATTCTATTTACATATTATAAATCCAGAGTTGTTCGGTTTCACATTTTGTTTTCCACATAATTTGGCAAATTAATGTATAATAAAAATAATTATTAGTTTAAGATTGTGGGTATGAAATTATGAACATGTAAGTTTGTGGCACCAATAATGGAAAGGCATAAAGAAGGGTTTCTTATATAGAATATTTTATATTTTATTGAAGATAAGCTAGCATAAATTTAAATTAAAGTATTATAACTTTCAAATGTGAAATCTAATCACCTTGGTAATTACAATGAAAATAGTTATAAAACACACAATAAAAGGAAATAAGGGGATGATTGAGATATTGTACTAAAATGTATAGGGAATAGGAGAAAAAACTGTACGGCATATAAAAAAGGAATAAAATAGAAATAAACTATCAATCATTAAGTTAAATGTAAATGATTTAAAATTTTTCCAAAAAAGATTGTTAGAATAGATAAAACATGGACTACATATCCAAACTATATCTGATGATAAAACATTTTATTTTTAATTTTATAAATTTTATTGTTAAAAACAAACCCTTCAAATAGATACATCATACTCCAAAATTAATCAGTTGTGTCATCGACACAACGCAAATGAGTTTCTATATCCTTAAGATTGGCATTTAGTACAAAAGTTGTGGAACTTCACATTAATCCCACTCTGTAGCTGCAGAATGTGCTCTTATCCACTGTGCCAGCTTTCGAGTCCACAAAAACATTCTTAAAGATTGAGGCTAGAAAAACAATACAGGAGAGTGCAGGAAGGGAAAGTAAACTTTGATCAGCACATGTTATATGCATATGTGAAAATATCACAATGAGACTTATGAATATTTATAAATATGTTAATAAAGTTTTAAATATAAATTAAACCAATAGAATTAAAAAGTAGTTTCTTTTTCTAATCAACAAATTGATGGACACATAACTGGAATGAGTAATGGTAAAGAAGAAGATTCAAATGGTAAGATCAAAGCCAATGGCAGGGGCATGAAAACCAAATATAAAAAGATAAAAGTATTGTAAGAAAGTGCTAGACAATGCTCACCAAAAAACCTGAAAAACCCAAATGAAATGGATTAATTCCTAGAAGTAAAATTAATGATAAGAAAGAACAATGAAGAACTACAAACATCAAAGAACAACTTTAAATGGTACAGATATTGAATCGAAAATCAAAATTGATGTCTCAACAGCATTGAGCAATAAAGCAAAGCCCTGGACCTGTTGACGTCCATGTTGGATTGTACCACACATTAAGATAAAAACTCGTAGCAATCCTTTTTAGATTCATTCTGTGATGTCATGAGCATTACCTTAATACCAAAGTCAAACAGAGACAGGACAAGTAAAATACAGACTGTAGACAATTAAAAACTGCAGAAAAGCAGTATATTTTAGGAACAAGTAGAACTTACTCTTGGAATCAATGGAAATTTAGTCTATAAAAAGCCCGTCTTTATCATAAACCACATTAATGCACTGATCCCTTCAAATAAAGAAAAAAAAAATGTTTTACTGAAATCCACATCTTTTCTGATTAAAAACACAACAAAACAAGTGCAGAAGAAAACTACCCCAATATAATAAAAATGATGTATAAAACCCCACAGTTGATGCCCTATTTCAACAGAAGAGTTAGAAAAATAAAGAACAAGATGAATTGTTACTACTTATCCAAACAGAGCAGTTAAATAAGAAGCACAGAATATGCAAATTTTGAAAACAAGAAGAAGAAAAAAATTATCTGTCTTCATAAATATTGTTAATGTAAGAATTTATAAACAAATTCACCACAAATCAGGTTTATAAAGTCATCACAAAACTCTTACCAGTGAATTTACATCTATGAAAATAAATTAAGAAAAGAGTTTCAACTCCATTAAAGCGAATAAAATACCTTAGGAATTGACAAAACTACAACACACAAAAAAATGCAAAAGGAAGATTGTGCTCTCTTCTGGAAAAAAATTATAGACAGGTGTAAATGGAGTGCTGTCTTGTAGTCATGGATTGGAAGCCTTTATCCTGTTGAATTCTTAATACTATCAAAAGCTAGAGGAAAAGTAATTCCTGTCACAATTTAACAATGTTTTTGCAGAGATAGAGAAACAATCTATCCTAAAACGCATTCCTCCTCGAGGAATCCTAAGTAGTCAAAACAATACTGAAGAGAAAAACAAAATTGAAGGGCTCATAATTCCCTATTTCAAAATTTGTTGAAAATCTATATTAATAAAAACAATGTGGTGCTGACATGAAAAAAGGGATAGATCCATGGAATCAAACAGAAAACCTAGGAACAGATCCTCATATCTGAGAAGGCAGCCAAGACCATTCTATTGGAAATGGATTATTTCTCAACAGATAGCTACATATCCACACCACATTGGAACCTGTTCCTAATATATCAAAATTAACTGAAAATTAGTCAAAGATTGAACATAAGAGTTAAAAGTATAAAAATGTTGGGAGAAAGCATCTGGCTCAATGTATACAGTATTGGATTTATCAGTGATTTCTTAGAAAAACTACTGAAAGTATAGTCAAATAAAAAATACAAAAATTAGACTTTGTTAAAATTAAAAATATTTTTTACAACAAAAGACATTACAAACATAATAAAACAGAGCTCACAAAGTGGAGAAGATAAACATATGTTACATATACAATGAAAAGGTGAGTACCCAGAATACAGAGAAAATGTCTAAAACTCAAAAACAGAACAACAGTTAAAATAATCCATTTGGCGAAAAAAAGTTAAGGAAATCCAAGTAGCCATGAACGCAGAAAAAGGATGGATACCCAACATTTTCAGTCATCAGGAAATACAAGTCAGCCTTTCTCTACTCACAAGGCCTTCCCATTAGTTTTCTGTTTATTAATTTTCAGCCTCTTCTTTTCAAGACATGATAACGAACAGGGATCATGAGTGATTTCTCAGTGTTTCACAATGTGTGTGCATGGTTTCATAATCAACAAATAACAACCAAAGTGAAGAGAGCAAGGTTTGATTTTTCTGACATTCACACAACTTTTCGTATGACACTAAATGTTGTAGAGTAGCTGGAACAACTCTTTTCCTCCTTGAAATCATCTACCTGTCCGGTCTTGGAAACTCTGGCTTTTTCCTTATCGTTAAATTTTAGTATCTGTGTGAAAACTGGTAATATAAATAAGCATATCCTCAAGCCATATGTGCACCATTAGTCAACAGATTTAAGCTCTCTATTTCCAAGAGCTTTTCTTCAGCCATGTCTTACCTCTTGGTTTTCTTCAGTCTGTTCTCTTCCCTCTACAAAAGTACTCATTCCATTTGTCTTCTATACTGAAGGCCTTGTGAGTAGAGAAAGGTTGACAAAGTTTATTGATCTGAAAAGCAAGACCAACATTACAATATCAACATTTATTTGAAGTTTAGTGGCTTTGGAATCGTTTTGTATTTCTTTGTCTTTTCAATAACACAAACAGAAATCAATGCAAGGTATTTACTGAAGAAAAACTCCTACAGCAAACCCTATTTTTAAGTTTATCATCTGTCTACAACTCTACACAAAGGGCCATCTAGAGTGCAGGATGCTTATATATGTACAAGTATGTGTTCATCTATGTAATGCCAACATGACATATATTTTCTGTGTGTTTATATTATTTGTATTTTTATAAGAAGTCTTCAGATTTTTATTTAATCATTTTATTCATTTACATGTCAAATGATATTCCCCTTCTGGTTAACCCTCTCTAAAGTCTTCAATATTTTAACACAAGAAAAAAAATCAAACTATTGTTTAAGACAGCACTTCAGCTTCATAGATTTGAGATATTTGTTATTTTCTATTAATTTAAGACATAATTAAGAGAAAAACCTCATAGAGCTAAGATGAAGCTAAGACTCTTGATTTTGACTGTCCATGAAACTTGGAACTACCTCTGAGATTTTTCTTTGTATTGGTCAAACATTAAAAAGGACATTTCAAATCTTGGAAAAAAAAAAAAAGGAAATACAAGTCAGAACTTACATTAATGAAATCCCATCAGAACAGCTACCATAAAATAATAAGGATAATAAAAACTAATAATAATTTGAAGACACTAGAACGTCTTGGGAGCTGTTGATAAGCAAACAGACAGTACAGAAAGTGCCTAAAATAGTCGCGGTTTCTCAAAGATTTAAAATAGATCCAGCATTTCTTCTTTTTAGCATACAGTGAAAATTGGTGAGAGCAGTCTCAACATCTGAATGTTGATTTGTAGCAGAATTACTTGAAAAATCTAAAATGTGCCACAGTCTGGCATTGTGCAATAACAAATAGTAGGAGAAAGAAAACAACAGTAAATATATACACACATGCATCTGTACATATGCATACAATGGTGAATTATTCAAGTCTCAAAAAGGAAAGAAATTCTGTTCTTTGGTACAATATGGAAGAACTTTAAGACATCATTCTAAATGAAATAAGCACATCACAGAAAGATACATACTGTATAAGCAGAAAATGAAATGAAATAATACTAAACAGAATGAAAGAACGTATAGCTTTGGGAAGGACTAATGAAAAAATATTCAATACTCCTGTAGATATTTATCTCTGAATAATAAAAGGTGTTGTGGAGATAGATTCTGCTGATGGTTGTGTATATAAATTAATATCTTTGAACTGTTTTTCATAAAATTTATCTTTTAAGTATTTTATAACAATATAAATTTTAAATGTGTAATATTCAGTCCAAAGACATCTGCAACAAAGCCAATCAATATTGTGTGTAATTGTAAAAGTTCACTCTTGTGATGCCTATTCCTGGTTATTAACTAGTTGTATATCTGAAATTAACTAAAACCCCAAAATGGAGGAAACATCTATGAAGAATATTTTCTTAATTTGAAATAGGAAGGTCTATTGGATATGAAAGGTAGGAGGACATACAATTAACACAGATTTGGGGCAGGAAGACTTGTTTTAATCCAGGTATTTAGACTTAGAAAAAAAACACTTTTACTCTAGGACACCCCTTCTTCTGGATGACTATATAATGACATAGAATAAAAGAGTTTTGTTGTTGTTGTTGTTGTTCTTTGCTTACTCTTGCCTTGATAGCAAGTCTATTCTTTCACTGGCATTAGAGAATACTTCGAGATTCTAACATACTGAAGATTGGTTGAGATATCCAGCCTCAAAGACCAAGCAAGTACTGGGTTCTTGAAAAGCCATTGTATTATCCATTCCAATACTGGATTACCTAGACCACAGTCTATAAGTTATCCTAATCAATCCTCTTTCTCTGTATAGGGAGATTCATTCAATGAGTTCTATTAGAGATCCCTGACTAATACATCTCCCCACCTCTGCCTCTCCTGCTCTTTCTCTCTTTCTTTATCTTTGTCTCTGTCTCTGTCTCTCTGTCTCTCTCTGAATATATATATATATATATATGTATATATATATATATATATACATATATATATATATATACATACATACATATATACACACATATATATATATATATATATTTATATATATTATACAGACACACACACACACACACACACACACGTTTCATTCTTCATGTTTTTTCTTTATACAAAATAGTTGTCTTGTGGAAATAGTATGTTTTGGATATAAAGAAAAGTATTTTCAGGAATTCAGCCCTCATTTGTGCAACATAAGCAGTTTCAAGGCCAGTCTTTCAGGAGAGTGGGAATTTATTGATAAATCTCCAAAGCACTCCCTGAGGCTTAGCCAATCAGAAGTAGAGTACCTCAGGCCATTTGTGAGACAAAAGGTAAGGCACAAAATCGAAGGTACTGTTAAATTATTCTTTATCACTAAGACAACTTTAGGACTCCATGTAGAAATAAGCTGCAAGGGACTTCCACATATTTCATGGTCTCCAATGACTGTGACTGTTGCTATAGAAGCAGTGCCACAGAGCACAGCTGAGACCTGACCAAAGAACACATTTCAAGTTCAATTCCTGTTCTCTTTGGTGAACTTAGAAATTGTTCTCTGCATTTGGACTAAAATTAAAGTAAATATTGAACTTAGTTGTAATTTTCTCATTGCATAATAGTTAAACTTTCATGATAAAAAGCACAAAAGAAAGAACAGAAAAAAGGACAAAAATAAATTTGTTACATTTTTATGATTTTAAGTTTCTTCATTTTCCTATTATAAAAATCAAAGTAATTTGGAAATTATCCCTTGAGTTTCTTGTAAGGACATTACACTAAACACAACATCAATGCACAGACATAATAACTGGTGAACCAGAAAGCTGAAAGCTTATTTGTAACAGGTACTTTGTGTAACTTTGTACACAAAGTAAAATGATAACACATTTACCTTCTCAGATACAGAATGTATAGTGACCATCAAATCTGGATAGACTATAAGGAAAAGATGTTCTCACATTCTACTGAAAAAGGCAAAACACACATTTTCAGTTCAGCTGTAGAAACAAAAAGACTTACAGAAAAGGGGTTGGCTCTTTGGCCAAGTAATCTATTTTTACAAGTCTAAGGTATTCATCTTAGATATACCTACAAATTGGTCTACAATGAAGATGTATGTGGCTTAGAAGATTGAAAAACAGAATGAAAATTAACTCAACTCAAGTCAATAACAACTTAATAAACCTCATAATGCATTAAATCATTTGTTGAGTACAGGTAAGAATTTTCATACCTATTGATGTGTGACTATGCTGATTCTGAGATCTCCCATGATGACCAGGTTTCCTGCTTCCTTTACAGATGACCTCACAAAAGTGTGACAGAATCACCTCTCAGACAGGCTGGTTCTCATGTGAGCAACCCTTTCTGAGATTTAAATAACTAAAATGTTTCCATTCTGATGTTGATTCATGTAGAATTCATGGGCTACTTTGATAAAAATATAATTGAATAAAGTTATATAAAAAATGTCACTACATTTTTAATACTTAGAAAAAAATGAGATTGTAATGTAATTACATTGTTTTCCCCTTCCACTTCTTCTCTTCAAACCTTTCTATGTATGTAACCCCCATTAATTCTTTTATACAAATTTATGGCTTCCTTTTCTTTAATTTTCTTTCTTTAATTCTTTTATACAAATTTATGGCTTCCTTTTCTTTGATTTTCTTTCTTTCTTTCTTTCTTTCTTTCTTTCTTTCTTTCTTTCTTTCT
>JANHMN010000004.1:72089706-72099706 GCA_030674055.1 Rhabdomys pumilio | reverse complement strand
TGAGCTATTCCAATGCTAGTGGACCATGGAGTTTTCTTTTCTGTATGTTGAAAATTGTTGGAATTTTCAGCACTGGTGGCTCTACCCTTGGTAGCCATCTTGGTTGGTTCTTTTATGGGCCTCTATTACTCTTGTGCCCATATGACTACCAGTTCTCAGTGAACTGCTTCTGTGATAGGAGAGATTTATGCAAACTCACATTCCTCACTCTGTGCAGCACACTTGTGTTATGGACATTGCTGTCTTCAGGGCTTACATCCCAACCCCACTTCTCATTCTCCCATCTAGAAATCCCCAAGTCAGCCAGCTGGGGCCTTTGTAGCATTTACCATTCCTGTTTCCTATCTTCTGGTGGCCACTGCCCTTGAAAACTATGGTTTTCGTTCTGAGTTTCCCCCTCTCTATTGTTTTAAGAAGGAGAATAAAATCGGTCCCCATTATTTCTCCTTTGCAGACAATAGAGTGCTTCATCCACTTTTTGACAATTTTCATCAGTTCAGGACATGTAGACTCATTCCTATCTTAGAGGGTAATAATAAGACTTTCTAATTTTCCTAGATATTAAACTAAAACAAAGAAAATTTACCTTAATTTATAGCATGCTATTATGTGTACAGTTAACAGCTCCAGCTTTGTTTGAATAAGTTTCTTAAATAATCTTCCATATCCCTTTCTCCTTTCCACTTGGAAGGGATAATTGTTTGTTCTATGGACAATTTTTGTGAGTGTTTTACATGTAGTTTGTTTGAGTTAATGATTTCCCAAGCCACACTCCTTCAGGTTCTATATCTGTAATGGGGATGGTGGTGTTGGTAACTATCTAGGGGATTGGCAGACTTGTTTCCTGAAATGAAAAAGCAATTGAATGTCTGGAAAGATGAACATTCAGAGAATGGAAAAGAAACAGCCTACTAGCTCCTCATGTGAGAGGGGCTAAGGTTGGAAGTCTACTAAGTAGGCTCTAGTTCCTGTATATTTTAAGACAACTGAGTCTTCTCCATTCCTCCATTTGTCCCTTTAGATACCCTACCACCACCCACTGGTTCCTTTCTCCCATTTCACCCCAAGACGTCTGGCACTGAGAAACCATCATTTCAGGGAATTCACTTTCACTTTTGCTGTTTACCTATGTCCCTGTAACTCTCTTTTATATCAACAGTAATTCTAAGAAAGTTGCAGGGTTGAAATAACCTCAAATTTGATAAATTTTAAGCCATTATTTCTTTAAATTTAGATATGAGTGTTATAAAAAGTAAAGCTGTAGAATGGAAAAGCATCCAGACACAGTAGACTGAATGCCACCTAAACTGTTCATTTTCTGATTTATGGCTTGCAGAACTCACTAAATGCAATGATTAATACTGATCATCAAAACACCTGGGAGACAAGCCTCCTGTAGACCTGTGCAGGGTTATATAGATTAGGTAGCCTCTGACCTACCTGTGAGAGACTTTCTTTATTAGGTTAATCAAGGTGATAAGATTTAACTGGGCAGCAACCTTCACTGGGCTTGACTTCTGGACTCCACAAGCTGTCTCAAGATCCAACAGTCCCAACTCTTTCACCATGGTGTATTCTAATATCAAAATGTAATCCAGACCAAACCTTTGATCTGTTAGATTGTCTTTGCCAGAAGGTTCTGTAATAACTGGGAAAGCGGCTAATACTATGTCCCTGAACTTCCAGTAACCAAGCTGGACTGAACAGGAAAGATGATTTTAAAATTAAATAGTAAAGTATGATGAAATAATAGAATTCCTTGCTTCTCAAATACGACAGGATGGCCATGTAGGAAAAGTAAGATGCACTGTATTGAAGAACCTCAGAGACTTGTTATTACATATCCTCAGTTGCTGCTACAGTGCCCACAAAATAAGTATAAGGTATGTATTGATTTCAATTATCTCCATCTTTCCAGTAAAATAAAGGGAATTGGATAACAAAATTAAGTCTGCCAGTTAGAAAGTTCTATTAAATTTAATTTAGCTATGAAAACAAACCATGGGAATTTCCTCTATCAATGAGAATGAGCCAAATTTCATCATCGTATTTCACCCTGACATTTAGCAAATTTGCCTCTAGCCAACCTCACATGTAAGCCATTCCTCAGAATAATAAATATTATTGTTTGGATTATTTTTTAACTCAGATAACCATCTAATATTAATTAAAATTCATTGTTCTCTTTGGAACTTCTTGCAAGGGGCATGTTACAGATACACAGTATTAATAAAATAGTGCCATCTAAGATTTACTCCTACCTCAATAGGACTGTTAAATGTCATGTGATCCAAACCTATCAGTATTTAAAATTTCAAAGACAAATTATTGCCAAGCATCTAAACATTCACCAACCTCAAAATCCTATTTACTCAAACTGTCCCCAAGGCAACAAACTAACATCATAGAAGAGTTGATTTTGAATTAAAGGGACCAGATAAGAATCTACCTCCCCACCCCCCAAATCCTTCACTTTCTGCATCTTTGAAGAACTACAACATATTGGATATGGTTTAGTCAAGTAAATGTCATTACACAGCAAAGCTATTGAGTTTTATGAAATCTAGATGAATTTGAAAATTAAATAAAGTGCTATAATGTGCCTCCTCATAACTTAATTTATTCAAGCGTGGCTACTGGACCTACATTTTCTGGATTCTTAAAAGCTTCCTTACTCTGAAGCAGATCCATCTGATCTATTGATTACAATAATGAAAATTTAAAATGTCTGTCTCTATCTTAAATCAGAAATTCAATGAGTAACATTAATTACTAAGGAGATGCCTAAAGTACAGAGAACAACGATGCCTTTAGGATGTTATTAACCAGAAGAGAGTGTTGGAGAGAAGAGAAAATAAACAATTCAGTAGTGGTGAGTGTTGACAGAGGGGAGATTGCTGGCCAAAACAACATCAAGCTAGGTACTTGTTCAGTCTTGAGCTTTATTAAGCAGTTTTATCGCTCTCTGTGGTGGTCCAACACAGGATGTCAGATAATGGGGCTTCTCAATTTAAAGGCTTTGCTTTGGTAGGGATTCAAAGCTCTGATAATACAAATCCAGGTGCTGCTGACATTTTTATTAAGAGCTCGGATGGCAAATCCATTAACAACTGCTGAATCAAGAGATCTGTGTGAGGCATGAAAGACGACGTGCTAAAGTAATTTTCCTTGTCCATTGCCAATATACCTGCTAGTTACTAAATGGTACACAAGATATAATAAGTAAAACTTATGGACTTACAATTTTAATGGATTAACCTTTTATGTAAATGAACTAAATATGTACCTTCAAGGTGAAAGCCAACTTATCAATATAGTATTTTAGATCATAACAACATTCTAAACTAAACTGAGGTTATGAATATCTTAAATCAAAGCAAATATAAACTTTAACATGTTTGTTAACTATATTGATGGAAGTACTGAGAAAAAATGCAGTTTTGCCTTTCAAATGATACAAGATTTGGAAAGCTAATTTTAAAATTTGATGGAGGTAATATGTGAGGCTATGTGTAACTACGTTTTCAGTTGACATAAACATGTTATCTGATGATTTTTGAATGGAATTGTACTGAGCTGCAATCTGACATTCATCTTAAAGAAATATTTGATCATGCATTTTTATCAGCTGTCTATAGGTCCCATCTACCCAAAGAAACACATCTATTACTTCATATTCATATGTAATTTGACTCATGGATTTTGGTAAAATTTACATCTGTGAGCCATGGTTTTCAACAATTAAGCATAAGATTGGATGGGTCTCAATTTGGTCTCCCAAATTGAGACCCATCCAATGGGCAAGAACCAATCCTGTCACTATTAATGATGATCTGTTATGTATGCAGACAGGAGCCTAGTATAACTGTCCTCTGAGAGGCTCCACCCAACAGCTGGCCCTAACATACTCAGAGAGTCACAGCCAAATATTAGATGGAGCTCAGAGAGTCTTGTGGAAGATTCTGGGGGAAGGATTAAGAGACCTGAAGAGGATAGGGACTCCACAGAAGAACAACAAAGACAACTAATCTGGATGTTTGGGGGCTTTTAGAGACTGAAACACCAACCAAAGAGCAAGCATGGTCTTCATGTAGGTCTCTCAATAAACGGACCAGAGCTGTCCCTGAATTTGTTGTCTTCATATCATTTCCATTCCCCTAACTGAGCCACCTTGTCTGGTCTCAGTAAAAAAGGATGCACATAGTCCTGCAGTAACTTATATGCCAGGGAAGAGAGATTGAGATTCCAAGGGGTATCTCCCTTCTCAGAGGAAAAGGAGACTGGGGAATGGGAGAAGGGGCAGTGAGAGGCAGGGAACTGTGAGGACAGGGGGGACTGACATTGGGATGTAAAGTGAATAAATAAATAAATTTTTAAAAAAGAGTAAAACTGGTATCAAAATATTTAATGAGAAATCTGAGATCTCACCAAGAATTGCAGCTACTTTCATCAAACCAGATACTGACACATTGGCTTCTCAATATCCAATATCCCACTATTTCTCCTTTACCCTCTTTTTCTTACTTGTATAAACAACAACAACAACAACAACAACAACAACAACAACAACAACAAAAAGATCTGTGAAATTATGTTACAGATATGTTTATTTTCTTCATCAGTGATCACAAACTTGGGGACTGCTCAATGATTTTAAAGCAGTTTACTTTTCTTTGGGTTGATTACCTATTCCACATAGAGAGATTTTGCTTCTCACAAAAAAACATCATTATTCCTGCTGGAGAAGTAATCCTATTGTTTTTATGGAACTGGATGACAATCAATTTGGCTTTCTCCAACTTTGGGGTACCCCTCAAAGGACAAATATAAAAAATCCCCAAATATGTATCATCAGTTTTATTTGTATCATATATATTTTATTTGTATCAGTGTCATATGTAAAGAAGAAAAGAAGCCACTGAAAAGAACTGAATAGAGCTGTGACAGAGGAGTAGAGACAGCAAAAGCTATTAGCATTAGAAGTTCTAGGCATAACCCAGGAGCAGCAAGAATGAAGCCTTTTTCAAATGTCCAGATCATAGTCCATTAGAACATCTTACTATTTCTCAGGAGCATTCATATATCGAATTCCTTCTTGTGTTTCATGTGGCCTCACAGGTTAGCCGAAAGAGGGATGACCCCAGTGTTGCCTAAGTCCTCTGACCTGTCTGATGTTCCCCTTGGGGACAGTGGGTGAGAAGGTATGGAATCAACCAATGGCTCAGACTCCAGGAACAGGTGAGATGCTGCAACAAGCTTGTTTATTAATTATCAGGGGTACCATTTATATGCTCCATTCCATTGGTCTCAAGCAAGTTGTTTTCAAAGTGGCAGTTCCTGATTGCCTGTCATTGTTGGCATCACTAATCTCTAGGCTGTCAGGCAGGCTTCAGTTTGGCCCTCATGCAGAGGTTACCTTCCTGGCTCCACTCTTCTGTTTACAGACATTTATGAGGAACCACCCGCCACCTTGAAAGTGGGGCTTTTCTGTTCCTTCTACACCCCAGAATCTGATTTCAGGCATTTTGATGGTGGAATAGTGTGAGATCATTCCCAGAAGGCTTCTAGAAATAGCAAGAAAAAAGAAATTTAACTTTCATTCATTTTTTCGGTTAAAACACTAGTGGATTTGTCTCTCTTGGTTGAAAGTAATATATTACAGTATTGTATTGAGCCAGATCTGAAGTTCTACATTTGGGCAGTGCTTTTCTGATCAAGAAGAAAATTATTAATCAGAAGTAATTTTTAATATCTCATATAAATTTAATATAAAATCTAATATCTAGGAAATATGATCCCTTGGACTAATATGCCATACTACTCATTTAGATCTTTGGTCATATTTTTCTGCTAGATTTTAGCAACAGAAGAAATCTGTATCTGCTGTACAGATATTTAAAACTAATCAATTTACGTTTCTCCTCTTTTTTCTTTTCTTTTCATTTCGCTTTGTTTTGTTTTGTTAATGGTGAAGAATTTTACTGTTGAGCTTCTCAAATGTCACTTGGTCTCTCTCTCTCTCTCTCTCTCTCTCTCTCTCTCTCTCTCTCTCTCTGTGTGTGTGTGGGTATGTGTGTGTGTGTGTGTGTGTGTGTGTGTGTGTGTGTGTGCATGCTTGCTCCTGTTTTGACTTGATTAGTTTTCTTCCTTCTAATAGTTGTTCCATATATATGAAAATATGACAAATGTCTTTGTCATAGCCCTGTGTTCTATTGCTGTGAAGAGAAACCATGACCATAGCAACTCTTACAAAAGAAAACCTTCAATTGGGGCTTGCTTACAGTTTCAAAGTTTTAGTCTATTATGGTGATGGCAGGAGGTACACATGCAGCCATGGTGCTAGAGAACTAGCAGGAAGGTCTACATCTGGATTCACAGGCAGCAGAAAGAAAGAGACTCTGAGCCCAGTGTGGGCTTTAGAAATCTCCAAGGCCACATTTAGTGATAAGCTTCCTTCACCAAAGCCACACCTCCTAATCCTATTCAAATACTGCTACTTCCAAATACTATACATGAGTCTATGGAAGCAATTCTTACTCAAATCACAACAGTCTTGCTTGGACACATTGAAGAATCTGTCTTCTGTGTTGGAACTGCTTTTTGCATACTAGACACTAACAAATGTCCACCTAGTGAAATTTCCATGGCCTGCAGAATAGATACAAGTGACTTTCCACAGATATAAAATACTTTGAAAGACACCAGTAGTTCACTGAGAAATAGTAGATTTTTTTTTCAGTTTTTTTTATTTTATTTATTTTTATTTATTCACTTTATATCCTACTCACTGCCCTCTTCCTGGTCACCCATTTCTACACATCTTCCCCCAGACTCCATGCCCCATCCCTCATACTCTTCTCCTTTGAGGTGGAGCCCCACTCCCACCCCCTAGTATCCCCTTACCCTGGCAGGTCAAATTTCTGCAGGGCTAGGTGCATCCTCTCCTACTGAGGCCAGACAAGGCAGCTCAGCTAGAAGAACATGGCTCATAGACATGCAATAGCTTTTAGGATAGCCCCTGCTCCAGTTGTTCAGGACCCAAATAAAGACCAAGTTGCATATATATTGTTTGGGACTCACATGAAGTCCAAGTTGCATATGTGTGGAAGGCCTAGGTCAAGCCTATATATGTTCTTTGGTTGGTGAATCAGTCTCTGAAAACCAAAGGGTTCTGGTTAGTTGACTCTGTTGGTCTTTCTGTTGAGTCTCTATCTTCTTCAGAGCCCACAATCCTTACCCCAACTCTTCCATAAGATTTCCCAAGCTCCAACCACTGTCTGTAGGTGTCTGCATTAGTCTGAGACAGGTGCTGGGTGGACCCTCTCAGAGGGCAGTCATGATAGACTTCTATCTGCAAGCATAACAGAGTATCATTAATAGTGTCAGAGACTGGTGCTTGCCCATGGGATGGGTCTCAAATTGGGCCAGTTATTGGTTGGCCATTCCCTCAGTTTTTGCTCCATCCACTGTCCTTGCATTCCTTGTAGATAGAATACATTTTGGGTGGAAAGTTTTGTGAGTGGGTTTGTGTACCTATCATTCCAGTGGCCTGGCTACAGGAGCTGGCCTCTTCAGGCTCCATAGTCCAAATGTTGTGAGTAACAAGTAAGGTTACTGATTCTTGGGTGCCTCCCTTATGCGGTCTATCATCAAGATGCCTTCCACTTCACCACCCTAGTCAGTTGCAGTTTTCCGTTCATTCTCATGGCCATCTGGCTATCTCTTTTGTCCCTCTCCACTGATGGCTTAGAGGTTAAGAGTGGTAGCTACTCTTCCAGAGGTCCTGCATTCAATTTCCAGTAACCATATGGTAGCTCTTAACCAGCTATAATATGATCTGGTGCCCTCCTCTGACCCGCAAGCATACATGCAGGCAGAACACTATATACATAATAAATAAATAATTCTTTTCAAAAAATCAAAGACATACTTGATTTAAATGACAAGGGGAAAATATAGTTCCATCTAATACCTCTGAACATATTAGTATATCCAAGTATGGCTACTGAACACCCAGAAAGTCAGTTATACCATTCTGGTACTTTTAACTACTGTGTAATATTTAGATAAACCTTTAGGAAAAAAAAAACTTAATGCATTTAAATAAACCTAAATTAGACATATATTTTTTATCTTTAAGACATTTCTTGAACTACTTACCAAGAGCAGAAAAATAACTTTGTGACTTAAGTAGAGTGTTACCTCAGTGAATTGAACTTTATCCTTAGAAATTTTAAGGTTATATATATATATCATCTATTTTTTGTATTCTATTTATTTATTTTTGCACTCAGATTTTATCCCCCCCACTCTCCACCCTCTAACTAATCCATATCCCATACCTTTTCCCCAGGCCCCGGTCTTCATGAGAATGTCCACCCCCTACCCCCTACCCCCCATCCCAATCAGACCTTGAAATTCCATGGGGCCTTGAGTGTTAGGTGCATCTTCAGCCTCTTGAGTGTTAGGTGCATCTTCTCTAACTAAACCCAGACCTGGTAGTACTCTGCTGTATATGTGTTGGGGGCTTTATATCAGCTGGTGTATTCTGCCTGGTTGTTGGTCCAGTGTTTCTGTATGAGGGTCCAGGTTAATTGAGACTGCTTGTCCTCCTGCAAGGTCACCCTCCTCCTCAGCTTCTTCCAGCCTTTAAGTCTCATTTTCACATACCTTAAATAACTTACTCATATCTTTTCAATTACCTTAGACTTCCTTGATTTGTTTCCCATTCTGGAAAAAAAATATCCAGCTACTTTAGATTCATTTACAATTGTTTTGCTATAAATATTTTTATTCTTACATTCTTCTAACATTTTTCCTATGTACTGGTTTGCTTTTAGTTTGCTTCCCTACTTAATACGATAAAGTAAACCATTACAAACTTAATTTCCATGTGTTGTGACAGTCTTCTCCCTAACTAAGCAGTGCCTATCCCTCCTCATAGGTACCAATGGAAAACAAAAAACTTGATTCTAAAAATGTTCTTCCTACAAGAAAAGAATCAAAAGTTTCCTTCTCCTCTCTTAGGGAGGCAATGTACCATGTTTTAGCCCCAATATGAGACAGAAACATAAAGCTTACCTGTGTACTTTTTTCCCCTTGTGCTGTTCTTGGAAACATATCTGTAACATATGTGTATGGGCTATCACATAAGTAGCCAGAATTTTGGGGGTCCCATTAGTCTTATTAATAAAACCATTTCAGAATGGACTCAAACGGAATTTTTGAGAACTAGCTTAAAATTTTAAGCTTGTTTAAAAGCAAGTCTCAAAAAAAAAAAGAAAAGAAAAAGAAAAAATCTGCTGGCAGTCAATTTGTGAATCATGCCAGCTGACCAAAGTAGGAAAATTAAGAAGCAGAAAACACCAAGGCATTTAAGCAAGCATGATAGTCAGATATATGCCACACAACAGGGAGAAAAGATATAGAGAAAAAGTAAGAAAAGACAAAATGTTGGCAAAGTCCAAAGTATTAGGGAAAGTATGCTTATAATGTATGCTTCCTATCCCCTGATAGGAAGAAGAAAAGGAGAAGTTACATTTTTCCTGAATAATTGAGGAAAGTGGAAAATTTTTCAAACTACATACAGTGGTCTAATAGGCTACTACACAAGTGACCATGGATCTCCAGCACCTAAAATTGGAGGCATCTCTGCTTCTGTTTGGGGTTAGTCTCTCACTCATTTTTATGCAGTACTCAGATAAAGCTCCTTTGTCCAGTTCAATAATGGATCATAAGACCCAATAAGTCTACAAATTAGGTTAATTTTTTATAATGGGCCATGTATGAAACATGATTCAACAGCACCAGGAAGACAGAGAGAAAGCCTTGATAAAAATACTGAGTCATAGTTAAACATCAAGACTAAAGTAGAGTACAATATTTAGAATTATTAGAGTCTCTATCTTGCAATTCTGTGGACCCTAAAAACAATGAAATTTTAGGTCAGTGAGAGAGACAGAGAAAGAGAAAGAGAGAGAGAGAGAGAGAGAGAGAGAGA
>JANHMN010000004.1:72075708-72089606 GCA_030674055.1 Rhabdomys pumilio | reverse complement strand
GAGAGAGAGAGAGAGAGAGAGAGAGAGAGAGAGAGAGAGAGAGACTTGATTTATGAATGTTGAGTCCTGAATTTGAAAGTGCCAAAACCAAGCCTCAGACTGAGAGTTTTATTGAAATAGATTGATAGCTTTTCATTTTACTCAATTCAATTTGTTTTAGTTTCTTGGATTAATTCTCTAAAGTGATAATAATATAAATTCAGATTATCTGGTATAGCCAGTATAATCACAAGAGTCCATATAATGGAAGAGGTTCAGAGTCACAGAAAGAGATGTGAATATGGAAGTTAGCATGAAGGATAATGGAGAGTGACTAGCCAAGGAATGGAGAAATCCAGCACACCTGGAACAGGCAAGAAAAAATATTTTCCTCAGATTCTCTGGAAGAAACACAGCTCAGCCAAAATGACTGAGACCTTTGACTGCCAGAACTGTATAAGCATAAATTACTCAACCCAATTTACAATAATTGGTTGCATTAGCACTATAAATTTAATAACCTAGCAATCTCACCTCAGATATTCACCTGAGATAAATTTAAAATGATAAATAAGAACTACATGTAAATGTTTATGTTAGGTTTAGACACAATTACAAATACTGGAAACAATATGAAGAACAATGTTGAAGAACATTATGTGAGTAAGTAAGTGAATGGTAATATTCCTCTCAGTGAAAATCTGCTCATCAAAAAATCAAAACAACAATTTGGGTGTATTCCACATGTCCTTTAATTGACAGAAGTTACATTCTTGACTAATCACATTTAGGTTAGCATTAAGGTTCACACCCCCCATTCTTTCTATATACCATCATCCTCAAATGACTAAACTGTAGTTTTAAAAAAATGTGTAAACTAAACTCCAGAATGTCAATGGATAAGTCTCAGAGAGACTCAGTCTCTCTAACCTCAAAAAATAATGGCAGCCATCATTTTAAAGGTGCAATGTTTAATCAAACTTTGATCCTAGGTGGTTTATGGGGTTAAAACCCTTTTTATTATTCACCTATTAACTTAAGATGAACATTTCCATGGTTATTTTTGCCTTAAAGACAACAAACAAACAAACAAACAAACAACAACAAAAAAACTTTCTTTTTAAAAGGATCTTATTGCCTTACTAGTGAACCAAAGGAGAAAAGCATTAACTATATTTTAGAAAAAGAAAGAAAGAAATAGAAAGAAAAGAGAAAACTTATAGAAAATACATAAAAAGAGTTAAAAAACTGAATAACATCTTCCTGGGAAAAGTATGTAGAGTATTAGTGGGATCCCTTAACATTGGAGAACGCAAAGTTCTCTTTTCATGGTCAAACTCCATTTCCTATTATTCTACAACAATACAGGTCTTATTTTCCATCCCATCCATTTCTCACTGCAAAGAGATAAAGGCACCACTATCTTCACTTCAATTGGTAAATACCACCATCTTGAACTGCAATGTTCTATGAGAATGAACCAAGTTAGAGCCATCTCAAGGCAAACAATAATTCCACTATTTCTTGACTCAAAAACCCATAATCGGTTCTCTGATCAAATCTCCAAGCAGAGGTTCTTACTTGATAATCTATAATCACTGTATTACTTTTTTTAAATCTTGCCATTGTGTCTCTAACTTTCGAGAAAATGGGACACAAAAAGCAGAATTTCCATCTCTCAATTTCACTTAGCTAATAAAAAGGCAATGGAAACACTTTGCTTACCACCTACACAATATTATAAATAACATCTTTCTTTTTCATGGAACTTGAGAAACTGAAGGTCATAAAACTAATCTTTTCTGAAGTAATTCTTCTGTTAAGTGATTAGTAAGTTCTCTTTTGTGCTGAACCACAGGAACAAAACTCTTGGAGGAATATATAAACTCTGACCAGGCTTCAAGAAATCTTCTTTTTATTATTTTAATGTTGGGGAGGAAATTTAACTTTCTGGAAAGAAAACACTAAAAAGAAATATTATGTCCTTGGCTTGCAGAGGGTCTTTGTATTAATCTAACAAAACACAGATTTTCAGTAAAAAAAAAAAAAAAAAAAAAAAAATTCAATTTTATTTATGTTTCTTTATACATAAGAAGCCATAAAGGAAATGAAACTTGAGTAGATATATTCAAGAATTTGTATATCACTGTAATTAAGGAAAAGATGTAGAATAAAAGGTCCAAAGGAGAAACATCTTGTCTCTGGCTTGACCCAGAGCTCCTAGACTTAGAAATCCTTGTTTCTGTGACTCAGCATTACTGGACAATACGTAAGCATTAACTGATTAACTGCAAAGTAATACTTCCAGTCTCTCTGTACTTTTCCACTAGCTCATGGAGCATGCTCCAAAGACCCTATAAAAGCCTGCCCCTCCATCCATCCCACTGCTGTCTATGTTCTCACTATTGTGGATTTCTCCTCCATTAATTTCTTGTGTAATGTTTGTTACACAGTGTGGTATTCCTTGGATTCCATTTGCCAAGATGCCATTGTATTGGAAAAACCCTTATATTTAATACTGTCACTCAGAAAGGCTTTCTAGGCATTTGTGCTTTCTCTCAGTGTCAGAGATACACCTTCATCCTACCTGCAATCGACTCATCTTCAGGCTCACACATAGCATCCCGTCTATTGGCAGTAATTCAGTAAATTTCTTCTTTGGTTTGTGTAAATGCTTCTGAGTTTGATGAGTTACACATCTGGTACTGTTGGAGGCCTGGGTAACACCAGCCCTGGTCTTTAAGGCTATCCCTTTTTACCAACCCCATCCCCCACCATTGGGAACTACAATCCTGCTGCTTCCTTAGGCCTGGTAGGGCTAGTTTAACCCTTTTCTGCCTTCACCTCTCAAGTCTTTTCCACTTTCTGCTTGAAGCACCAGTAATCCCACAGCTTTGTGACTTTATGGTTTTTGTGATTATGGTACCCATTCCTATCTCTTTCCAGTGGATGAAACCTCATTCTCACCTCACTTTTTCACTCATCGTTTGGCAAGCCATCAGGTCTTGTGAAAACCCTGATACCAGGTACTAATCTTCTTGGGCAGTTAGCCCTGACATTGAGTGAGCTGACTGCCCACTAAATAAATAGTTTGGCCCTTGTTTGCCCTTTTGTGAGTCCTTGGGACACTCTGAACTTTAGGCTGCTGCAACCTTTCTTCTTCTCTACATGGGAACTGTGTCATCCATACCTCCTAATTTCTTCTTGGGAATGCTTCTTAGAAAACCTCTAGCCTCTCCAGATGGCACCAGATATGAAGAGCATCAAACTTATTTGCTTTTTTAACCAAATTTGTCCACAATATCCTTTAGGTAACCAATCCAATTGACCACCTATTGGCACACTAGTTCTCAATATAATTTGGGATTTTTATCACTACTGCAAGTGGTCAGGAAAATGGAAAGAGATTTCCCATTCCCAACAATCCAGATTTCTCTTATCTCCACTCCAAGCTCTGTCTCAGCTCTTCCTGTTTTCCCACCTACCTTCTACCTATGAAACACAGACTACTTCTGATACAGGTAATGAGTGTCTCCTTTATTGACTTCTACCCTCCAATCCTTCTCTTTCTCCAATCCCTACACTCTCCCCCTTTTTTTTCTCCAGTGACAGGATACCCTAGTCATCCCTCTCTACCACAGGCTTTTAGCCCACTGGCATCATTCAGTCCTTCTACTTGCTCCTACTCTGCCATGGGATGTCCTCTTCTTCTCCCTACCCAACCTGACCTAGCCCTAGTTCTCTATTGCTGGTTGCTAGAGTGGACTGTGTGATCAGGATATGTGTCCTTTCTCATTAAGTGATTTCTCTCACTTAAAAGATATTGGGATCTTATCTTGCTAATCCCTTTACCTTCATTAAAGAGTTCCAATATATAAATCAAATACATATACTCAATCTTACAACCTCACCATCTATGACGTTTACGTAATTCTTATTAAAAACATTCTCCCCCAGGAGTGCAGTTGAGTCTGGGATGAAGCTACAACACATGGAATTCATCAAACTAATGCTACCCACATAGTCAGGGCTAAGGCAGTCCCTGACCAGGACCCCAGAAAAGAACTACAATACCCCAGAGAGGCATGTAGCTAGGGATGAATTTATAACTTACCTTCAGGCTGGTCTCTGTAAGGTGCACTTAAAGTGGTAAATTATAAAATTTCCCAGAGGTCATCCAGGAAAAACATAAAAATCTAGCTCAATTCATAGGTTGTCCTCTTACAATATACCAATATAGATACCTAGACCCCCAATGGAAAACAACTCATCATGACTTACTTATTTTCCCATAGATTCCCTGACATTAGGGCCAAACTTAAATAACTAAAGAAGGGACCCCTGACCCCACAGGCAGAGGTCTTAGCAGTGGCCTAAGGTATAAAGTAGGAGAAATGAAAAATCCTGAAAATAAAAATATCTAATGTTGGTTAAGGCATTTCAACTGGTAATATCAACTTTCCAGGATCCCTTGGCTTTTAAAGCCTAATTACTTTAGGTTTTAAATTGTTTCAGATGCATTAAGGAGGGTTTTTAGGCTTGAGTCTGACTGAGCCCTTGTAAACAACATCAGCAATGTCAAAGATGCCATAAATAGGCATATTGGGCAGTTGATTGCCACCATGTTCCTTGTAGCATGCTACCATCAGGCCCAGATAGCCCTCAAGCTGACCTCCTAGGCCTGGCCACGGACAATTGAGGATATCTGGCCTCCTTAGTCCTTATCATCACCATCTCCAACCAAGGAAGCCTTAGAAGTCAACACTGTATCAGTGCAACTCATCTTCTATCTGGACATTGGAGTTACCTAGGGTTGGGATCCTGACAAAACTATGGGGACCCACCTCTCTTTGTTCTCCTATTGTCATAGTAGGAAAACAGTCTTACCAACACTACCAAACTCCACCACTTAGTTGTATCTTTAGGGGTATTCACTTCCCCAATCCTTCCTAGTCATAGCAATCTGTCCTATTCCTTTGCTGGGGAATGACCTTCTAGCAAAAGTGAGCCTCTATTTCCTTCACCCTACCCCATCTAACCCTACACTCACCAGCTATTCCCGTTCTCCTCCAAATCTTAAAATCTGACATACTTTTTCCCTTGAGATCCTTCTACTAGCTTCCTCAAGTATGAGACATGCCAAACCCCTTTATAAGCCAAACATCATCCCCCTCTCATTATCCAAATACAGAACCCATTTGTTTCTGCCAAGAGAAAAATGCAAGACGTAGTTCACCCACCTGGATCTGGTTGATTGGAATATTTTCTCTGTCTTCTTGCTGTGTACAGATGGGTCTGTGCTTTCTGATGTGTCCTAAGTCTTGTGGCAAACATGGGAGCTGAAATGTAAATGAGGTGAGGCTCAGTTGAATATGTGAATTATGATGGCCACTGCATGTTTTGTTTCTGAGTCGTCTTTTTTGAGTATCTGATCTTTTTGTGTCCTGTGTTTAGTGATTTTGATTTTGCTTTCTTTGCCACTGTCAGCCACTAGTCACCACCTCTAATGCTGCATGCAATGGTTGCTTTGATAGTCAAGGCTCAGAATTTATCTCTCAACTTCAGATCACTGGATTCAGTTTAGCAGGAACTATGTCTTTTAGGTATGGATAATATTAAAGTTGTTGTATGTATATTCTGCTTTACTGAAAAGCTGGCTCTGGAGTTGGGTTATGGCTTCCCATTCTCTACACCCAAACATGTTTGTTTAAAGGTTTCCTCCGAAATCTTTGTCTCACATCAGGTAGGCTATCTGACTGTGACAGAGAAAGAATATCAAAATAAGACAAAGGGACATAAAAAGAACTTGCTTTGCAATGATTGCTCTCAGTAACTACTCAAGTCTCTGGTAAATGGTTAGATGGAAAATGTGAAATCTTATGTAACATTTGAGGATCTAGGAAAGTGAAAGAGGATAGGAAACCTAGTGTTTAAGGTATGTAAATGTAAGTTGTAAAGATATAAGAAAGCAATGTAAGGTAATAAGAAATGTTTCAGATCTCTTTTCCCCTGTAGTTTAAAAATTAAGAGTTTTAATATTGATCAATAGAGTTCTGATAAACTAGTAAAGCACTGCCTACTCTTATCAGTCAAAAGCTCAATATTTAAATTTCATTTGGCTGCCTTCTAAGTATAGACTTTCAGGTGCTTCTCATCATGCTAAACCATCTCTGTAAAATTTATATGCCCAGTTCTCTGGATGAAGGGAACATGTTCATGCTTTTTAGCCCAAAGCTTTTGCTATGATTCAAAAAGATGACAGCTGTTATATTTTTGTACAATGTGGATTTCAGTACAGATTACAAAGTGGTCATGCTAATATATCTAAAAAACAACACAATTTTTTTTATCTCTTCTTAAAAACAAACAAAAAAAATTATGCCAGCTATAGAGAGTCGAGGGAGTTATAAGACTTGGATCCACCTCTCACAGGTCAAATAGCCACCAAATACAGACTAAATTTCTCTATTCACAAGGGTGTCAACTCTCTGTGTCCTGGTCTTGGGACCCCTACTCTCCCCCAAAACCTAGACTAGGGGCCTGAAAGTTCCAAATATTTTATTTTCCTTTAAGTTCCTAAACTTTAATTTCTGTTTGTAGTCTATGTCTGTTTCAGCAGATTTCTGTTCATAGGACAGACAGCATCCAGGAATGACTAGTGGACTACAAACTGCTCCAAATGGCTGTGTACCCTGTTGAAAATTGATGTGACACAGTCCAGACAATGTGATATTTCCCTCTCTTTTCAGCTGGGTCAGTAAAGCTTCTAGTAAATTCCTCTTTGCCTGAATTCCCTCCTGGTCATTGACTAGCTTTCCAACCATCCTGGGCCTTGAAAGTGGCATCTTAATTTCAGCAAGAAGGAATTACAGAAGTGAGCATGTTTCCTCTACAGAAGGCTAGAGTTTTAGGCTAAAAGGAAACTCCATGGTATAGGGTACAAAATGACAACATATAGTGACTACTGGCATACCAGGAAAGGTACCTGTTCAAACCAAATAGACTCAAATATATCAACAGTTAGGTTCATTAGATGAAATAGTTCTATTGTATGACAGGCTACTCTACCAGCTTTATATGTGATAAAGAGATGATATTGTGACTTTAAGAAAAAAATCTTGTTTCTTTGAAAACTATTAGAGAAAACTAGTGAGGATTACATATACTAACAGTGGAGAAGGGTGGCCTTTGCCTCTTCCTCAGGGAAGGATATTGCTTCAGTGTCAACCAATTGGATATAATAAAAGAAAAAAACTCAACAACTCCAGACAGACCTCCAAGAATGTAAGAAACAGCTAAATAACTCTGGTCTGTTGATCATTGACAGTCCAATGAATTAAATATGGCCTTTCTTAACACCTTTCTGCTCCTTTTCCTAATCCTGTTTGCTATCTTATAAACTTCTAGTGTAGATTTCTCCAAAAACAAATTCATAAGATTTTTAACCAGACCTTTAACTATACATTATTACAGGATTATCAGCCCCTACATATAGAATCAGAAGCCTGTGTGACCCTCAGTTATGCCCTGATAGTGAAAATCAGCCTATTCTAAGGACTTTAATGCCCCATACAGAAGAGTAATTTAACAATAATGTTTCCTTTTTTCCCATCCCCTGATTAGTTATAAATAGAAAAAAAAGAAAGAATGAAGGGTAAAAGAGCCACCCAATGGTAAAACACCCTGCCATTGGCTAAACACCAAGCTCCCAAACTTGGAAAGCCTCAGTCCTCAGTATTAAGAGTCAAACAATGTTCTAACATTAATAGATAAGCAATACTTCCAACCTGTTACAGGGTTTCATTGCTGTGGTCATCCCATGGCATTGGCTTCTATAATTTGCTAGGGCCTTCTATTGCAACTAGGTTTCACCAAACAGCATCTTATATGCTTTCTACATGGTGCAAAGCCTGAACTTCTTTGAAAGACCCATTTAGTCCTGTAGTATCAACAGAAACTGAGGCTACATCTTCACCAATAGCATTTCCTGGCCTCTCACAGTGCTAAGCCTCAGCTGCTATCCATGATCCCTTTGTGCCTTGAAAACAAGAACTACCTGGGTGATTCTTACATATTACCCATGATCCCTTCATGCCTTCAAAACAAGAACTACCTGGGTGATTCTTACATATTACCAAGTCTAGCTACCCGCACAATGTCTTTCTCTAGAAGGCAGCCACTTTGTACTCTTAAGAAAACACTTCCCAGAGTATTTCACCTCAGTGAGGCTTGTCTCTTCTTAATTACCACTAATTTCTTAGTTCCCACTAATCACCTTGAATTGCCCCAGTAACCCCTTCTACTCTTGACTCTAAAGCCAGAGCCACAAGGCCAAAGCTGCTAAATTCTGCTTATTGCTTGGGTTGGAAAATGCTCCCCTTGTTACACTATATCATCACCAGCTTTCTGCTCTCTAACCCCTTCACTGCCTAAGCTTGGCTGTCCTGAAACTATCTGTAGATGGACCTTGAATTTAGAGATCTGTATGCCTCTGTCTGCTGAATTCTGGGATTAAAGGCATACACCACCATGACTGTACCTGAGCCTTTTTTACCTTTCACAAGACATTGTAAGTTCCAAACTGTAGTTCATTCCAGACATAGTCAAATTGACAACCCAGACTAGCCATCACAATCCATTCCTTGTTAATTTGACACAAAATCTCATCTCCTTATGTTCAAATAAAAACAAAAACTAGATCATAATAACATCTAACAATCTGTAACAACCCTTGTTCAACTGTACTTACATAAACAATAAGCTTACCTGGGTGAGATTTTGCCCTGCTGTGAAGAGACATCATGACCAAAGGCAGTTCTTATAAAGACAACATTTAATTGAGGCTGCCTTACAGGTTCAAACTTAGAGTCCATTATCATCAAGGTGGGAGTATCGCATTGTCAAGACAGACATGATACAGAAGCTGAGAGTTTTACATCTTCATTGGAAGGCTGCTAGGAGAATACTGACTTCCAGGGAGCTAGGACAAGGGTCTTAAAGCCCACATCCACAGTGACACACCTATTAAAACAGGGTCACATCATCTAATAGTGCTACTCCCTGGGCCAAGCGTATGTGCACCATCACATTCTGCTTGCTGGCCCCAATAGGCTTGTTCAAACATATGAGTCTACGGGACCATCCCTAAACATAACAAAATGTAAAATACATTTAGTCCAACTTCAAAAGTCCCTATAGTCTATAGCAGTCTCAACAATGTTAAAAGTCCAAAGTTCAAAGTCTCTTCTGAGATTCATCCAATCACTTAACTGTAATCCCCAAGGCATGACAGGAAACCAGCTGGGCAAACTCCAAACTCTGCATCTCCATGTCTGATTTGAAGGTAATGTTCAGATCTCCAAATCCTTTTTCATCTTTGTTGACTGCAACAAACTTCTTTTTCTGGGCTGATTCCACTAGGTTGCTAGTAGAATATTGGCTTCCAGGCAGCTAGGATGAGGGTCTTAAAGACCATGCCCACAATGACACACCTACTCGAAGGCCACACCTTCTCCACCAGGGCCACACCTTCTAATACTGCCACTCCCTGGGTTGAGCATATGCAAACCATGGCAGTTTGTAAATACAAACTTATTTCAGAGCCAATCTCCAGTTGCGGGCCAGTCTCTTCATTACTAAGAAGGAATACCTTTAGAAAGAGCAGAAAACCCTTCCTATATTTGTCATTTTTCACAATGTCTTCATTTAAAAACAGCTGTTATGCTTGAAATATTTTAAAATGTCCTAGGCTAATTTTGTCAAAATTTTTACACAATATTGTACAACTATGTAATTAATACTTTCTACTTTCTTCAAATCAAACTTTTTGCAAGAAATTCCAATCAATATGTTTTACGAACCTTTAACCAGGGTACAAATTCAAACCAAGACCAAGTTAGCTTAACCTAACTAAATTACAAACACAGAGACAAGTAAACATTTACATATAAGCATTTGATTTGAACTGATATACAACAGTTGTGTGACAAAACTGTTTCTGTAGTGACACTGCAATGAAGTGGAAATGTCTTGTTTGTGTCACATGATGTTTTTCTTGAAGTTGTCTTGTGAGAAGGCATCTGATGTTCTGCTGAAAACAGACATTTTTGAGGGCACATGATATTTAGAATGAATGTAGATGGAAACCCACAAACAGTGAGAGGATGTTCTTCATTGCTAAGCCATGCAGTGTTTCACTGCTCTTCACTGGTTTTCACTGGTATTCATTGGTTTTCACTTCATAGAGCAAAGGATAAAGCCCAAGAACTTCTCATAGTATTCCAGCTGATTCTGGCTGCTTTCACTGACTTGTGTCAATTAGAAGTAGCCTTGCTTTTTCTGCTAAATCATACTACCACTAATGACTCATGTTTGGTATTTGCTATTGAACTGGACAGCTAGTAACAAAGAATGGAATCGTCCCAAGGAACTACTTCTGAAAAGGTCCATGCCATCCTTTTCCTATTAACCTCCTTTTGCCCCTACCTCCTATCAGTGTATTAGAAGGGGAAGTGAAAGAGTTTAAGAACCCTAAATAAAGTATAGAGTCGATTTTGCAAAACTCTAAGCCTACACTATTTTCTTACTCCAAATAAGGAGCCCATGATTAGACCAATGTACACCAACTTCCATCTCAGTGAATCAATGAATTTTATTGGGATTATTTCTCAAACCACTTACATTTTTCATACTATTAATTTCAGAAGAAAACCTGAAATGCATTCAGGATATTAGGAGTATATAGAAGATAAGGGTTAAATAAGTGATATAATACTACAGACCAGTAGAATTATGTGATCGAAATATATATATATATATACTTTTATACTAGCCAATTTAAAAAGTAAAAGATGGAATTGAATAAATTACAACAATGTATTGCTGTAGTGTGATAATTTATAATTCTGAAATTTCAACATAATATAAAAGTAAAACTTTTAATGACATATTTTATATCCATTTTTCTATGTCTGGTCTTCAAAATACTGTGTTACACTATAATACATTTATATTCAGTGTAGACACATTTTCTAAGCTCAGTAAATATATGTGGCATGTCACTCTCATATTTGTAGCATTGGACTAATGGAAAGACCTTTGTGTAGCTCTTTGAGCAACTATGAAAGTCCCTAATGCCTATTCTTGGATTATTTCTGGACATTGACTTGATCATTTTATGATCAGCAATAAGTTCTGGAGAGTTCAGATCTAGATAGTTCCCTGATCTGTATATGAACAGAGCAAGTTCTGGATACTTAACTGATCTCTCTATAAGAACAAAGACTGTTTCTGTATAGTTACTTGATCTTTTTACAAACACAGGTTGTTTATAAATACCTCCCTGGTATCTCTATGAACCTAGGTGAGTTCTAGATAGTTCTCTGATATACCTGAACAGATATTCACATTTATTTATTATTTAATCAACATTTCTATTTTCATTAATTTATTAGTTTTACTTTTGTTTGTTTTTTGTTTTTTCAAGACAGGGTTTCTCTGTGTGGTCCTGGCTGTCCTGGAACTCACTCTGTAGACCAGGCTGGCCTTGAACTCAGAAATCTGCCTGCCTCTACCTCCCAAGTGCTGGGATTAAAGGCGTGTGCCATCACTGCCCGGCTAGTTTTTCTTTTTAAAAGAAAACAATTATGATGTCCTAGGTCTCCTTATGAACTTTAATAATATGTATTTATACATGAAATTTTAAAACAATTATAAGTTGTCACTTTCCGTCTTTTGATGATATTATTTCATTACATAAATTATTGCCCTCTCCACCCCACCCAGTAATCAGAACAGCTTACGTGTTGCCATCCTTCAGCTTAAATGTAAACTCCTCTAGTACTTTCTCTGCTTCTTATTTCATTCCTTTACCCTGACTTTTTCATCCATTTATATTTCACTATTAAAATTATAATTTCTAAGAGGAGGAAATTTTTCTTTAATTAATTAATTTTCACAGGATCTGAAGTATACTATCAAGCCTACTGTGGTTTATTTTGAAAGGTAGAGGCCACCTGTTCCCACTAAACCTGGCCAAAGAAAGAAAGCTACTTTTGCTGAAACTCTGGTTGTTTCCCTTCTAATTTACCACTATGTACTGTCAAGTTAGAGCAAAATAAAGTCAGATTCAGAGAGTTGCACAATATAAATGATTTCTATTATTACATTTTTATTTGATTTCAGAAGTTCTCTAAACATCATTTATTTCTAATTATATTTTTATTATTTTAGCTAAATACTAATATTGTTTTTATCTTTCCTTTCCTTCCTGATTTGTTTCCTCTAGCAAGCCAGTGCTTGTTAAAACTTTAATTAGAGAATAAAAGCTGTGTAAATTATATTAAATATGACTAAGTCGTGCGTATCTTTGAAATAAAATTTCTTTTGTTCATAAATTCAAAATAACATTAATGATATTCCTTGAATTGGAACTCAGTAGCACCATTGGAATTACAATGATTTGATGATTTCTCCACACAAAGGAGAAAATTAATTTTGATGGTGACTTACATTACTTTCAGCTTTAGCACAGGTGTATGAATAATTCTTCACAAACAGGTTCCATCCTAAGAAGTTTCAAATAAACATCTACTTACCGCAGAAAGGGCATCAATGACAGATCAAAGAAATTATTCTCCCCAAGTCTAGCTTAGTGAACTAATGAGTTTATTGGGGTTGTTGAAAGGAGTATGGGGATGGTTATTTACAGGAGCATAGATGCTGCAAAAGATGCTTCATCACTGAAAAGTATCACCTGTTCTGTGTGCTGACTTATGAAAGCTGAGTCTTGGGAGCTCTCTGCGTAATTCCAAGGCAGCTCATCTGTAGGAAACTCTCTCCCTATCAACTATTACTGCTTATATTACCTTGGGGAAGGCCATGTGAATCTTAAAAGTTTTAAGAACTTCCCAAGACTTGTGAGTTTTGCTAACTGCCTGAATCTTATCAACCTCCCTCACTATGCCAAGGGAGAATGCTTCAATTCAGAAAAATTAGGGACACAACCAACATAATCTTACAGAACAAATTATCCCTGTAGAATAATGTTTTAAAATGAACCTCTACAATTAAAGAGAGCTATTCTACATATTCATAGATTGTTTGAGTTGAACAAATATTAAAAAAAGTAAAATCATGAAATCATGAAAAGGGATCTATCAAAACTCATTTAGTAGGTATAACAAACATGAGATAATGAGTAAGAAAATAAATGAGGGTGTCAGAACTTTTGTGAACTTTTGTTTTGTCTAATTGGCACAGATACTTTATTAAAATTAGTTACTCCATTTCTTTCTATATGAGTCTCATTTCATAACTCAACTTATGGTCCTAGAAAATTTGTGGGAAGAAGGAACTTGAACTTAGACTTTTCCAAAAAATAATCTAGTACTAAATGATCTTCAAACTTTCTGCCTATTAGTAAGATCTTATGCATATGTATTTTAACAGGCCCTAACTGATTTTATACTCTCTCTCTCTCTCTCTCTCTCTCTGTATGTCTGTGTGTGCCTTTCTCCCACTGCCTTTTTGTCTCTCTCTCAGCAGTGACTACAAGATGTTATTATACATAAAGTAATCTTTTAGTTCTGTGATTGTCTCCTTCAATTGGAGAGACAAATTAAAGCACAAGAGCAGCAGAGACTATTTTTAGAACCAGTGCTTGGGAGGAAAGCCTGATATGAACTGTAAGGGGACTGTTGGTAAATATCAAAGCTTTAAAAGTGCAGTGGGGAGCAGGTTGAAGAATCTCAATATGCTTTGATGTGTTTGACTCTAGGAACACACCCAGGTTCTCACAGTACACATGAGAGAACTTCTTCCATGCTTCTGGCACAAACCAGAGTACCTAATCACCTCTCTCTCTCTCTCTCTCTCTCTCTCTCTCTCTCTCTCTCTCTCTCTCTCTTTCTCTCTCTCTG